>CM031243.1:746445138-747045138 GCA_018340775.1 Taxus wallichiana var. yunnanensis
CCCACTCGACTCGAACTGTTCAATCTCTCGCCTCGAAGGCCTAGGATCCTGCACTCTAAAATGTAGATGAGATCCATTGTCACCTACCCCTAATCATGTACCTACAATGAGGTCCAATCTAACACATGAGAAGGATCTGCAATATATCTCCTAAGTACATAAACATGAAACACATCGTGGATGCGAGACAAGATAGGTGGCAATGCTAGATGATAGGCCAAAGGGCCGATATGCTCCAAGATCTCAAAGGGACCCACAAATATAGGAGTAATCTTAGAACCTTTTCCATAATGGATAGGGTTCTTATGTGGTTTGACACAAAGAAACATATTTTTGCCTACCTCATAACTATGATCCGTCCTATGTTGATCTGCATACTTCTTCCTATCATGTGCCTCTTATAATCTCTTCCTGATCATAACAACATGGTGCTCCATGTCCTGTAGTAAATTTGGCCCAAGAGAAACCTTTTCCTCTAACCTTTCCCAACTAAGAGGTGTCTTGCAATATTTTCCATACGGCTTGAAAAGGAGCCATGTCTATCAAACTCAAAAACTATTATGGTTGGAAAACTACAACATGAATAAATAATCCTCCCATCTCGATTGATGATCGATAACGTACATCTTAATCATGTCCTCCAAGCTCTTATTCACTCACTTTCGGTTTGTCCATCTATCTCGGGTGATAAGTTGTGTTAAAATTTATCTTTGTCCCGAGGGCATACTACATGGTAGTCTAAAAGTGGGAAGTATACAAAGGATCGTGGTCACAAATGATCTTCCACGGAATCCCATGCAATCTGAAACTCGATCTAGATATACCCATGCCACCGCACTTGCTATGTAGGTGGTTTTCACCAGAGAAAACTAAGCCACTTTCATCAATTTATCCACCTTAACCATGATGGCATCGTGGTGGTATCTCAATGTCGGTAACCCAACAATGAAGTCCATAGAAATGTGTCCCACTTCCACTCCAAGTATAAAGTGAGGAAAGAGAAGGTCAACTGGATGTTGATGCTCGGCCTTCACCTTTTGAAACTATAAACAACATTACAAAAATTGAGCCACATCTCTTGAAGTACCCTCCAATGGTATAACTGTCTCAAGATGGTGTACATCTTCTTCACCCCAGGATGGGCTGAATAGGGTGCACGATGAGCCTCTATCAAAATTTCCTATCTCAAGCCTCCATCTCTAGAAACATATATCTGACCTTTGTGTTTGAGAAGGCCATCTACCTCCAATGAAAATCCATCAAACTTCCCCTCAAGGGGTCTCTGAGAATCTATCTCTTCTTTGACTACAAGATATAAGTTGTCGTGAGGAAGCTATTGTAAGATCCTACCCCACAAATTTATAGCCAATGAAGTGGCCATAACCACATGTATCTGTCTACTCAAAGCATCGTAAAAAAATTATCCTTCCCCTTCACATGCTCTATCTCCATGTTTTACTCACAAAGAAACTCCATCCAACTCTGTTGATGAGCGTTGAGATTGGGATACGTGATGAGGTGGTGAATACTCAATTGATTAGTCTTGAGGTTAAATCTCCATCCAATAAGGAAGTGTCTCCATCAAACTAAGGCATGAATAACTTCCACAAGATCAATATGATGATTAGATAATTGAGCTCGAGATATTTGAGTTTTGAGACTCAAAGCAACTACTCTGCCTTCCTACATCAACACACCTCCAAGTCCTGCCAAAGAAGCATCTATGCATATGAGGAATTCACCCTAAGGATCCGCACCTGCAAGAATATGCGTTGTCACAAGGCATTCCTTTAGTGTTACAAGGCCTACTCACGTCTTTCTTACCATAAAAAGTTCTTTGTTTATACAAATGCTTCCTTGGCGGGGGTAGGAGGTGTATGTATGCGAGGAAGGTTGTGTGGTTACATTTGAGTCTCACAAACTCAAATATCATGATCTCAATTATCTAACCCATGACCTGTATCTTATAGTAGTTGTACATGCCTTGGTTTGATGGATACATTTCCTTCTTCACGGAGATTTATTCTCGATCTTGATCACTTGAGTCTTCATCACCTCTTCATGCAACCCGATCTCAATGATCGTCGGTGGTGTTGGATGGAGTTGCTATGTGAGTATGACATGGAGATAGAACATGTGAAGGGGAAAGAGAATTTTTTTCGATCTTATGAGTAGAAGGAAACATTTTGTTTTGGCTACTTTAGTGGGTATAGATTTTTGGAGTAGGATTTTGCAACGACTTCCTCATGAGATTTTTTAGCTTGTAGCTAGATCGAGATATTGAGTCTCGAGACCCCTTGAGGGAAGTTTGATGGATTTGCAGTAGATTCGAGATGGAATTCTCAGACACAAAGGCCATATCTATGTAGCTAGGGATGGAGGTTTGAGACATGATATCTTGGCAGAGGCTCATTGTGTACCTTATTCAGCCCATCAAGGGGTGAAGAAGATGCAGCCACCTTGGGAAAGCTTTACTATTGAAGAGATCTTCGAGAGATGTAGCTCGATTTTGTCGATTGTTTAAAGTGCCAAACATCTTTAATGACATGTTATCCTGGAGTGGAAATGGAACACTATTTCCATGGATTTCATAGTAAGGATACTGACGTCGAGATACCACCATGATGCCATCATAGTCATGATGGATAGATTGAAGAAATTTTCCCATTTTTCTCAAGTGAAGAACACTTATACATCTGATGTGGTAGCGAGAGTGTACCTAGATGAGATTGTTAGACTACACAAAATTATGTAGAATATCATTTGTGACCGTAATCCTTTGCACACATCACACTTTTGGACTACCATACAGCAGGCCCTTAGGACGATCATTAATTTCAGCACAACCTATCATCTAGAGACATATGATCAGATGGAGCGGGTGAAACATATTTTAGAGGATATACTTCAGATTTACGTCATGGATCATCAATCAAAAAATGAATGAGTACTTTTATTTGGTGGAGTTTTCCAATAGTAATAGTTTTTAGAGTTCGATTAGCATGGGACCTTTTCAGAACTTTATGGTAGGGAGTTCGGGATACCTTTTAGTTTGGATAGACTTGGGGACAAAGTATCTATTGGCCCATCTTTGTTATAGGGCATGAAGCAATAGGTTGTTTTAATTTTTTAGAAGTTACGGGGAAGCACATGACATGTAGAATAAGTATGCGAGATCGGAGGATAGGTTATTGTAGTTATGAGGTGGGCACGAAGGTGTTTCTTCATTTTAGACCTTATAAGAGTCCTATCTATTATGAAAAAGGATTTAAGTTGTCTCCTAGATTCATGGGTCCATTTGAGATCCTAGAGTGGATCGGTCCCTTAGCTTATCATCTAGCCTTTCCACCCACTTGTCTCACATGCATGATGTGTTTCATGTATATGTTCTTAGGAGATATATCCCTAATCCATCTCATGTATTGGATTGAACTACATTACAGATGCACGGGAGGAAGGGCGGATGATGGTGGAACCCATGCATATTTTAGAGTGCAGGACCATGGGTCTTCGAGGCCAAGAGATTGATCAGGTGTGAGTTACGTGGGATAGGTTTGATGAGACTTCTAATACATGGCCGGATGCTACATTGCCACAAGTGTAATTTACACACCTATTTTAGTGACTTTCAGGAGGAATTCGAGTCTAAGGGGAGGGGGATTTAGTGCCCACTCCTATTTGACACTTATTATATGTTGATTTTGATTACTGTTGACTTTAGAAATGGATATTACTATATCATTTTGGTTTAGCATGATGTTAGATGATAGAGATATTCTTATTATTGATGGATTGTGATTCATAGTATGATTGTGTGGATTCTTAGATACATAGAGAGACATTTTATATTGATGATGATGATGTTTTGTTAGCATATATATTACTGAAATTTAGAATTCTCATCATGTTGAGTATGATTTAGCATTTGAACTAATCTTGTGATCTTGTTGATATTGATAAAAAGATAGAATTGAGATGTTAAAATTTTAGACAAATGATAGCATTTTTAGTAGAGATGATGATTTAGCTATATGCGAATGGTTATTGATTTATGTGTGTATATTTTATCTTGGATGTTTTGATGCAGCCATGAGGCCAAAGGAGGTATTATGTGATTTTGCAAGTAATTATATCACAACAATCAAAAGGGGGATTGAGACCAACCATAATGGAATACTAAATGGATACAACGAAGGTCACCATGGAAACTTGTGTAATGTTGTTGTTTGTTGTTTTGTTATAGATTTTTAGGGGTATTCCATGGGGTATGACCTCCAATTATGACCATGGGCTTTGTGTGCAATTTTTTCCCTTGCATTTTATTAATTGTTGAGTATGTGATTTATTTGTGATGTAATTTATTTAATCATAGTTGATTTATGTGCTTTTATTAAGTAATTAAATTATGTTAATAAGTGAGATGCGGATGTTAAAATGGATTCATTTATTAGATTTGTTGGTCCTTTGGACTATGTGATTTAGATTTAGTGTAAGTTAATTTGAGCATTGTACACTCTACCTTGTCTTAGAATTACGGATTTGGGCTTAAGGGTAATTTTTGAAGGCTTGTTGGACAAGATAAGTTTGTACCACACCTCTTAATTTCTTATACCAACGCTACCTATGGATTGGGAGGTTAACAATGAGACCCCATTATGTGTTTTATAAGACACAAAGTTGCATTTAATGCACTTTTCTTACTTGGATTTTAATTTTTTCCTTAGAGGGTGTGGGTTTGGATTGTCTGTAAGAGTATTTTCATTCCTCTCAACCACAAATTTATTATGCATTATAGTTGAGGTATGACTTGTGATGTGGAGTTGAGAATAAGTGATGTGGCATCTGCATGGTGCCACCTCACCCTCCTCTCTACTTCTTCTATTTATGGAATTGTAATTATTTGTTTGGGGGTTATATCATTTTATTTGGGCTCTTTGTATTTTGGAGTTGGAGAGTGTTGGAGTGCTTGTTGAGTTTGGAGCTTTTTGGAGTTGGATTGATCTTGAAGGAGCTTGGAGGGTGATCCATTGATCAAGTTCTACCATGGAAAGGTAGGAACTACACCCTTGTTTTATTTATTTTCTCTTATATGTGTATACTTGTATGTTGTTGAATTTTTGGTATGCTTGTTGGGTTCTTGGGTATAATTTACAAGTATGGTGTAGGAAGAAGGCTATGGGGATATTATGTGTAGGGATGCACAATATTTTATTTCATGTTTTGGGAGGGAGTTGTGTTGGGTGCCCCACCTTGGATAAGAAGATGCTTGCATTTCTTACATAGTTTTATGAGGAGACATAAGAGATAGTAGGGAGTTATAAGAGAATGTGGGAGGAATAAGAGGATCTTGAGGGAGGCACAAGAGTTGTGTAGGGGTTTTGAGATTTATATTTGAGGGTTTTAAGGTGGGCACCTAATCCCATTGGGAGACATAAGTGATCTCCCCAAGATCCTTGCTCCATTGGCTTTGCATTTCAAGCCTTGTATATTTTTAAACTTACATTCCTATTTTTTTTTTGTGTTGAATGTGTATTATATGGTTGGCAAATCTTATAAAGTTATGTTAAAGCATTGTGTAGTTTCCATGAGTTGGATCCATTTTTATTGCATTTTGGTTGGGTCTCGAGGGCCAATGAGGAGGATAGCTTCTTCTTATCATTGGATTATTGGTTGGGTGGAGAGTGTTGTCTCTCCCCATTTTGTTGTTATGATAAAGTGAATAAATGGTGGAGCTCTTATCGAAGAATTGACACTTGGAGATTTTGTGAAGTCAAGATATCCTTCTTTGTGATCAAACCTTTCGTTTATCCATACTTAAGGTGGAAGAGTTGTAGCATTGTATTTGAAAGAAATGTTGTATTATATATTTTGTTCATTAAGTTTTAATACATTATTAAAAAGGAAACTCTTGCATTGTAATAGAATGAGACATGCTCAAAAGAAAAGGAAATTTCATTGCTATTGTAAGTGTTTATATTTTTGTAAAAATTAACAAGAGCATAGGAGTTGTAAAACATTAATAGTGTATTCATTGAAAATTTGAATCAAACTAAAATTTCTTATGGTTACTAGAACAAATGGTTGTAGTAGAGATGGAAAGATGCAATAAAATTTAAGTAAGATATTGTGTTGAAAAATTACATTTTGTTGAAGAAAAAGGAAATCAATAATATTAGGAATAGATTAAGATTCTTTCTTACTCTTGAACTAGAATAGAAAACTTGTTGAAATAAAATGAAAATGATCTTGTAGTTGTTTTCTTGTTACTCGAAATAGAAAATCTTTAAATTTAGTAATTTTAGCCATGGAATGAATAAAAGGTTAAACCCTTCAACTAGAGACTTTATGAACATAAATTCGACTCATAATAAACTTAAAACACTCCAAAAAACTTGTTTGTAGAAAATTTGTGGAATTGATGGTTCGAGACACATTTAACAAATGCCAATACAAAGGTTGGTTATCCAAAACCCTTTGATTTCATAAAGATCTAGTAAAAGACCCCTGCAATGTGACTTATATATGTTCCATGTAAAATTAAACTCCCCAAATTTTGGCATAAGCATGTAGGATGTGGACACAATTATCTATTAAGGCTTAAAAATATCATTTTCTTGTATTTTCTCCCCTTATTAATCCATGGGGACCGTCTCGAACCGAACTCTTGAAGTGAAGAAAATGAAAAGAAACAAGATATACCTTTTCCTCTCTCGATGAAAATTAATCCCATTTGAAACAAAAAAATTATATCCATGTGAAGGGTCAAGGGCGAACCCACTATGGTAAGACTTTATGATAGATAAAAGAGGGATTTCCATTTTTCACTAACCCACGTACCCATACGTATGCGCCGCAACTACAACATCTACCAAATTGTCTCTATCTTTAATTCTTTGATAGATCTCCATGATCTATTCCAGAGCTCGTATTTTGGCATGGGCCAGAATAGGAAGGAAAATGTAAAATGATTACGTTAGAAACCTATTTATTACATAGTTGAAACCGTGTCACTATCTCGAGAGGGTACCCATGCCATATTTACATTGTCTTGTCCTTCCATAGCTACAACTATCCAAGTACTAATATATTTTCAACCTCCACATGGGTTTCATGTGATAGACATCTGGAGACACAATTAAAGGGCATGAATTATTGTCAAGAATAATGATAGGACTTATTGTCCACCGCCACACTACACTCCTCCCACATGCATTCCATTAAATTATTTAATATATTAAATTAAATTTTACATGGGGCACTACATCTCCCTCCACTTATAAGATCAACATCCTTGATATGACACAATACGGAAGATCGAAGTGTAGGTAGAAAATAAATTCAATACTGACACATGTCATTTAACAAAATAACTTGTCGGTTCAACTTGAACACAGGAAAAAAACTCATTTTTGAAATATCTTAAATTTTAATGTTTAGTGAACATTGGAAGTTTTCAATTTACATTATTAATTCTTTAATATTTTTCCTTTATAGTATTCCTAAACTCAAGCTCTTAATATTTCAATTCTTAGGAATTTGGTTTATGTATTTTTCATGGGTGCCCATTTGATACTGACATCACGATGCAACACAAGAACCAAACACAACACTAACGGTCCACATGACATATCTCTACATACTTCTATGATTTTATCACATCACAAGAACTCAACAAAACCATGAAAAGAACATACCTAGCCCTCACAACATATTATTTTTCAAACATGCTTCACGACACAATGGTACTCATAACATAATTAGACTACAATAACATGGAATTCCCAACAATGCACATATCAAGGTTTCACATAAATTGCGATAATAACTGTAGTTACATAGTGTCAAAAATGGTCAAAGCATACCCTCAATGAGGAGCATCAATCCTCAACATCACAAAACATGACCAGACTCACATAAGTACACATAAATCAATGTACCAACACCATACACCTCCCAAAACATCACAAAACAACTCCATATATGTCCCAAAGCATCACAAAACAACTCCATATACCTCCCAAGCATCAATCACACACAAAAAAATATCTTATGTCTCCCTCAAGTCTCTTATGCCTCCCTCAACTCTCGTATTCCTCCCCCAAGCAATAAAATAAAGATAAATTTTCCTTTTCACTCCCAAAATGAGGTTGGTCACCCTATGGCCTTAAGAGAATAGAGTCCAGATACCTCTAACCTAAGTGACATAATAAATCCTAGTTTGACAAACTGCTAGTTATCTATAACTCCTCGCGCATACCCCATACATGAAATGGGTCCATAGGTTCAACTATTCCATGGTGAATCCCATGAACCTATTCCAACACATTACAACATTAGAACCAACAAAAAAATCCATTTCAAATGCCAAGTGGAAAATATCTCAAGCCTTGGGCTAGGCTATAAAAATCTTAAACTTGATACGTAACTTTAAGACTAAGAAAAGCAAATGCCTAATTAGCCATAGTTAGTGCAAAAATCCACATGTTAGTGTAAAAACTAAATAAATGCCCAAAATATATGAACATGTCAATCAAGAAAACTATTGGTTCTTCCAAGAAAAGAGAAAATGTTCAATTTATAAATAAAATACATATAGAGAAATAACACATTACAATAACTATGTGGTCTTATATGACCACCAAAGTGGTAATCAATGATCTAGTGACACTCATACATTGAGCCTCAACTCGTGAAAAACATATTAAATATACAATTGTCATCATATCTGTCTGAATCATCCCTCCACCACTTCCAAAAGGCTCAACATAGTCGTAACTAATCTTAGGTTGAATCCATATGATAACCACATAAGGAGAGAGAAAGGAGTACAAGTCGTCATCTACTAAGCCTAAGGTGTTTTCGAAACGCAATATGCATGAAACCCATTGAGAAAGTGCCATACATACCAAACAAACAAAAGTGGGTTTTCATCCTATGTAAGACTTCACTTCCTATCTCATACTTGGCTCGAGTGACTTGTCAATGGTACACATTTCCTCACTCCAAGAATACACCATTTACCGATTTACCTTAGGCTCGGTTAGTGTAGGTTCAACAACATAACACATAACTACATCACTAACACAATGGTCATTTACACACACTAACCATAACCTCTTTCACATGGTATATATAGGGTATAACATAGTCATTACTTTCATGGGTTGCGATACATCACATTACCACATACTGCACCCAAAGTGAAATCATTGTACAATATGGTTCATACACTCATGTTATGCCCCTAAATCATGACATAAATCACCTCATATTACACAATTTATACGCACGTTAAACACAGTAAATAATATTACAACATAGAATCAATTGCATAACAACATGGTGACACACATTCATCACTACACGATGGCAACATTACTACAAAATCCAATCCACTATACACCAATCTTTGTCATACAACACATCAGCACACCTACATATAACAAAATGATAAGATGCTCCAACACACCGCCATTGATAGAAACATTCTTCTCACACATACCAACGCAACACATCACACATGGAATCCTCATTGAATCCATGAAAAATGAGATCAAATACTCTCATCACAAGAACATCAACATGATAAAAAATATGCACTAAGCAACATGCACCACAGTGCATTCATAATATCACAATTACAACATTGGTCACATAACAACATATATACCATTACTCTTCAATTCTCCACCATCACTATATAGAATCATCCCAACTCCAATCCATCCCAAAGGTTTCACAAAGATGAACCTTCGCTCCGATACCAAATTTAATCCCCACATTCTACACACACAAATACAATAATACAAATACCAAAATAATTTTTCTTTTGACTTACATTGCTCACCACACAACACCACAAGGGCTCCAATTAGAGAAATTCAACAACACATAATACACTTCCATAAACATGAACCCACTCATACAATAAGGTAACATAGGGTACCCATCAATGTCATACTCAAATAACATAAACCATAATGACCCAATTACATAAGAAATGTCGCGTAGGCATACTCCACGACATGGCCTTTTTATGGTTTACATCTTCATTAAATTTAGGTTTCCATTGTATGACATTATAGTTTTCAAGAGAATTAAATACGAAGGTTTCAAATTTCTTACTTTACAAACTTCAATTGCTTTACTTTGCAGGGAAATAGTCTTTAAATTAGAATGCATGATTGATTCCTTTATCAAATCCCATTAATTATCCATAGATCATTTATTATTTAAAGTCAAATTATAACAAATATGAGTCTCTCGAATAACTTGTTTTTACGTTAAAGGTTTGTTTCTAGTCCTATTGTTGTTTTAGTTCCAAATTTAGTTTGAGTCAATTAAGCATTTACATGCCATAATTTTTACTTTTAGTGGACTCTATATTGGGTCAAATGCATAGTCCCACAAAGAACAATTTTTACCCTTTCTTAACAAAAATTCAATGCTTAAATAAACCATACCGAATTCAAGAGAATATTTGTTCATAAACCATTATCACATATACTTTAGTTTCTCATCTTGTTTACTTTGTTTCTTAGGTATCTTACTAGTATCACTTTAAAACAGAAAGAGTTATGAAATTTATTTTCTAACATCTTTAAGAAGTACCGATTAGAGACATTATAACTTCACATGAGATAGAAGTTAACCTCCTAATCATGTACTTGATGTTTGGTTTAATTCCAATTTCCACTTAGGGCTCTACGCCCCATTATAGATCGATTAGGTGTAAAAACATATTTACCGTAGAAAGCTTCGTAAAATACAAAGGCACTATAGTTTAACTCACTAAGGTAACATAATTAGTCGAGAGGATTTAAAGAGATTATTAACAAGATTTTAAGTAATAGTACAACTATTTCACTAGCTCCATTGTTTCATCTAGATCCCACAAGGAATTCCTTTCAATATTTGTAAGACTAGGGAGTCCCCTAGGATCCTAAGGAATTTTGAGTTCTTCTTAAACCAAAATTAGTTGGATCATGTTGTTGTTAACCGTCAGTTTACGAAAATGTCGCTAAACATACCGACTATGACGGTAACTCAAAATTGGGCTCTTATCTACATAAACTAGAAGGTTCCATTTAGTGCAAAGTTTAAGTTCATTCTATGGTTTCAATTTATTCTATGGTAAGAAGGATAACACATGAAGACAAGATATGCATGAATCTCATACTAGGGTTGAGTGTTTTGTTTAAATCTCATTATTACATTTACAAGGTAAGAATAAAACACACTAATTAATTATTTATCTATTGAAAACTAGAAAGGCACTACAATATTTTAAATGGGTAAGTGCAACAATTTGGGGGATCAAAAAGTGAACATCAAATCCTGAATTTTACATCAAAAATAGAAAAACATCAAATTTTCTCTTCCGCGGACTTGAACCATGTTGAAAAATTGAAAACATGTCACAAAAATGTTACCATCGCGTAGGGAGACTATTAGTACTGTGTAGAAATATTGATTTTAAAGTGAATAGAATATGATGATTATCATTTTCTAATTTTTACTAATAGTAGGTATTTAAGACACTTTTTCCCATGAATGTTCATGTCTACATTTAAGACTAAAAATTTTGTTTCACTTATCAAAATGTGAGAAATATACCATCCCAACCGTGGAAAATTTCTATACACATTAAAAAAAGGGCATTTAATTTTGATATTTTTTATGAAGTCATGGCAGGCAAATGAAAAGTGCTTTGTTTTCTTTATGTTTTGAGACCACTTTCACGGAAAAAATCATAGAAAAAAATATTTCTAAAAAAAATACAGCATAAAATCGATCCCAAGATAAATAGTGGCATCTAACTTTTCACCAAAGGAAAAAAATATCAAGTTTTTGTCATCCAAAACATAGGCAAACGGAGTAAAATATTAGAGGTTTTTTCAAAAAAATAATTACCGAGTCATTGAATTTTGAGTGTTTAATATAGCTAAACTTGTTCATAATTTAAAAAATTAATAGTTTAGAAACAAGATTTTGGATACTACGATTCATATTCATATAAGTGTTTATAATTTTGAGTGCATGCATTACTAATAATCCCTACAAGTTTATATTTCCTGTTATTTACAATATGACGTCCACTTATGACCCCTTTTTGGCCCCCAACATGCTTCACTTACCCAAATTCAAATTCATTTAGCATACACATCTAACTTTTACAATATAAAATTTGAGGATCCAAATAAAACCCATGTGTAGAGGAACATTTCCTTAAACCCTAGTATCTAACATTTTACAAAACTTCAATTATAATGTTTTTCATACTTCACAAATGTTGAAATATCCTCTACAATTTATTTATACATATATATATATATATATATATATATATATATATATATATATATATATATACCTTTTTACCATACGTAAATATGAATTAAAAAGTGCACCTATAATTAAATTCTCATTTCCCAAGGTATCCCTAAAACTAACATCTCATACATATTACGAAATTTCATATATAAATGTTTCGTGAGATGACAATACATTATAAATATATACATTCTACAGGTGACCTATATAAATTGTAATAATAGATAATGAATTACACCACGCCTTTTCGTCATCTTTCTTGCATCTTGTAAAACCATGTGAGCATTAAAACAATGATAATGCACGAGCATGGCATCTACCTATATCTAGCATAATTAAGGTTTTTGGTTTCCATATACATTCTAATAATACTTTGCATTCGAAAGGAGATGGTTAGAGACACATATTTATTTCATTTCACTTCACTTTTTTTTTTAAAACCAAGGACAAAGAAAGAAATAGGGAAGAGAGAGAAACACTATTTTGCCAAAAGTTCAATTTCACACAACAAGTCACACGATAGAGTTTCAAACATTTATTTACAAGTTTCAAAAAAATTCCACAAAGGGTTTTGCAAACCGATAGGGTCCTACAACTTTCTTTTTACATTTTCTTGCTAGTTGTAAAAAGTTCAATTTAGCATTAGAGGCTAGAAACCACTTTCTAATGTTGTCTTCTAGTGAGAAAACATACCACCGGTAAGTTTGTACATGTCCTCCTATACACCAAGGATTTACAACAACTAATGGAATTTTGAATTTGGGTTTACGATTAGAGGTCGAGTTTTCTAATGCCATCATTGTAATTGGCCTAGTTGTAAATGATCAAAAATTAGCTTGAGGGCTTAGAAAACCACTTCCAAAACTAATGTTTGATGGCTAAACATGCAACAAGAAAATTCCTACAAGTTTCCCCATATATTGAGAATTCACGAGTCAATGGAACTGATTACTAGCAAACGGTTTTGAAATGACGACAAGTTTTCTAGAGCCATCGCTTATAATTGGTCTAGTTTTGACCTAGCCAAACCGTGACTAGATGCCTAAAAATTTACTTTTCCAAACTATCAAGAAGAGTTTTTTTACTCAAATCAAGGTCCCAATCATTTTTCTAGTAAAAATTCTTGGGGTTTGCGAAGGTGAGAAAGTATTTCATTATTTAGGGTCCAAATGGCAGATCGATACGAAACCCAACTTTTCAGGATATTAGAAGCTTCTTGAGAGTGCAAAAATGGGTAACAAGACTCTTAGAGGAGTGGTGAAGAGAGTAAAATAGTCGAATGGCATCAATCTATAGCTTGATGTGACTCTCCTCATATCAAGGAACACATATGATGCTTAACCTCTCTTTTATAGTGTTGAAAAGGTTGTTTAACAGTCTCTTAATGTGGTGTTTTTTCAACTTTTCAAGTAAAGAAAAAGGTTGTGTTTAGTTGATGAATCGTCTAACTCTCGACAATATTAGTGGACATGAGCACTTGATTCAGATACCTGAGTTGCATCGTATAACATTATGATGACAACCATAGTTGATGTTCAAATGGTAAAAAAGTTTCGAAAATCACAAGGCGGTGTTTTATTACTTTACACTATTTATGTTTTGTTACATATACAATTGTAAAATTATTTAGCAGTTTAATTTTTCTAATATAATGCAAATGAAGAACCAAATTATGAAAATTATAGAAGATGGAGGTAAGGAGACCATACCTTGAGAATATTAGAGTTTGTAGTGCATGAGGTTCTCCAAGAAGGTTCATGTGAATTCCACAAGGCTTCATCGCTCTTCTATGCATTCCATCAAATGGTTTACATGCACCTTGATTACCCACCAATTTCCTTTTCTTAAATTTCTCTAAATCTTCTTCAAAAAACCATTTGTGCACATCCCAAAATGAAGCATTCCATGAGCCCCCATTTCCTTGAGGTGGAATGTCAATTATTTAATGTGCCTTATCCTTTTCCCAACATTTTTCAAATACATTTAATATAAGAACATAGGGTACGGAAATTTTAGAACCCGTCTCAAACAACAAGGAAGTTGTGAATGTTATAAATACTCCTAGACCCATATTCCTTTACTAAAAAAACAAATCCATTCAACTACCATAGTTTAATGGGAATATTGATACAAAGATTCGAGTTTCTCCAAGACAATTTGGGCATTAATTGATGTGCTTTCTTGCACAAACAAACATATCCACCCAAACACCACAAGAATCGTCCCAATACTATGCATTCATCTTCACCTTCTAATGTGATCTTTAAACAATGGTAGATTTACCCATAGAGCCACCTAAAATTTAATTGGCATGCTAAAGGTAACATTTAGAGCTCCTCCGGGATGGGCCATGCAGCCACACAAAAATCTACAAAAAGAAAAAAATTCACACAACCAACAAATGATCACTTGCTATGTTGGAGATAACGTTCAGAGACTAACAAGACCGTAGATGCAACACAGCTTTTTTATACACTTTTTCCAGTGCCAATACTGTTGTTGGTTGTCCACAAACCCTTTGATTTCGGATAGATCTAGTAAAAGAGCCATTCAAGGTGATTTATATATGTTCCATGTCTAATTAAACCCCAAAGTTTGGCATAAGCGTGCGGGATGTGGACACAATTATGGATTATGTTTTAAAAGATATCATTTTCTTGGAGTTTCTCCCTTTATTTCTCAATGGCAAATGCTTGGAACCAAAACACCCAATGTGAAGAAAATGAAAAAGAAACAAGATATCCTTTTTCCCTCTCACCGACTATTAATCCCGCTTAAAATGCAAAAATAGATCCATGTGAAGGGATGAACGAACCAACTATTGTAAGACTTTAGGATGGATAAAAGAGGGATCTCCATTTTAGATAGTCCCACGTAACCTTATGCAGAACTACAACTACAACATCTACCAAATTGTCCATTTTTAATGCTTTTATATATCTCCATGATTGTATTTTTGCATAGGGCGGAAGTAGAAAGGAAAATGTACAATGATTACGCGATACTGTTTGTTGTATAAGTGAAATAGTGTGACTATCTCGAGAGGGTACCCATGCCTTATTTACATAGTCGTGTCCTTCCATGGCTGAAACTATGCAAGGGCTGCTAAATTTTCAACCTCCACATGGGTTTCACATGATAGATAGATGGAGGCACAATTAAAGTGCATGAATTATTGTCAAGGATAATGATAGGACTTATTGGACACCTGCCACACTCAACTCCTACCACACGCATTCCATTAAATTCTTTAATATTTTACAAACTAGAAAAGAGAAATAATAAATATACTAGAAAAGAGAAATAAGTTCCCCATTACTCCTCTCATGTGTAATAGTGTAAAGTAGAAATGTAATAGTACTAATTACATACCAAAACATGAGTGCATAAAGGAGACCCATGTCTCTAATGTGTTCCAGACAGAAGTTAAACTAAACACCATAGAGAAATGGAGAATGACACACTTCATGCTCCTTGAATATGGCAAAAATGATTCAATCATAGTATGAATCCATATGAAAATGTTGTTATAATGATAACATATATATAAATGTTGACTAATCTAGAATAATTTCTCCCGGAAAAACCATATGGTATGGTCAAAACCATACATACATTCCTAACCATGCTTTAAGTTTATGAACACCTATAAATTTTTCTTATTTTAGTTACCAAAATCTGATACTAACGAACTTTTTTTTCATCTCGCATATTCCTATACCTAGAAATATACATCTTCCTATTACAAATGTAGAATAAAAACCTAGATGTGTTCCCCACTTTTGAGGCATGTGAGGTAAAGAATATTGGCATGTGAATCAAAAGAAAAGATTAAAACACATAGCTAAGTGTGTGAGAAGATATATATATGTTCTACAATGACTAACGTGGTGGCTAACAAGAAGAAGTTGTAGTTACAAAAGTTGATGTGCATGGTAGAAACTGTAGCACAAACTAGTAAAGCAACAATAAGAAGAAACGTGATATAAATAATATTTTCGATGCAACAAGAAACAATAAAAATAATATAAGATGGCGTATTAGTAGAAAACAAGTGCATATAATATAGAAACAAGTGTGAATAATGTGAAATAGTATTAATTAAACTTTAAAAATGAGAGAAAACATAGTACACTCATGGCATCACCATATAATCAAGGATCGTGAGCTGCAAACAAGAAAAATAAAATCAACCACAATGTTTTACGATACAAAAATTTGACACCCATGGTGTCACAAGATAATCAAGGCCCTTATGCCATAACTAGAGTTGTAAGCAAACATACACACACATAACTAGAAAACATGTATGAAAATTAATCATAACAATATGTGATGTAAAACATATGATATATGATATATGAAAAATATAGAAATGATTGTAAACACTTCAAAAGACACATCTCGCTAGTTCTCATAGATCGAAAGATAATAAATACAAATTTGATATTATATATATATATATATATATATATATATATATATATGTGTGTGTGTATATCCATGTTTATGTGTCTTTGTAATAAAGAGAAATGATGAAAGAAAGAAATTATAATGGAAATATATCATTTGGTTGTAGTATGTAAAAGGAAGATGCCCTCGAGAGGTTAGCGGTTTCGATAAAGAGCAAGCTATCACCTATCATTGTGGACCACTCTATGTATGTCCAACATCATTCTAATTATGCCATGTGATCACATCGTGTAAAGAAGAAATGGTGTCTTCAGACCAAAGGAATTAGAAACATGTATAATGTAGAGTGCAAATAATATATGCTATAAAAATAGGTCCCGAATTTGTATTTTTACAAATATTTTATTTTTCTATTCTATTCCCTCAATAATGGCATATATGAAACAATATTCTACAAATATAATAAAAGGTGATCCAAGAATGTGCCCATGGAGGGGGATAGATAGAAATTATGTAAATAAAAGGGTGGGACGCTAGATTGAACCCTAGTGTGTGTTTATTTTCAAAGTGAGGTTTAGGTGCTGAACCACTCCCTCAATAATCAAGTTATACCTATAGACCGAGTGCTTCATCGGGGAATGATGGGTAATCGATACAACTTTACTAGTGGATAAGGAATGACATAATGGTGCTTTTGCATGAAGATTTAATATATATTAATAATAATTAGGATTACATAGTGATAACATATATTGAGTGAAAATGTAATATTAGATGCATGAATGGTTGTTATGTTATATGTGTAGCATATTACATCTTGGATTCTAATATAAGTATTTATAAATAGGCCGAGGAGGTGAATTAAGTGGAATTTTATATTTTTCCGTTATTAAGTTGTATGCTTTAGCAACTAGACATTGATAAAGATGTGAGTATTGTAATGAAATAATATTATCATCTTTAACAATAGGATGAATATTACTTTTTAGATACAGAAAAAGTGTTTGGTTTTAAAGGGGACCATAAAATACCCGAGTAAAAACAAAGATAAGATAAAGTTCTTAAGCCCAAGAAAGAAGGCCTCTACTAACACCAAAGAAAGTAGAAAAGAAACTTAAACCTTAAGAGGCTTTCCCATAGTCGACTAAGAGTGACTCTATAAAATGCGATCAGATTCGACACTAAAAGATATCTTCTCAAGAAACTTAGTTCATCCTTCCACATCAACACCATGTGTGGATGGGGCATTCATAAGGTTAGTATTAGGACCACCTACATCCACCATGAGGCACACCATAACATTTCCATTTTAAAGTTCCATTGAAACTTCCCTCGAGCTATGAGCCTCAAAACCACCAATAATATCCACTTGAGTAGACTTAACCACATACATCTAATCTAAAGAAAGGATCCAATTTGAAAATGAACCCCTACCCGAGGACCCAAACTCCTACGAAGATGGAAAAATAGCCACCAAAATGTTCCCCACTCTTGCCGACATGTGACCGATGACATTAATGGGTTAATTAAAAATTTAAAATTCCTGCTCATTGAAACCTTCCACACAATGGTTAGGAAGATCGGATCCCACCACCAAGACAAGTGCCACTCGGGAGAAGTGGAACTAGTCGGAGAAACATCTGGAAACACCAAACTAGAAGTGACACCTTATTCCACACATGTAGAGTTAGGAAAATTACTTGGGGCTCACATAACGTAATCATTCGAATCGCCACTAAATCCACATCAGATTCGTGTCCTAATTGTGATATGGGCTTCCTTACGTTCTTTGTTTTTCACAAATAATCCTTTAATAGCTTCGCAACCACGACTATTTGCTTCAAAACCTGCCACCCTAAACCTTGGACAGATTACCTGGGAGGATTTTGATATCAATTCGTTGTTCCCATTCTCCAAGGAAAGAATCCAAGTGAGATTTATTTTGGCATAGGTATGCCAACAGAACATTGATATAGAGTTGGGCATAAATCATTCAAGATTGAGCTTTAGTTATTGGGTCAAAACTATCAAAACACCCATTTCTCTGGCTATTCCCAGGAACACTTCAGTTCCCAAACTTCTAATGGGAAAGTAGGAAGCCTTATCCAAACTAGGATAACCTCAAATTTTCTTCCTTGAAACACTTTGGGTTGCCACCACATTATTGTGAGGGCATATCTCCCAAAAAACCATGGTGCCCTCTACAACACCCTTTCCAAGTCTCTATTATCTTTGAAATAGAAAATAATCCCATCTTCTGCTAAGGCTCTGACCTCCAACTTGAAATCCCACTTTCTCCTACAAAATCCATGAAGGAATCGATATTGGGTCTCAGCTTAATGAAAGAACCAACAATAGTGTGTTGAAATTGATACTTGGGAATTTTAACGACCTCAATAGGAATCTACACTTTGAAGCTTCATCTTTCCATGAGGGCAACAATTTGAGAGGCTCCCATGGCCTACTCCGAAGAGCCTTGCGGACTAGAACTGACCTACACTTTTCCTCTGTTGTTCCAATCCTCCTGCAACAGCCCCAACCTTCGCATTCTTTGTCTTACTAGGTTTCTCTATTCTTTATCTCACTACTCCAAAAATATTATGTGTGTAACCCAAAAATGACATTTTAGAGACATACTTAGTGTAGTGCCCACTTCCCTTCAACACCTTTTTTATTATTGTTTTTCGATACTGTCGACTGCACTTATGGATCTATTATAGCTTCTTTGATTTAGCATGTTAGTAGATATCAGAGATACTAAACTGTTATTGATTTGATTCATATATGATGCATATGGACCATTAGAGACATTTGATGTTGATATTGATATACTGTTGACATGGTTATTTATCTATATTTCTGACATGTGATATATTTAGTCTTATTGAGTAGACCTTTGATAATTGGATTAATGTTGTGATCATTTTGACATGGATGAAATGTGGAATAGAAATGTGCTATAAATTGTAAGTGATATCGTATTTGCATAGATGATATTTAATTGGATATAGTTGATTTTATATTTATATCATATATTTGGCATGAATATTTTAATGTGGCCACAAGGCTAAAGGAGGTATTCTCTGTTTTGCAAGTATATTATATTCACAACAACATCGGGGATTGGAGACCAACCACATCAGAATTCGAGAAGAATTCAACTAGGGTCACCATGGCAACATGTAATTGTGTGTGTGTTAGAATTATTTGGTTAGGGGAAAATTGTGACCTAGGGGTCATGTGTTGTTTTGTTTTAATTTTCCTTTTAATAATGTTAGTATGTGTTTCCTTTAGTAATGAAATTTACTGTTTTATTATTTAGATTTTTGGATATATGTTTACCCCTTTATTATTCATGGGTTGTAGTGTCTTAATTAAGATAATTTAAATTTGTCCTAAACTAATTAAAGATGTGACCAAAAAGGAGTTCATTTATTAGACTTGATTTACTCTTGGATTTTGTGTTGAGTGATGTGTGTTTGAGTTTTGAGTGTAGCACACTCTACCCTTCATGGGAAACTCGAATTTGGCCTTAGAGGCAAAATTTGGAAGCTTGTGGGACAAGTCAAACTTTTCCCACACCTCTTAAATGCCCATGCCAACCCTACCTATGGGTTGGGGGTCAAATTTAGGCTCTATTAGGTGTTTTGGGGGATAAAAAGGTGAAATGTTAATTGCACTTTATTTAAAAATTTTAATTTTGTCCTTTGGGGGTGTGGGCTTAGATGGAGTGTGTAAGTTTCTTGTCATTCCTTCAACCACATATTAATTGTGCATTGGAATATGAGGTTGACCAAGTGATGTGGAGTGGAGAGGAAATGAGGTGGCATCCTACTTGGAGCCACATCATCCCCCTCTCTCCTTTTTCTATTTATTGAAATCATTTTGCTTGTTTGGGGTTACTTGATCATTTTAGTCTCTTGAATTTTGAGAGAGCTTGTGGATTTTTGGAGCTTTGTGGATGCTTGCTTAGTTTTTAGAGGAGCTTGGAACTTCATACTTGGAACAAGCTCTACCATGGAGAGGTAGGAGCTTCACCTTAGTTTAAATTATGTTTTTTTATGTTGTGTTCATATATTTGTTTTGTGTAATGTTGTTTGGTATGGGTATATTTCCTAAGTTTGGAGTGGGAGGAGACTATGGGGAGTTTTCTTGTAGGGAGGCATAAGATTTTACTTTATTGTGGAGGGATTTTGGGTTGGGTGCCCCACCTAGTATGAGGAATGCTTGCATTTCTTCTTGTTTCTTGTTATGAGGGAGGCATAAGAGTATATGGAGGTATAGGGGTACTTGAGGGAGGCATAAGAGTTTGTAGGGGATTTGAGATATGCATTGGAGGATTTTAGGTGGGCACCCATTCCCATAGGTCTTACTCTTTTGGCTTTCTTGATAATGTCTGTTATATTGTTGTTTTGTAGATTCTTCTTTCTTGTGTTGTTGTTGTGTTTTAATGTGAATGGAATGGATTGTAAAATTATTTGTTAAGTATTGTGGAAGCTTGTAGTTGCCATGAGTTGAAATCTTCTCCCATTGTAATGTGGTTGGGGCTCGGGGGCCAATGGAGAGGATGGATTCTCCTCTCCATTGGATATCTTGGTTGGGTGGAGAGCATTTCCTCTCCCCCTATTTTGTTGTGAATCAAAAAAATTCTTGGAGGAGCTATCTTGTTGGTGTTTGGAGCTTGGAGTCTTGTTGGTGACCATGTGAAACTTCCTTAGTATTTTACCCACTTAGAGTGGAAGAAATTGTAATAATGTATTTCATTCTTGTATTTACATTTTGTATGACTTCCCACATCAAGTGGAGAACATTGTATTGATCTTGTGAAGAAACATATTGCATTTCATTGTGGCTATGGAAGTGTATTATATATTGAAAAGAAAGAAGAAAGATTTGTGTGAATTAGTTTTGAAATGGAAAAGAAAGCTTACTTTCATTGTAGAGTTGTTTTATTGTTAATATGTAATAAGGAAAAAGAAATGACCAAAATGGATATATAGTGCAAAATTTTAGTTGGAAGTTGTTGTGAAAATGAGAGTTGCATTCAAATAGTTGGGTTGTTGTAATGAAAAAGAAGGAAAAATAGAAATAGTAAGAAGTTGAACTTGTATACAAAATAACATTGTATGGAAAATAAAGTTATTGTGGTTATTTAGAATGTATGCATATTATAGTGAAATAAAAAGTAGAACAAGTTAGATTATATTGTATTTGGAAATGTTGATTTTATAGCAAGAAAATGACAAAGTAATGAAATAGATTTATATTCCTTTTTTCTCTTGTAATGGAAAGAAAGAATCTAGTTAAGTAAATGAGAATCATTCTTGTAAGTAGATGGATTTTATTAGAGTTGAAAACACTTTAAAATGACTAGATTTAACTAAGAAATGAATAAAAGGGAAATAAATCTCAAATATAGAACTTAAAATGAACAAAAACAAACTTAGAATGCATTTATAAACCTTTTGTAACTTCAATTTTTTCTGATAATCTCAGCATTAAGGTTATGTTTTTTAGAAACAGGACCACCGCCATGTGCAGAGTGGCGGTCAGGCAAACCGCCGCTCAGTGCTATGGTGGAGGTCTCAAAACCGCCGCTCTAGGGGGATGTCAATGGTTTGTTACCCGTGCAGGGCGGCGGTCGTAGGACCGCCGGTCTACTCTAGCAAAGGGGTCCTGTCACTTATGACAGAATTCCTGATTCGCGCTTTGCGTGAAATTTAGTTAGATTGCACTAATTTATAGATTGAAAAAATCAACCTTTTATTACCAGAAATTAGAATGATGAGAGATGCTATGAAATAGAACAATAAAACACACAAATGGTGAATCTAAAAGCATTCTTTCATTTATAACAAAGTGGGTAGGGTTTGCCCCAAATTTAAAACCCAATACACTTTAATCTTGAAATAAAAACCAGATAAGAGCAGGAGATCCCTCCCAATCCTTGAATGAAATAGATTACATAAATAAAAATAAAACTAAACTAAACCTAGACTAAATCTTCATGCGTAATCCTCCCCGGCTCTTCCTCTTTTGCTCTCATGGCTTCCTTCTCTCCAACCCTGTAATTTCAACAAAAGGGAATTGACCAAATGAGAAGAATGGAATGAGAAAAGGTTTTAATATACTTTCATAAGGATTTTAGGGATATGTTGGGAACCCTAGGATCTAGTGGCTAAGATGGATTTGATCCAAGGGTGGAGGATTGACCCTACCTTTATTAAGAAGAAATGTATTTTAAATGTGTAATTTAAAATCCTTGATGGGTGAGTGGGGCCATTTAATTGTCTAAGGGTGTAATTTCCTTAGCACCCTTAGTGTGTGTAGGAATTTAATAAAAGGAATTTAAAACTATTAAGGTAATGAATTTAATAAATCAATATGTGGTTAACCATATTAAAGGAGAGCAATATTTTAGAGAAGTAAATTTTTCAGTAACTAAATTAATTCTTGTTACCTTCCTATAGAACATTTGATTAATGGACTTTAGATATAATTGTGCAGACATGTAACTTCTAACTAGACCTGGTTCTTCAATTGTAAAATTGAGTTAAGTAGCGTAAGTAAGTTAGTGAACCCTAAAGGTTAAGCACCCTTATAACATTCTTATATGTTAACCTTCTTTGTTCTCCTAAATAAAAAAATAGTCACATTTTCGGGTTAAGTGTAAGGTTTAAGTGTGTTCTTAGAATGCCATTTTTGTGGGCTTTACACTTAGGATTTAGACAATACTTTTTGGTGCCTAAAGAGATCCATAGATCATAAAATAAGTCATTTATAGATGTTGTAGTGCTAGTAATAGGTTTAGGAAAAAAAAATTACGATTGTCATCAATAGGTGGATTAACATATATCATAGTCTAATGCCGATAAAGAGATAGTTCTCGTATAATAATCATTTACCATATAACTTTGTTCATTAGTGTTGTTATCATAATCCAAATTACCAACCTAGTTATCATGTTTTTTTTAAAGGATACATGTTGGTAATACGATGTTATCCTTGATATTTTAATTTATATGCTCTCTATATTATGAGGTCATGTGTAATTATTTATGTTCAACTCGGTATTACTACCATTGTTTTTTTGCACCATAAGATGATTTGTAGCATGTGATGAAGGTGATATCATTTTCCAATCCTCTAGGTATTGAGATGACTTATGTTTTAATGCTAGAGGTGTATCATTTTCTATCAAATTATGATCATTAGGGATTGAGATATATATTTTGGTTTCCATTGGGATGTGAAAATTGGATATAAAGGTGTAGTAAATGAAACAAATCCCTTACACTTTTGTTGTGGGATTATTTGTTGTAAAGAATAGAAATCATTATCCCGATGTCGATTAATTGCATGAATATTACTATATGGTTGACATATAAGTCTTTTAATATGATATTATGGATAGTAATGAGTAAGTAAAAATTGATTAACCACTTATCAAGAATCTAATAGAGGATATCAAGTTGTGCGACATTCATGGAAAATATAAGATTTTTATCTCATGGAATATATCGATTATTACATCTATGTAGGATGTTACCCTAACTTTTTGAGCACATGTAGTAGACATGAAAATTTTATCATAGTGCATATCTTTGGTCTTAGAATTACCATGATGCAAATAACTAATATTTGCATTCAAAGCATTGTTAAGATGTTTCATCTTGTCCTTTAGAGATGTAATCATAGTATTCATATCTCTAAATTTATCTTGAAAATCATGGTTTAAATAATGAATAGAATCTAAGATATCCTTGTGGAATATGTCAGCATTACTAATGAAAGGATCTGAAATATAAATCATAGTTGAATTCACTTGGAAATATTTTGTATTATCGAAATTATATTTTATGCACTAGCTTTGTGGGAGTGTTTCTACACGATCTCGTAGTTGAAACAATTGATACAAAGAAACTTGAGAAACAATTGGCATGGGCCATGATGGGAAAAATGATAGAGATAAAACCAATTATATATAAAATAATAGAACTCGCCTTATGAAGAGATGGCAATCAAAGAACCATATCTAAAAATAGAATTTGAATTTTACAAAAAAAAAAAAAAAGAAATTATGAATCTAATAAACAAAAATAAAAACCTCTAATGTATTTTTCAAAAGTATATGTTGTTTCTATTATGCCCTAATTACTAAAAAAATGAATATTGAATTTTGGTAAAATTTTCTAAATATTATGGTAAAAATATATTTTCGTTAAATATGCAATAAGTAAGATTAACCTAGAAAGGAATTTGGAAATAAATTTTTATGCCCAATATTTGACACAAGGTGTGATTGGGAAATTAGGAGCTCTATAATGTGACCCAAAGAGAAAGACTCCACCATGAGACTTATGGGATAAATTAGAAAATTATTTTTGAGGTTAAGTAAAGAGATGAAATTGGAATGGAATTTGAATATAAACCCTAGAAAAATTTTATGTTTATGAAACCAAGTAAAAATAATTCACCATAGGGAAATAAGGGGTTAATTGAGTCAGGTTCCCACGTGATTTCACATTTTGTGAATATTTTGAATTCCTTTTTAAAAATATAGCATTTTCCAAACTAACAAGCATAAAAGGGATGAAATTACTATTATCGATGGATATTCCACTTTAATTATATTCTAACATTAATTACATAAATCATAATAATAGTTTCCAAAGTGTATATTGACCTAAGAACTATCAAAACATAAAATAGATTATGATCTGAGATTAATTTGATTCATTTCTAGAACGGTTCCCGAAACTTCACCTAGTCAAAATAACACAACTACGTCAAAAGAGTACACAAGTACCTAACCCATTTTTACAGTCTAGGACCTACTTGGATTATACCTCTATAATATTTTTTGTTCCTTTCTTGTGTTAAAATGATTATTTGTGTGTCATCCTTCTTTCCTCACCTTTTAAATTACTCTACGAGTCTTCCCATGTCATCAAATCCTCATAGTCCAAGTTGGAGTACCTAAATAACAAAGTTAGGTTGGTGGTGTGCACCCATGTGCATTTCTGAAATCACTACTAATTTGAAGAGATTTTAAACCATGCATGATTCTCTTAGTATTTTTAATCTCCCATACCACAATTAGAATTTGAAAAAACATTCTTTGACAATACCTTGCTTGAGTTTTGTACTTTCTCAAATGCTTGGGAAGGGTCACTTTTCTTTATTGTATAGACAAGATGGAGACTCTTGGACATGGTAGGATACTTTAAACCTATAGATAGTACTATACTAATGGATTTGCATGAGTTATTTTGTAGTTTTGGGATCTTGGAATTTTGGTTGTGCTTTTTTTTACATGACGAGCTTCTAAAGTTTTAGGACCTTAAGTGAGGTATGGTTGACTTTCTTAAATACGATTTTGGTAGTTATTACGTCATAAAGTATCAAAAACTATGAATATTAGTCCATATGAAGGTGATGTAATTGAAATGTTTAATGAAAAATGTTTCGATCCAAAACCGTACACTATGATCAAGTTGTAGATTTTGACAAACCAACCAAAGATGACATTTTGAACCCAGGAGGAAAAAAATGATTTTGACTGCATGAAGCTAGGGATAGATTTTTAAATGATTTTTTTACAACTAAACCTTGGAAAATGATAAAATAAATCCATGCAAAGATATACAATTTATGGAAGGGCTAAGTAATATTGAGGAGGGTTTATTTGTGCACAAAAGTGTGTAATGTCAAGAAAAGTAGTATTAAAGGATAGCTTGCCAAATTTGAGTGTTCACAACATACATCAAATCTGTTATGTCAACAAGGTATTTCATAAGATATCTAGAATGTGAAATATTTTATTTTTTAATTATAGGTAAAAAAGGATTAAGGGGAACCTACCTTGTACAAATATTGGAGGAAAAGATTAAACTATGAAGAATAAATGAGGATTCCTCTTCTAGTGGCACAAAAAAAAACACCACATCCAAACCAACAACACTTTTAAACTAGTAGCACAAGAATATCTAAACACTCAAAGAACTCATCTCTGAGACCACTTCTAATTGGATATAAATTTCATCTTACGAGAGTCTTATTCCCTTTCTTTTTCTATTCAAAATTGTCCAATCCTCTAAAATACTTGGATTTACATTTTCATTATTATGGATTGGAATCATAACTTTAATATTCTCCTTAGAATTTTGTTTCTCCAATGAAACAAGTGAAAGGGAACATGTTTCCTATTCCAATTAAGCTAAATCCATAGCACTTTGATTATCTTGTTCCAATGGATCCTTCTAACAAGGCGGAGGCACTTCCTCCTTTGCAAAGTCTAAATCAACATCTAAATCATTATCTGATGGGTCATTAATAACCAGGTGACTAGGATTTGAATTCTTCCACAAAGATCTTTTACTTTCAATAGGTTTTCTTTCCAAATGACACTCAAAGCTAGATGACCTAAAGAAAAACATATTTGAGACCTAAATGGAAAACCTTCGTAGTCTATATTTTGTGTTAAAATTCGATGTTACACATTGAGTTCAATAGTGGTTGGAAAATCTACTGAAGTATCCATATCAACCAATATTTGGGAATACATAGTGGTCTCATAATCCTCGCCTTTGATCAATAGCCAAACATTTTCCTAATGTATCGCATACGGAGATTAATGTATTGTAATTATAAACAAATAACAATAATGTAATATGTTATTTTTAAATTATTTGTAACATAAGTGACATGATTCCATTCAATAATAATATAAAATTTCACACAGATATATGGAAATAATCATCAAGAAAAAAACACTATATCAAAATTTACTAGGGAAAGACAATGAGATCCTAATAAACTTGTAGCAACTTGAGCTCTCGCTATAACCACCACGTGACTCTCATGGGGCCATGAATTCACATTAGTATAGAAGCATTAAGTAAAATTTGTAAAATCTATCACACACCCAATATTATTGCTTTTTTTTCATATTTAGGACTTTTACATTTTTACATGTATTTCCAAAATTTTACTTAAATCCATAGGAAATAGATCTCCTTCCTCCAAACTTTAATATATAATCCATTTCATGACAATGATAAGGAAGAAAATATATTTCGAAGAATGCTGTATACAAGAGAGGATATAAAATTCCAATATATTTTAATCCACTCAAGTATGTACAATATCATAAAATCATATTAAATATAATGTAGCACATTAGGCGTTAAGGAATCCGGTTTAGTGAATGGGGTATCTTAGGAAAACCAACAAAATACAGAGAAATATGGAGAACACAATTGAGTATAATGAGTACCACAATTACGTGTCAGCGAAGGTCATTTTAAAGTTTCCATAAGTATGAAAGTCTTATGGAATGAATGTAATTAAATCTCTGAAAAGGAAACTAATTATCATATTGATAGCTTTTAAAATCGAGTTGTGTAAAACATGACCTTACACATAAAACTCTATATAAGAAAACTAATTTAGCAAATACATAAAATTATTCACTAAGAGAACCATCAAATTTCAGGAAACGTACATGAATTTTGGACATTTAATCCTTCGAGACAAAGGCAAGAGCAGGACATAGAATTTTAATTCATAAGGAAAACGATGGGCTAACTGTCCTGATAGGATTTGCAAAATAACGGATGAGGAAAATATAATTCAGAATCGAAAATCCCGTAAGAAGAGCTATAGGGTATTAACAATCACTTCTGTGTCCATATAAACATTACATTGAGTAATATTATTTTTATCAATGCTGGAATAATGTCGAAAATGTTGGGCAAAATGTTGTCCTCAGATTTTTAAAACAAGGAAATGAACAGATGAGAAATGTCCATTAAATAGAATCGAGAAGCCAGAGAGTCCTGCGAGAAGAGTCATGATAATGTTGACCTCCACTGGCGTCTCCTCCATCATCTGGAAGAGGAATATTCAAATCTAACACAAACTCGTCATGCTTTGTGGGAAAAGCCTGGGTGTCTGTCACCCTGGAAGTGGAAGAGCAGGCAGATGAGGAATCTGAAGAGACCTGCAATAACCCATTGCTATCATTGAGGGGCCGACGTATATAAGCATTGGTCCAGGCAGTGCGGGATGCCCTATTTCCCGATGCAAGAGCAGATTGAGATGGAGATGGAGATGGAGATGGAGGCACGATTACTGAGGATGAGATATTATTGGCGACTGCATGAAGCTCAATGGGAATGGGAAAATTTGTTTTAGCTTTTAGGCCCCTCAGAAAGACGGCGGCCTTGTCGTAGGCAAGAGCAGCCTCCATGTTAGTGTCAAATGTGCCCAGCCATACGCGTCGATGCTTGCGAGGATCTCTGATCTCTGCAGCATATTTTCCCCATGGTCTTTTGCGAACACCTCTGTAGTGCACCTCGCGCTTACTACAGACCTGTGCACAACTCTCTTCTCCTTCCACGATCAACACCATCACTCCTGCGAAATAGGTGCAAGATAATGTAGGAGATTATTTCTCAGAATAGGTCGGGGCAAAGATAACACTTATAAAGAATTGGAACGAGGTAGATACGGCAGCTGTGGTGTGCTGGTCATAATACAGAGTAGGATGCAAATGCCTTGTCATCTGGTAATCGGTATGGTAGAGTCGTTTGTGATTTCCCAGGGGATCATCAGTTTCTATGGGGAAACATTCTATAACAACAGCAAAGCAGGTCAATAAGTGGTCTCGTTTTCCAAAATTAGCATTAAAAATACACTCCATTGGTGGTCAAACTGTTGTAAATTCCATAGATTTTTATTGAGGACTCGAGTGAGGTGAAATGTTAGAGGTGTTCAATTCTAAGCTCAAATTTTATGATTCTAGGTTTTAATGGAATTTATTTTCTTTTTTAAAATTAGTTTTGAGTGGCTGTGTTACTGTTAAGGGCACCTCCATTAAGCCCCTTATATTTAGAGGGATTCTGCCCTATTTGCAGAGATGGCTCCATTGTGTGTGTTGCCATGTTATTGGTTAAGGGTTATTTTTCATGAAAGTCTCGTATATTGTGAGGTCCCTTATATTATGAGAGATTTTAGGTTGCTAATGGAAATGGGTTCTACTGTCCAACAAGATATTCCAACCCGTGATATAAATAAGTTTCTAATTGTGAACAACAAGGTTTTTAACTGATTTTTTATTTCTCATATATTTAAGTTTCAATGTATATGAACAATTTTAGATGACATTTATGATACTAATTTCAATGTATAAGTATGAATGATATATTAATATGTATTCTTTTAGTGAATGATGTCTTGATAAACCCACTTTTCATCTTTTTACTACATGGGAGGGGTCCCAATCTTTTTAGTTGTCTTAGTCAAACAACCAGTTGTCTACCTCAAAACAACTATTTTTTTAATGGATCCTCTACAAACATTATACAAATCTACCTCATTTTTCTAGACATTTATCTAGAGGGTTGTTTGTTATTGGGGAAGGTGATGAGATATAATTATCCTTATCCTCACAAAACATAGAAGATATTATATTAAGAATCTTATAGCTTATGAAAACTTGAAGTCTTCCAAAACAATAAAATTGGAAGAGTGAAAAACTATAATTAAACTATATTTAAAGTTAAAGATTAGTTATAAAACAATATTTATAAGGATATAATAAATTAAACTAACATTACAAGTTCTTTACGCAATTTGTTGTACAAATTAACAAGTTACTCCGTAATATATATTTTTAGATATGAACAAAACTAATATAATTAACTAACCTAACATTACAACATTTTAACAAAATCAAATATACATATTAATAAACTTCATATCAAATAGATTTATTTTTTATAGAAATTTAATAGATATAAGTGGTCTTTTGAATTTATTTTTTTAATAAAAATTAGTTTGTCTCATCCATAGATAGGAAACTAGTGTCCTTAATGTAGATTTTAGAAATAGAACACTAGTTCATGATATGCATTCAATGAATGGAAGATTGATAGAAATATAAAATTACCCTTATTTATGAAAACTATTATACATAATTTATCTTTTTTTAAATTAAAATAAGACTATTTTATAAACAATAAAGTTATCTCACTTGAAATAGCATAACATTCCTCGGATTGGTATTTTAGTCCCTAATATTATGTGCATGATTGCGCATAGAATCATTGAATAGCCCAACTGCATTTCTTCACAAAAACGTTCTCTCTTTATCTCTCTTTTATTGATTTTTGCTAAAAAAGTGTCAATGTTTCTAACATGTATGAAAAAAGTTTTCACTAAAATTATATTTCATTCAAGAATAGGAAATATGTATATACATCATTCGTAAATCATTATTGAGAAATCACATGGATTATAGAGACACCAAAATTTAAACATTAAAGAAATCATTATTGTATGACATTATTGTATGAGATTATTAATTTTAATTTATGGTATATTATGCCACTAAAATAATTAGTATATAAAATGACCCTTTTATATGAAAAATCAATACATACAATTTATCTCTTTTCAATAAAACTAAGCATTTTTATGAACAATAAAGTTATCTCTCTCGTAATAGGTATGGTAGAGTCATTGGTGATTTTTGAGGGTGTCATCACTTTTGGTGCTCAAACTTTTGTAAATTCAACATATTTCTATTAGGGACAAGTTTTTGTTAGGAAATATGTATATACATCATTCGTAAATCATTATTGAGAAATCACATGGATTATAGAGACACCAAAATTTAAACATTAAAGAAATCATTATTGTATAACATTATTAATTTTAATTTATGGTATATTATGCCATTAAAATAATTAGTATATAAAATGAACCTTTATATGAAAAATCAATACATACAATTTGTCTCTCTTCAATGAAACTAAGCATTTTTATGAACAATAAAGTTATCTCTCTCATAATAGGTATGGTAGAGCCATTGGTGATTTCTAGGGTGTCATCACTTTTTGAAAAATTAGCATTAAAAACACAAATGAATGGTGCTCAAACTTTTATAAATTCAACATATTTCTATTAGGACTCCAGAGAAGTCAAGTTCAAGTGTTCAATCTTCTTATGAATTAGAGGTGTTCAATTCTAAGTTCACACTCTATGATTTGAGGTTTTTATTAAATTTTTTGAATTTTTTAAAATTTAGTTTGTATGGCTATGTTAATGTTAAGGGTACCTCAATTAAGACCCTTATATTAAGATGGATTCTACCCAATTTACTCGATGGATCCATTTTTTTGTTTCCATGTTACTTGATTAACAGCTACTCTACATGAAGGTCCCTTATATTATGAGGTATTTTATATCACTAATAGAAATGGGTTCTATGGTCCAACAAGATCTTCTAACCAATGACCTAAATAAGTTTCTAATTATGAACAAGGTTTTAAAATCTGATTTTTATTTCTCATATATTTAAGTTTCAATGTTTATGAACAATTTTACATGACATTTATGAAATGATATATTAGCGCATCTTCTTTTACATTAATGATGTCTTAATAAACCCACTTTTCATATCTTTACTATATGGGAGGGGTCCCAATCTCTTTTAGTTTTCGTAGGAAAACAACAAGTTGCATCCCTAAAACATCTACTTTTTTAATGGATCCTCTAAAAAAATTAGAAAACCTACCTCATTTTTCTCAATATTTATCTAAAGGGTTTTTTGTTATTGGGGAACGTAACTGTAGATATAATTATCCTTATCCTAACAACTGAGAGAAGACATCGTTTTAAGAATATTATATTTTATGAAAACTTTAAGTCTTCTAAAATAATAAAATTGGAACAATGAAAAACTATACTTAAATTATATTTAAGGTTAAAGATTAGTAATAAAAAAATATTAAGGATATTATAAATTAACCTAACATTACAAGCTCTTTAGTTAATTTATTGTACAAATTAACAAGTTACTTGTAATACATTTTTACATATGAATGAAACTAATATAACTAACTAACTTAGCATTACAACCTATTAAGAAAATTAACTATACATATTAATAAGCTTCACGTCAAATAGATTTATTTTTTATAAAAAAATTATGTATATGTATATAACTTGTCACTTTAGTTTTATTTTTTAAATAAAAATAATTTATCTCATCCATAAATAGGAACCTAGTGTCCTTAATGTAAATTTTAGAAATAGAAAACTAGTTCATGATATTCATTCCATGAATGGAAGATTGATAGAAATAGAAAATGACCCTTATTTATGAAAAATGTATATATAAAAGTTGTTACTTTAAATGAAAATAGGGTTTTTTTTATAAAACACTATTTTTTTCTCTCTTTGAATAGGATACTAGAGTGTATAAAATTCCTTGGATGGCTATTTTAGTCTCTAATACTGTGTGCATGATTTCATAGAAACATTGAATATCCCCAATGCATTTATTTACGAAAACGTCTTTTCTTTATCTCTCTTTTATTGTTATTTTTCTTAAAAAGTGCTAATGTTTCTAACTTTCAGGAACCAACAGTCTTCTTGATTCACATGTTCTTATATTTTGGGAATTTATTTGGTTGTAGCACTAACATGCAAATTTTTGCACTAACTATGGATAATTAGAAATTTTCTTTTCTTAGTCTTAAATTTACGTATCAAGTTTAAAAGTTTTATAGCCTCACCCAAGGCTGGAGATTTTGTGACTTGGCATTTGAAATGGTTTGTTATGTTGGTTTTAATGTCGTAATATGTTGGAATAGGGTCATGGGATTCACCATGGAGTGGTGGAACCTATCGACCCACTTCGTTGATGGGGGTACGCCCCAAGGAGTTATAGATATCTATCGGGTTGTCGAACCATGAGTTATTATATCACTTGGGTTAGAGGTATCTGGACTCTATGCACCTAGGACCATAGGGTGACCAACCTATTTTGGGGAGTGAAAAGGAAAATTTATCCTTATTTTATTGCTTGAGGGAGCTATAAGAGACTTGAGGGAGCCATAAGAGACTTTTTGGAACCATAAGAAACTTGAGGGAGGCATGAGAGAATTTTTGTGGGTGTGATTGATGCTTTGGGAGGTATATGGAGTTACTTTGTGATGCATTGGGAGGTACATGTAGTTGTTTTATGATGCTTTTGGAGGTATATGGAGATTGTTATGTGATGCATGAGAGGTATATATTGTTGTCTTGTTATTCTTTGGGAGGTATATGGAGTTGTTTTGTGATGTTTTGGGAGGTGTATGGTGTTGGTGTTATCATTTATGTGCACTCTTGTGAGTTTGGTTATGTTTTATGATGTTAAGGATTGATGCTCTTCATTTTTGGTGTGATGTTGTTTCCATCTTGACCCTATATAGCTACAATTATTGTTTTGAGCTGCATGAAACCCATATATGTGTACACGTTGGTAATTCCATATTTTTGTAGTCTACCTATGTTACGAGTACCTTAGGTCGAAGCATGTGTGACAAGTACTTTGTTGTGAGGGATATGTATGTTCTTTATATGGTTTGGTTGAGTTCTTGTGATGTGATGTAGTCGTAACGGTAAATATCATGACGTATTGTGAATCATTAGTGTTGTGTGTGACCCTGATGTGGTATTGTAATGTCGGTTCTATCAGGGGCGCCCATGAACGTAAGAAAATCAAAATTCTAAACAATAGTTATTAAGAGCTTGAGACTGACAAATACTATAAAAGAAAAGACTAATTGAGTAGTACAATAAAACATAACAAACTACCAATCTTCATAGACATCAAAATTTAAGATATTGCCAAATTCAATTTGCTTACTTGTGGTCGTATTGTCGCAGGCTTGTTGTTTTTTAAGTGACATGTTTCATTATTTACATTCTTGCCTACCTACCCTTCGAGCTCTAGTATTGTGTCACATCGAGGACGATGCTCTTATAAGGGGAGGGGAATGTAGTGCCACCAATAAAATAAAACTATAAAAACATTTAAAAATAATAATATTCATAAACAAAGAAGTGCGTGAATGGTGTGGGTAAGTGGAGGAATAGGTTAATTTGGTAGAGGTGTGTGGAATTGTTCTAGCAAGCACATGTGCTTTCTCCCAGTCCTTAGACATATCACATCCTTGCACAACAATACAAACACTTTATTTTCTGACCAAAGGCAATAACCACGCTAATACTTGTGGCAATAACGTAGATTTTCGAAAACTTCATAGTTGCAGGTGAGCTAGTAGACTTAGATGCAAAATATCGTTATGGTGGTCAGATTTGACTACGGTTATGGAAAAAATGGGTTTTTTTATGAAGGCGACTGATGTGGTCTTAGTTCTATGAAGGTGGGAGGACATTTGGAGGTTATGTCTACTATTTTGGCTACCATAGTTGCTGAAGCTATGTGTTTTGTGTCATGAGAAGCCATGATTTCTTGAAATCTCTATTTTTTCACTTCATATCTATTGGATGGGTTTGATGTAATGCCCACTTTCCTACGACACTTTTATATATTGATCCCGATACTACCGACCGTATTATGGACATTATTATAATTTTCATTTAGTATGGTGTTAGATGTCGATAATGGATTATTATTGACCTTGATTCATATGTGATACATGTGGATTATTAGAGACATTTATATGTATATTGACATGTTGTTGACATGGTTATATTTATGGATGTTGTTTAGACATGTGATATTTTGATATGTTGAGTAAACCTAGAAAATTGAATTAAATGTGATGAACATATAGTTGTTGATGAGATTGCAAAAATGATATTGTTGATTGTCTGGATGTTGTTTTGATTCATATATATATATATATATATATATATATATATATATATATATATATATATATATATGATTTTGGAATTATAATTACATATATTTTGGATGTTCTAATATGGCCATGAGGCCGAAGGAGGTATTTGTGTTTTGCAGGTTTTAAAAATATATCACAACACACATGGGGGATTGGAGACCAACCACATTGGAATTCTAGATGAATTCAACAATGACACCATGGCAACTTGTTTTATTGTGTGTGTTTGATTGTTGCTAGGGATTCCCATGGGGGATCACCTTCGAATATTGCCAAAGGGATTTATGTTTTTCTTTTAATTGGTCCTTTGTTAATGTTGTATGTGTTTTTTTAAGAGATGACCTTTTCCTTTTCAGTATTGAATTAAACCGTGTGTCAATATTGTGAGTAATCGTATTGTTAAAATTAAGTAATCAAATGGTTCATAAGATTGCATTTATTAGAGTTGATGGCTCTTGGATTAAGTGTCAGTAAGTGATGTGTAAGTTGATTTTTTGAGTATGAAACACTCCACCTTCTTTGAAATTTGAATTTTTCCTTGGAGGATGATTTTGAGGCTTGTGAAACAATTTAAACTTGTCCCATACCTCTTAAAATTGCATACCAACCTTACCTATGGTTGGAGAGTCTAAATCTAGCCTTTATTTTTGCATTTTTGTAAGTCAAGTTGTAAGTTGTAATTGCACTTTCTTACATATTTATAATTTCAATCCTTATGGAGTGTGGGCTTTTGTTGGAGTGTGTAAGTAACCTGTCATATTATTCACCCACCTATTTAATATGCATTGGAGAATGAAGTTAAATTTTGTGTCGAAGTTGAGGATGTGTGAAGTGGCATCCTACATGGATCCACCTCATCCTCTTCTCTTCCCTCTTCTTTACAATTTCAATTCATTACCTTGTTTTGGGGGCTTCACTTTAATCACTTCATTATTGGTGACTTGCTTTGGGGTTTTATTTGGGATCTCTTGAAAAATGGGAGAAAGTTGGAGATGGTTGCATACTTGTTGATTGTTGATCTATTAGATTGTTTTCCATTGGAGACCTTGTTGTTTTGAACTTGGAAGAAACTCCATCATAGAGAGTTAAGAGCTTAGATTTTTAAGATGTTATCCTTTCATTTTTATGCTTATGTGAATGGTAGAATGTTTTAATGTGTTGTTTTATTTGTTGGTTGTTTGGGTAGATGGCCCAGGAATGGTGTAGGATAAGACTATGGGGTATTTTGTGAGAGGCATAAGTGTTTTGGGGAGTTATAAGTGTGGAAGGAGTTTTGATTTGGGTTACACATTACAAAGAAATAGCTTGCATTTCTTTACTCGTTATGGGGTGCCATAAGAGGTTGGAGAGGCATAAGGAAATGGAAGGAATAATGGGTACTTGGGGGAGGTATAAGGGCATGTCATGGATTTGATATGATGTGTATAGTTTTGTGGTTTGTTCTCAGGAGGTGATATACATTTCCCCTCGAGAGGAATAAGCAACATCCCCCATAGTTTCTTTCTCCTTTGGCTTGCATGGTGAAGCTAGAGTATTGTTTTCATTTTGTTTCCATGGTTGTAAATTGTAGCTTTTTGTGGACTTTATTTTAAATGAGAAATTTGTCTTTGTGTTGTGGAATCCTATTGTTTCCATGTGTTGAAAACACACCTTCTATTACAATGTGGTTAGGGCTCGAGGGCCAATGAAGAAGGACAAATTCTCGTTTTCATTGGATTTCTTTCTTTGCTGGGTGGAGAGCGCTGCCTTTCCCTATTTTGTTTTGAACAAATTGAAATAAAGAAACTGGAGGATATTCATGTTGCCAAGTTATGGAGCAGAAAAAAAAAGACAAGGCCGATAAATTCTTGTTGAGATTATTTCTTATTATAACCTTTTCCCACTTTAAAGTGGATGATCTTTTATATTATTGTGTTGGAAAGACTACTCTTTTTAGCTATGAAATTTGAAATTGATTATGTAAGAATATATCTTGTATTTAGTCCCGTGAACAAAAAAGAAAGATATGCATTTGGTATGTTGTATTTTGAAAATAAATAGGAAAGAAGTTGTAAGAGATTCCTTTGAATTAATAGAAGTGTTTTCCTTGTTCATATGATATTGTTTTCATTGGAAATATGTGTTTGAAATATGGTATGAAATCTCTATTGCAAAATTGAAAAAAGGAAACACATATGAATAAAATATATTACTCTTCTTCATTTGAAACTATAATTTCAAAAGTGGCAATACATTATCTTATCACGTTGTTGATTGAAGGAAATATAACATTGTAATATCGGTTTAGAATGTATTCACATTTTATAGTTTGATGAATGTGAATGGATCAATTTGAGTTGGAAGCTATAGACCTCTATTAGATAATTTTCAAACTGGCAAATATTCTTTTTATAAAAATGTACGTAACAACCCTGCAACCTTGGAAAATGAAATGAAATGTTAAATTGAACATATATGATCCAAAATGATCCTAAATAGACTTACAAATTAATAAAATTTTATAAAACTTCTCAAAATTGGGCATAGTCAAAATTTACAATCGTTTTGCTATCGATTTGGGGAATTTCAAATTGATAATCAATCAAATAATTTAACCCTTGCAATCCATCCTCAATTCTCTCAAGTGAAATTCCCAGTTTTGTATGGCATATTGTGAAAGAAAGAATGTCGATTTGATTAAAATTTAAAAGTTCAAAGTCCAGTTCACATTTTAGAAGCTCGCAGATATTTTTCTTAAAATTTACTCTTTAAAGTTTATCAAAACTAAACTTTTAATATTTCCTACAAAGATGACTTTGATAGCTTTCTAAAAAGTCCTTGCTTTCCAAAAACTCGAGTTCCTAGTCAAAATTTATGACCTACTGAAGTTTTTACTTTATCTTGGGCTCAAAATTTAAATTTAGCTAAGGGGAAAATTTTGTTAATCAAACTCGGGACCAAATTTGACTTAGAGCACTTTGATAAAAAGTCACAAAATTTCCCGTGGCTCTACAAGCTTGCATATTCCCATTTGGTGGAAAAAATTCTAAGTTCGAAAAGTAATTTGGAAAACAAAATTCCGTAGCTCCGTCACACCCACACCCAATGGATGGCCCCACATTGCTCTATGACAACACGGTGGAGGCACGGAAGTAATTTAAAAATTTTACTTCAAAGGTCAAACCTTCCCAATGATCCCCATTAGATCGCTGACCCATAGCCAATAAGGAGCTGACATGTGGCCCCTTGGGCATCGCCGGAGGCGCGGGAGTAAACTTCACGTGTCGCCTGAAGGGTAAAAGTGCTAAATTCTCCCCTAGACCCGCACGCCCGCTTGAGAAAAATTTTCCCCTTGGCCCATAGCCAATCATTAGTTCACCCTTTTTAAATTAAGTCAAAAATCTTGATTTACCTCTGGCGTCCCGCCTTCTTGCCTAGTCATGGATTTTGGACACGTGTCCTTAGTGGACCCCAAGTTCAAAATTTTCCTTTTGGCACGATGCCCTGCCATGGTCACATGGGCACATGGAGGTGAAATGCACTTTTCTCCCAAGAGTGCTAAGGGCAAAATTTCTTCCCCATGCCCGCAGGCCTACCTTTGGGAAAATTTTCCTCCCAAGGCCCGCCGGCCCATAACTTGGGAAATATGAGGAGTTAGGAGGACTTCCTTATATCACTGAAAAGGTGAGGAAATTTACTATCTAATGGGATTATTTTAAGGAGTTTTTTAAGTGTGTTAATTATGAGAAAAATTAGGTTGAATCATTTAAGAGAGTTCCAGGAGTGGGTAAGTGAGAAATTGCCCTTTTTAATTTTAAATGATTATTCTAACCTAAGCTTTGTCCTCGAGAACTTTAATAATTATTGTAATGGGAAAGATATAAACTATTGATTTTAATTGACCTCAAAACTTGTTTGTGTCAACTTCGGTATTGTAGGAGGGTTGTAGACACTTTTAAACAAGAAAAATTATTCCATAATTTTTCCTAACTAATCCTAGTTTTTTTTTCTTGGGTCTCAAGTGGGTTGTTTTAGCGGGCGTTACACTTGGTATCAGAGCCATGGGTTAAAATATTGGACCCTTGGGCACACTAGAAAACTTGATACATGAACGATAAACCTAGCACACTTTTAATCTAGAAAACAACCTTGTTTGAAAATTGAAAAAAGAAATACGTATGAAGAAATATTACATTACTCTAAACAGTTAGAATTAAAATAATAATAAAATAATAAGTTTTTTAAATTTTTGTGCTTTCTTAGTGGCATTTTTCTAAACCCGGTAACCAAGAATTTCAAATTAAATTTATTTTTGTGAACTTCTAGTGTAGTGGAAACTTGGCTCCCCTTTGAAAATGTGTTGTTTTACAAGTCCTAAATCTTGATTCAATTGTATGATGCTTTAACCTATTTTAAGACCTTTCCTTATTGGAGTGGTTGGAATGATAAATTCAATGGTGCGATTCTTGTGGTTGGACAATAGTGATTGTGATCTGGGGTCAGGAAGTGTTAATTAGAAGTTTTTTAGAGCTTCCTTCCTTCCGTGGTTAGGAAAGATGGTCTGGTTGTCAGTTTTTCATTTTGTTATCCATATGGGAGAGTGGATATTAAGTCTGGGTGTCGTTTATGACCCAATCCTACGTATGTTTCCTTGGAACTGACCTTGAGGCGGAGTACCCTTATTGGCGGCCATGAAGGGTTGCGGAGTGAATGTGGTGTTAACTTTTGTGCTTTACATTCGTAATATTGTGTTATTTTATCAAGGACCAACATCTTATTTTATGATTGATTTGAGAAGCTCTAAGGCTCTTTTAGTTATTTATATTTTTACGAGAATTTTCAAACTTTGCAATGTGGCTACTTAGCCACTTTCCTTGATCGCCGATATTTCTTTGATTTTACTTTGACTGGTGACTCAGAGCTCGTTATCTATTGGCTAGTTAGCGAAATGTTACGTGATTCTCACTTGCATGTTGTTGAGTTGGTTCTACGCTATTTCCTTATGAAATTTTATCATATGGGGTACACCCTAGGTGTCCTTAATGTCCTATTAGGTGCTTAAAGTTATGCCTTTGTTTTAGATGCATAGAACCTTGAGTGTGTCAAGGATCTTAGAGTGACTTTTTGTTGCTCAACCTTGCTAGAGAGAGAATTCATTGTGTTTTGCATTCTAGTTGGTAGTTTTTAATGGTGGTGGTGATTCTCTTACAATCTGGTAAGATCTTGAACCTCATCGAGTAGAGATGTTTAATTATGGGCTGATGAATTATGTTAGCATCGGATTGCTTTTGGGTGGTCAGTGGATATTAGTGGAAAGATGGTTGTTTGGTAGCACCTTTCATCAATAGCATGCTAAATTTTATCATGATTTCTATGTTTCATTATAAAAAGTAATGACTTGTGGATTGTATGCATCTTGGTAATTATGATTATATTTAAGCCCATTCAGGCAATGTGTTTAATTAAGTGTGTTTGTTTTGCTCACGTTGACCTATCAATCTTGGGGTTACGTGGAGACACTTATAGATGCTTTGAGTCTTTTGGACCATGCTAGTGGTGATGTTAGTATAATTAGACTTTGATAATTTAATTTCGGTGGTATTTTATAATGTGATTCTTCTTGGGAAACTGTAAATCTTAGTCGTAAAGCCATGTTGAATTGATAGTTGATTGTCTGCTTACATTTGATGCTTTCTAGAAAGTATGTAGTTTTCTTATAATTTAAATCTTTCCTTGTCATTTTGATTTATTGGTTGGTGTTAACTCGTGGTAATATGGGTGTAGATTTGAAAATTTTCCTTGTCTTATCATGTGATTAAAATGTTTTCGCCAAAACAACAAACATTGTTAAAGTAATTATGTTCCATTAATGGGATTTCCTTGTAACCGCTTTTGAAACTTGTAGAACCCACTAGGATTTTTTTATGATACTTGTGATTAGTGGAAAAATATAGAAATATTTTTGTGATCCATGCTTGGTTGATTGTTTCCTAGTTCATACAAAATTAATAATGTGTTTTCTATGTTGAATGTCCCTTGTTTCCTTAGAATTAAAAATGTGATGTGTTGATTTACCTCTCTCTCCCATAAAAGTAACAGTGTGATATGTTTATCCTTCCTTATCATTCAATTTTTAACGACATGTTGACTCACCCAAACATCATAAAACTAAAATTGAGGAGATTTGGCCATGAAGTTTAACAAATAAACCGGAACATAGAAAGAGAAAAAGGTCCTTGCTTTAACCTTGGTAGATTAATAAAAGAAATAAAAACCATGTAGAAGAACAGAAAGGAAGAAAAAAACTTTGTCCATATATCTCCCTTAGGAGTAAAATAAATACTTTTCATTTCTTTTCCGCCTTTACGTAATGATGAGATATCATGCCCCTTAATGGTCCTTATAACACAAACTTGTGATGTCATAATAGGAGGAATCTTAATTAATAAAAATCGTAAAGGAATGTGCTTAGCAAATGAAACTACAACTTTTGACTTGATTAGTTGAGTTATAAAATAAGTAAGATTTATGTGTATTGAATGCAATGTATAGTTGAACCTATAGTTCTATCACCTACCCAGAATTGTGAAACATCTTGTGGATAGTAATGTGTTCTAGTTGCTTAGTACTTTCTTATTCATAGATGTATGTGCCTTTCTTTGTGGGAGTTTTGGGTCATCATACCCTTATTTTCCCATAGATCGATGAGTGTGTGTCGTGGTATTTTTGGATTGAGACTTACCTCTTGTTTAAGGAGCAACCTCCCGTGCGTTATCTTGTCCTTGATAACCTAGATCATTGTGATTTTAAGGATACGTATGTTAGGGATATAAAATAACTTTGGGAAGTCTTATTTTCTTCATATTTTCTTGTGTCACCTTGTTATTGTTTCCCCTTACCGTTAGGATAGAAAGTGCAATATGATGTTATTCACTTTTGTCATGATGCACCTTAAATTGTAGTTGGACCCCCTTGTTACTTTTTTTTCTCCCTAGCTATCTTGAGTGCTCCTTCATGTTTCTTGTGCCCTCTTTATGGTTATTCTGAGCTTAACAAGGAAATAAGATAAATAAATCCCATTATGTTATTGAGAATGGTACTTCTTGTATTGATATGTTAGTTGATAGGGAGATATATATTTTTTTCTTTTTCTAAATGGTTGACGCTCTACATTTGGTTGGTGTGATGTGTTCGGTTCTTGAAAACAAAAGTGTAAAAATCAGACTATAGGAAAACTTTTGGTCATGAATTTTCTTAGTATTACCATGAAAATTTGATTGTACCCTCTCAAGTTATATAAGTGCTTTCCATAAATAGTTTCCTCAATTATAAATGTTTTGTTGTTTTAGGTGTCTTTCCTTGTTGATTAACCTCATCTTGTGTGATGTCAAATTGTGGGACCTTTAGTAGACATGTCCCTCATACAAAATTTTGGCCATGGTTGATTCTACTAGCCTTGTCTAAAAAACAAACTATGAAAACATAACTTAACCTTAGTGGAAACCTTAACTTTTTTATTGCAGTATGTTGTGTTCCATGGAAACTATGTGGTCTTTCTAAAACTCATGGAATTCTCATTATTATTCCTATGCTTGTTGGTTACTCTTAATACTCTTTTAAACTGTTCATGTTATATTGTTATGTGTCATATCTTGGTTGATAGTGTAAAGTTACTCTCTAGATTTAAATGTTTGTAGCCTTGCATGAAGAAATTTTAGAACTCATCTCTTACAATCTCCCTTATTCTTGCTAAATTGCATTGGACCAAACTTGGGTTCTGTGGACCCACACTTGTTTGAAGCAAGCAATCCCATAATGGAGTGATCCTTTTTCTGTTGCATTTGTTCCTATCTCTCTTTCCAGTGACTTATAGGAGGGAGTCGAGTCTAAGGGGAGGGGGATGTAGTGTCCACTTCCCTTCAACACTTTTGATATTGATCCCGATACTCGTTAACTATATTATGTACATTATTATATTTTTCATTTAATATGGTGTTTGATGTCAATCATGGATTATTATTGACTTTGATTCATATATGATGCATGTGCATTATTAGAGACATTTATATGGATATTGACATGCGGTTGACATGGTTATATTTATGGATATTGTTCGGACATGTGATATTTTGATATGTTGAGTAGACCTAGAAAGTTGAATTAAATGTGATGATCATATAGTTTTTGATGACATTTCAAATTATATTGTTGATTGTTTGGATGTTGTTGTGATTCATATATATATTGATGATTTTGGAATTATAATTATATATATATTGGATGTTCGATATGGCCACGAGGCCGAAAGAGGTATTTTTGTTTTGCAAGTTTTAACAAAAATATCACAACACACATTGGGGGATTGAGACCAATCACATTGGAATTCTAGATGAATTCAACAAGGACACCATGACAACTTGTTTTTTGTGTGTGTTTGATTGTTGCTAGGGATTCCCATGGGGGATCACCTTTGAATGCAACCAAAGGAATTTATGTTTTTCTTTTAATTGGTCCTTTCTTAATGTTGTATGTGTTTTTTAAGTGATGAGATTTCCTTTTCATTATTGAATTAAATTATGTGTCAATATTGTGAGTAATCATATTGTTAAAATTAAGTAATCAAATGGGTCATAAGATTGCATTTATTAGAGTTGATGGCTCTTGGATTAAGTGTTATAAATGATGTGTAAGTCTATATTTGGGGTATGAAACACTCCACCTTCTTTGAAATTCGAATTTGTCATTCAAGGCTGATTTTGGAGGCTTGTGGGACAAGTTAAACTTGTCCCATACCTCTTAAAATTGCATACCACCCTTACCTATGGTTGGATAGTCTAAATCTAGCCTTTATTATGCATTTCTGTAAGTCAAGTTGTAAATTGTAATTGCACTTTCTTACGTATTTTTAATTTCCATCCTTATGGAGTGTGGGATTGTGTAGGAGTGTAAAAGAAAACTGTCATATTATTAACCCACCTATTTAATATGCATTAGAGAATGAAGTTGAATTTTTGTCGAGGTTTAGGATGTGTGAAGTGGCATCCTACATGGATCCACCTCATCCTCTTCTCTTCCCTCTTCTATAAAATTTGCATTCCTTACCTTATTTTGGGGGCTTCACTTTTATCACTTCATTTTTGGTGACTTGCTTTGGGGTTTTTCTTTGGGAGCTCTTGCAAATTGGGAGAAAATTGGAGATGGTTGCATACTTGTTGATTGTTGATCTCTTGGATTGTTTTGCATTGGAGAGCTTGTTGTTTTGGACTTGGAACAAAATCCATCATGGAGAGGCAAGAGCTTAGCTCTTGGAAATGTTCTCCTTTTGTTTTTATGCTTATGCGAATGGTAGAATGTTTGAATGTCTTGTTTTATTTGTTGTTTTTTTGGGTAGATGGCCTAAGAATGGTTTAGGAGAAGACTATGGGGTATTTTGTGGGAGGCATAAGTGTTTTGGGGAGGTATAAGTGTGGAGGGAGTTGGATTTTGGTTCCACCTTACAAAGAAATAGCTTTCATTTCTTTACTCATTATGCGGTGCCATAAGAGGTTGGGGAGGCATAAGGAAATTGTGAGGTAGAAATAGAGGAGAGAGAAAAGAGATTAAGTATCTCTTATTATTCTATTTAAAACAGAAGCACGACACATATTTATAGGTATATGGAATGAACAATATACCCCAAAATAGATGGAGAAGTTACAAACAAGAAGGAGAGAATAATGGAATAGATAGAAGCTAGTCTAATAATAAAATTAGGTACATATACTATGCTAACATTCCCCCCTTATTACATTATTCTTGAAAATGTGACCCCTAAAAAGTTTAAACTTCACTTTTCCAAGAGATTTTGTGAGAATGTCGACAACCTGTGCTTCTGTAGGACAGTATTAGAGCAAAATGTGATGGTCCAAGACGTGCTATCAAATTAAATGACAATCAATCTCAATATGCTTTGTTCATTCATGAAAGATTGGATTCTAGACGAGCTTCAACACACTCTGATTGTCGCAATAGAGAATAGGTGAATGTTTTTCAGGAATTCCCATATCATCTAAAATACGACGTAACCATATCACTTCACACATAGCTCCTCGTGTGGCACAATATTCTACCTTTGTGGATGAGATAGAAACAACATTCTACTTCTTGCTTATCCACGAGATGGGTCCAGATCCGAGATGACATATGTATCCTTTTTTTTTACTTCCTTTCATCAAAAAATCTTGCATGATCCAAGTTGACGTATCCCTGTAAGAAGAATTGATCATTCTTCTTATATTCCAGACCATAATCAAATGTTCCTCGAACATATCTCAATACATGCTTTGCTATTGTCTAGTGACATTGCTTTGGCTCCTGCATGAACTTGGAAAGATAGCTGACGGCAAAGCATAGATCTGGTCTAGTATATGTCAAGTAGATGAGCCCTCCAATAAGTTGTATCTAGAGTGTAGCATCTACTTTAGATGATTCCTAGAATCTTGAAAGTTGCAAGCAATTTCCATGGGAGTGGATATAGGTTTACAATCAGACATTTTGTACTTTTCTAGGAGTGTCTTGGCATATTTTATCTGGGAGACAAAAATGTGATGCTCCTTTTTCCATATTTCCAAGCCAAGACAATAATGTAGTAGCCCCAAATCTGTCATGTCGAAGGTTCTTTTGAGATCATTCTTCACAATATCAATGTGAGCTTTTGAATTGCCAGTGATCACAAGATCATCTACATACACAACAAGAATGAAAATTTATTTTCCTACCTTATTTATATACAAATTTGAATCTGAGGGGCTACAAGTGAACCCATGCTATAAAATTTGATCATCGATCTTGATATACCATGCCCTTGGAGCTTGTTTTAGTCCATATAGTGATTTGATGAGATGACATACCTTCTTAGGATGCTCTTCATCAACAAATCCTTTAGGTTGGGTCATGTACACTTCTTATTTTAGATCACCATTTAGGAAAGCACTCTTGACGTCCATCTATTGAAGTCTCCATCCTTTTTGTGTTACCAGTACACAAACAACTCTAATGGTCTTGATCTTCGTAGTGGGTGCAAAGGTTTCTTCATAGTTGATGCCCTCTTTCTGAGCATATCCTTTTGCTACAAGACATGCTTTATGTTTTTCAATGGATCCATCTACCTTATATTTAGTTTTGAAAACCCATTTGCAGCCTATGGGTTTCTTACCTGTAGGTAGATCGACAAGTTCCCATGTCTGATTTTTCTTGAGTGAGTCAATTTATGTATCCATGGCTTCCTTCCACTGAGGTTGATTGAGTGTTTCACGAACATTATCGCCTCGAGCTATCAATCACTGAACTCATGAGTGCAAATTTTACCTCATTTCTTGTTTGACTCCTTGTTTTGACTCCAGATGATGTATCTAGGAGTTGTTGCAAATGTGAGTCCTTGATGGTGCTTTGTACCCACTTCGGATGAGAACTTGGCTACTTTTGAGAAATGTATTATTTTCGTGTGGATTGATGTGGAGTCACATTCTCTAGTTCTCCAAGGTCAACAAATATCTCTCCTTGCAGCATTTCTTTTCTTTGAGTAGTCTCCTTTGGCTCATCATCTGATTTGGAGACTAGTCAGTGAGAGGTGGTTGGAAGTGGATCTTTTGTTGATACTATTGAGTCAAAGGATGACTTGTCACAAACCACATCTTGACTCTCATATATTTTATTTATCTTAGGATCCATGAGATGATATTCCTTTGAGGTAATCTTTGTTGTAGCCAAGTAGAAAGCACGGATCATTTTTAGGTCAACCTTCTTTCTCTTCTGAGCTAGGACATGCATATATGTTGTGTAACCAAATACTCGCAAATGAGAAATTGATGGCTTCCTACCACTCCATACCTCTTTTGGCATTTTATTTTGTATAATCTTTGTCGGTGCCCTATTGAGAAGATATACAGTTGTCTGTACTACTTCAGCCTAATAGTGTTCATCTAGCTTTGCATAGCAAGTTAGCATGTAACAAGCCATCTCCATCACTGCGTGCGATTACGACACTCAATAATGCCATTCTCACTGGGTGTGTAGGGATCGGTAAAGTGTTGCTTAACACCGTGTTGGTTCAAGAATGCCAAGAAATTATTTGATGTGAATTCCCCCTCGATCTGAGTGAAGTAGAAGAAGAGGTTGGCCGGTCTCTTTCACAACACGATGATAGAAGTTTTGGAAATGTTGAAGAGCCTCACTTTTCTTCTTCAAGAAAAACACCCACATCTTGCGGGAGTGGTCATCCACGAACAGTTGAAAGTACTTGTATCCTGAAAATAAAGCAGTAGAGGGCCGTTTAGATCGGTATGAACTACCTCCAGATGCTTCTTGGCATGGAAAGTGCTTGTCTGAAATGAATCCCTATGTTGTTTTCCTGCAAGATAGCCAGGGAAAATAGGCAAGGAACTAGACAATTTTTGTAGTCCATGGACCATTGCTTTTGAACTCATCTCGTGTAATGAACTAACCAACAAGTGTCCATATCTAAAATGTGAGATGGTGGTTGACTCTATTGTAGAAGCAGATAAAGCTACTGCAGAAGATGAAACGGTATCTAAAGTAAATAACTTATCTTTTACAAATGCTCTAGCAATTATCTTACCTTGTCTGGAGATTAAGCATGATTTACTGCCATTTTGAACAAGAAATTCTACCTTAAGGTGATGATTCAACAACTGAGTAACTGACAAGAGGTTGCTAGTCAAGCCAGGAACATATAGTACCTTTGTAAGTGTACATTTTCATGGTCCCAAAGGAATGGTGACATTTCCTATTCCTTCTACAACGTACTCTTTGTCATCTGTTATCCGAACTCAATCTCTAGTTAGTTGTTCCCCTAGTGAATCAAATAGCTTCTTGTCACCTAACATATGCTTGCTTACACATGATTCTATCAACCAGACTTTCTTCGTGGGCTAATAATTTTGAGAGATGAGTACAAGTTTCTTACCAAAATGGACTCCTTCTGATGTCTCCTCATTAGATTCATCATCTTCTTGGGCTGCGAGATGTCCCTTCTGCTTTCTCTAGTAGGGACGTAGTTTGGAATTTCAAAAATATTCATGCCCTAATGTGCTTGTTTGACTTGAAGACCCTTTTTCAAGCTAGTGTACCAAAGAGTGATCAAAGTGTCATGAGTGTTGGTTCTACAAATGTGACACCACATCTTTGAATTTTGATATTTTTGTCGTTTTGGTTGCACTTGATTTGTCTTCTATGGGGGAACCTTTTGATTCTTCCTGCCACGGTATGGCTTTTATAACAAGGATTTATCCTAAGACTCCTCTTCAAATGAATTGATGGCATCTTATTACTGTTGTAGAAAATTCATGAGTTCTTCAAATGCCAATCTTTTTTTATAGACATTCAAAGGTCGTAATGAACACACGAATTGAGAAGGGAGTGCTCTCAAGGTGATCAAGATGACAATTTTTTCCTCCACCATTTCACCGAGTGCCAATAACTCGATCGCAGCTCACCCATTCGACCTAAGAACTCCTCAACTTTCTAATCTAAACCCATAGAGAGGGTGTGCACTTGGACTAAAGATGGAGGATCTTCATCTAATTTTTGGCTTCATAAATTTTTGCCAGCTTTTCCGAGGCCTCCTTTGGTTTCTCCACATTCCGAACATACGTTTGCACATCATCACTAATACTGAGCATTATCAGCATCAAGGCTTTTACACTAGTCATCTCATACTTTACTAATTCGTCAGAGCAAAGTGGGTAACAGAGAAGACATCGATCCAGTCGCAATGCCCCATAATCCTTCAAACTGAAGGATTTTCCTCATTTTTGTTTTCTAGGATGTAAAATTTGGCCCTATGAGCAACCGAGCACCGCAAAGAAGAAACTTTGAAGTAGACATTGTAATAAAAAAAATTATTTATTTATTTCAAGAGTTATTACAACTTTTACTCACTGATGAGAAGTATTGGCTCGTAGAGGCTCACAATATTCATGTGATATGAGATGACAATGCTTTGTGGGGTGTTCTTCTTCGTCTTCACAATGCATTGTACCCGGCTTCTAATTCTTCTCGAGCTCACTTTACTTGGCAATGACGTTGAAAAATAAATATTCAATAAGTTCTTATCAAACTAGCTCGTCGAAGGTTAGATTGCTTTGGTGTCTTGAAGCTCGTTTAGCAATGCAAAGTAGTAACCCGAGCTCTCGGAGCTTCTTCACGAGTTCTCTGGCTAGTGAGTCGATGTTCTAGATTTTGGCAAAGTGATGACCATGTTATTGACACTTTTAATCAAGTTGTCTACACTCTCGACATTTGATGAAGTGTTGAAGGATCAACTTCACATTGTTTGTTGTCTTGGTAGAGAATTCATCTCTAAGTAACTGATGGCACTGTTTTTTTAATTATTAATTAAGCTTTTCATTCTAGGTATCCATTTTAATGTTGGGTGATAGTACTCCATAAAGCATGTACTCAATCACACAAAGCACTACACGTAGAATTTTTATGCAGAAGCACTCCACACAGAAGACTTGATCTTCTCTCTCCACACACAACCCTTCACATAGGTCAAAACAATGCAGGTCTCTCTCTTTTCCTCCAGATCATGCAGCAAACAATCCATACAGAATAACAGCTAAAGACAAAATGAAATGCATTTTTCCTCGCAACAATTCTTGTATATGTTGGATTTTCACTCCATCTGTCCTAAGCCACATTGAAATTGCAGGTCGCTCCAACTCAATCCAACATGTAGGCTGAATAAATATTCACAAAATTTTATTCCACACAATTTCTATTCATATTTTTGCACAAGATTCACCTCTCCACACATCATTCAAGCAGATGGGTATAAATTTGCTACAACAAATTAGAAGACAAAATAGGTTTTAATCTCCCACGCAGCCTTTTTACAAGGTGACTTCCAATGCACAACTCCACACAAGTCCTTCCACGCATATAAGAGAAAAAGAACAAGTTTTAAAAAATTCTCTCACGTAGACTTCCACGTATAAAGCAGAGCCATTATCTTTCACGTAAATTTTAAAAACATAAATCTCCACACATTTTACTCCATGCGCTTGTTTTCTCTCCTTTCCATGCGGGATTTTCTTCATCCAATCCAACACGCAAGTAGCTGGTCTAAACATCCACGCAATAGTAGAATTCTTATTTTTTTTTTACACAACATATTTGTCTCTTACTTCACGTACATATAGGTCGAGAGATCATGCATGCTCGATAACAAAATGTGAGGTAGAAATAGAGGAGAGAGAAAAGAGATTAAGTATCTCTTATTATTCTATTAAACACAGAAGCACGACACATATTTATAGGTATATGGAATAAACAATATACCCCTAAATAGATGGAGAAGTTACAAACAAGAAGGAGAGAATAATCGAATAGATAGAAACTAGTCTAATAATAAAATTAGGTACATATGCTATGCTAATGAAATGGGAGGAATAAGGGGTACTTACAGGAAGCATAAGGGCACATCAAGGATTTGATATGATGTGTATTTTTGGCGGTTTGTTCTTAGGTGGTGATACACATTTCCCCTCGGGAGGTATAAGTAGCATTCCCCATAGTTTCTTTCTCCTTTGGCTTACATGGTGAATCCCGAGTATTGTAATCTTTTTGTTTTTGTGGTTGTAAACTGAAATTTTGTTTTGGACTAATTTTAGAATGAGAAATCTATCTTTGTATTTTGGCGTGAGGTAGTTGAAGTGGACCTATAATGTCTATTACCCACTTTTCAAAGGGACCAAGTGGAAGAATAGGACATAATGGAGTTGATGAAGTCTTACGGTTACCATGTGTTTGACAAATATCACATGTCTTACAATAATTATAACAATCTTTAAAAAGAGGGGCCAAAGATAGCTCGCATCCAAGATCCTTCTTGTTGTAAGTTGTCCAGAGAAGTTCCCTCCACATGTACCATTGTGGAATTCTTCTAGCAGCTTCCTTCCCTTGATCACGTCCAATCGCCCTCTTGTCTTGACCGCTCCATCGTGTCCTATTCAAAATAATACTCCATGCGAATAGAATATGGACGACTGGTTTGAGTAATCTTTCTCTTAGTCTTTGCATTGGCACCATCAGAAACTTGAATTCATTCGATAATTCCAAATATCTATGCATTCACTAGGGATTGTGTCAAGGGATAACAAGGCTGCATCGGGAAATCATCATCATCACAAGATGATCCTAAACCTTCATAGGCTCGAGAGAGTGCATTTACATTGACATGCTTCTTTCCCGGCCTATCTATAATATCAAATTCAAATTATTGTAGAAAAATTATCCATCTTGTTATCCTCCCCGATGGGTTAGGCTTATTAACAATATATTTTAGAGCCCGATGATCTGTTATAACTAGAAATTTTTACCCTAGCAAGTAATTCCTAAACTTCTTTACAAAAGAAAAATGATAGCCGAGCCTCTTTTTCGATTACATGTATAATTTACCTCAAGACTTTGCTCATTTGTCTCGCTCCCAAAGTAAATTAGATGTTCATTCCCATTTTCATCCTTTTGGCTCAAAGTACTTCCTAGTGTTGCATATGAGGCATCAGTGTACACAATGAATGGCTTGCTCCAATCTAGATTCTTTAAAACAGGTGAAGACACCAAGGCTTACTTGCTTGTCCAAAAGCTTCATGCGCCTTATTTCCCGGTTCATAAGTAACATCCTTCTTCAAGAACTCAAGGGTTAGTGGTCATGGTGCAATCTTTGAGAAATTTTTGATGAACCTTCTATAGTAACCCACATGGCCTAAAAATGATCTCAACTTACTTCTATTCATAGGAAATGGTAAATCTTTGATTTTTGAAACTTTATCAAGATCGCACTACAATACCATCTCTGGATACAACATGCCCTAACAAAACGCCTTTAGAACATCCAAAGACACACTTTGTAGGGTTTAGTGAGGCTTGTGCTTCATCTAACCTTTGAAATGTTGTCTCCATTTGGTGTAGGTGGTCCAACTTGCTCCCATATATGTAAAAATCATCCAAAAATACTCTGATGAAGGTCCCAATATAGGGTTCGAACACCCTATTCATCAAACGCTGGAATGTTGTTGGAGCATTACACAACCCAAAAGGCATAACTCTATAAGCAAACGTTCCCAAGGAGTGGTGAAAGTCGTCTTTGCCGATCTTTCTCTATGCTATGCGAACTTGGTTGTAGCCGCTATATCCATCAAAAAACTATAGCACTCTGCTAGCTACTTCGCCTAAGATCCGATCTAAAAATGGAAGAGGGTAATGATCCTTCTTTGTTGCCTTATTGAGCTTCCTGTAATCAACACAAATGCGTAGCTTCCCATTCTTTTTTATTGAGATCACAATGGGAGAAACCCATTCTGAATTCTCCACAGCAAATATGAATCCTGCATCAAGCAACTTATCTATTTCTTCTTTTACGCCTTGGAAAATTAGGATTCATTCTATATGGCATTTGCTTTATGGGCTTAGCACCATCTACCAACTCAATAGAATGTTCTACCCAACTTACTTGATGGAGTTCCTTGTAATCAAAAGTGAATATGTGTATGTACCTTCGAAAGAGCTGGAGGTAGGATTCCTTCTCACTCTCCATCACAAAGATCACCAATCTTTATTTGTTGGAAATGATCATCAACTTCTTCTTCGTATAATTTTATGGGGTCATGATTTGGTGTGACTGGAAGAATATCCATGACTCAAACATCAACCTCACTTTCTTCATCTTCGATGTCCACTTCCACGGTACTAGAGTAATTAGAGGATGTCCAATCATCGCTTCATCACTTGAATCCATAGGTTCTGCCTTATGATGCCGAGGGATCACGTTTATTTTCACCCTCTCTCTACCATGTCCAAGTGTCATGAAGCCTTCATTCCAGAGTTTCTTGCATGAACTCTCCTTAGCCATGGTCTTCCCAAAGCAGATTGGGTACGCAATAAAGTACCATTTTTCATCACCCGAAAGTCTACCACACATACAACACCCATAACAGATATTGCTACATTTGAAACTATACCTTCGGTTTAGTTTTTCCCTTATTTAATGACCTTAACATAAGTGTTGAAGAGCGATCAATTTTTAAAACCAACATATTCATTACTGAGACTACGGTCATTACATTAACTACAAAGACCTCCATCAAATAAGACATCATGAATTGAAATACCATTACATAATACCTCAGCTTGTGTAGCATAGGGATCCGCCTCGCCTCCAAAATAGGGACCTCAACCTCCTTCCTTCGTCGAGCATTGAGTCCACTTCGCAACTTCCGCCTCTTCTCGAAGACATAGCCAAGAGTTGACCATATGTAATATTTGCAGCCTTTTGGACAGATCTTCCAAGATGGAGTATGGTCCTTGCCCCTATGAAATAAGAAAATCCCGCACACCCAACTTTCTTCTCCTATGTTTCTTACCGCTTCTCCTTTCATCTTCTTAGGATCATTTCCATCTTGATTATCTTTTTCTTTCTTTCTTTTTGTTATAAACACATCTACTTCATTATTTCTGCTCTTATCTACTACATCAAAAGAATTCACAGTGCTTTTCCTTTATCATTATCTCCTTTACCGATGTAGAAGCTCTATCTCGGACAATTATACTTATAATGACCCTTTTATAACAACCATAACATACAACTTCAAAAATATTTATTTTTGGACCTCTATCTCCTCCCCGAGAACTAAATTATTTTCCTTGAAGAAGATTAATAGTTAACCGACCCATCTTTTTAGCAGATCTTCATACTCGTGAGATGTACTAGGAGAAATATTTGTGCTCACCGGGAGTGGTTGTGGATTCTGACCAAAGGTGCCGGTGTAGGTTCTACTTTAGCAACAATTTCTTTGGGCTCCTCTTCCATGCTTTCTTCTTGCCTTCTTGCAATCTCCTTTGCTTGTTCAATGGTAGTTGGGTGGTCATAATTCACTCATTGTCTGATCTCTGGCTTCATCCCAAGAATGAAGTGCTTACAGAGGATATTATCCACACCATTCATCAACCCATCCGCTAATCCTTCCTTTCGGATCTGGGCATCGAGCTTCCTCCTTAGCTCTAGAACACGAGCATGATAATCCCTTATCTTCTCCTTCTCTCCTTGGGATAGCTTTGTGATATCGATCATGAGATTTGCATATTTCTGTTGTTCACCAAATTCTTCAAGAAAACTTTCAGTTAATAAATCCCATGAATTTTTCACATTATCACCTAGTGTTTCAAACCACCTAAGTGCTGAACCATCCAAAAAGGTAGGAAAAAATTCAGTCCATTGTTCCCTTCTTATGAGGCCATTACAAATACAAGATCATTTAAACTCTTGAATGAAAGAAGAAGCATCTTCATTAGATTGAGCTGAAAAAACATGAATCTTTCCCATTTTCAAAAGTAACCACCGTGAAATACCAACCCATAAGTACAATCAACAAGACTTATGTGCACAAATAATTGGAATCACTATACTAGAAAGTGACTTTACACCTTTCTACAGTAAAATAGAAATGACCACGGTAAACTATGGTAAAATTTGACTTATCATGCGGTAAAACTCGACTTTATTGTGGTAAACACTATTCACGGTAAAAAGTGAAGTTATTATGGTAAATAATATTCACGGTAAAAAAGTGACTTTACTGTGGCAAATACTATTCACAAAAAAATGACTTTACCATGGTAACTATTATTCACGGCAAAAATGACTTTACCATGGTAACTACTACGCATACGAAAAAAACAAGGTTACCCTCCAATTGATTTTTGACTAAGTGGGAATATCTCTCCAGAAAATCCACCAACGAGGAATGGTCCCGGCAACGGAACCAAAATGTCATCACCAATCCGGCACTATGATAATTCTTCACCGGGAACTCCTCGTGCTATGATTATTTACTAATGCACAGCCTTTAGTTTGGTGGATGTAATCTAGAAACACAACAACAAACATAACACAAGAATACCATAGACTATGATAAAAAGGAATGATGATAAATCTGAAATATTAGAGTAAATTATAATATTAACATGAAATTGTTACAATCTCACCCATGAGGTACTTCAAGTGTTATTGACTTCACTTGCCTTTCACCAAGACTATGGGAGAAACTTTACAATTACACCTCTTAATGGCTTCTTCAACACACATTTAAACTGATGGCTTCCTTTGCACACTTCCTACAATATTTCTCACTACTTCCTTCTATGCTAAATGAGGGGGGTGGCCTCTTTATTTATAGACTTCTAGGCTTATCCATCTTATCTCTAAGATAGGATAAGAAATCCACTCTGACGAATCATATTCCATACCTTAACTCTTATCTATACATGTAAGCTTATCTTTTAAGATAAGATAAACCTTATCATTTCACATGGGTTCCACATTTTTAGACTTTTTACAAATAAAATACACAAAATATTTATGACCTCACTCCTTGTCCTTATTACCAATATAATATTTCTAATTCCTAATCATGTAGACCCTACTTCTCTAATTACCCAAACTTTGACATTTTAACATTACCGACCACTTACGACAAATATTTATTTTTTACCACAACATTCCTATTGTACTTTTGACTATTACCGTACTATACATTATTGGTGGCGTCGTACTGGCAGTACCGTTATCTTCTATCGGACGCTACTACTAATTATACTTAACAACATCCTATTCCTAATACATACATTAATGAAATAGAAATTATGGAGGAAAATTTTAGTGTCGACAGACGTCGGTGGAGGAGCAGGTTGAAATGTTCCTTTTCACCCTTTTTAAATTAAGTCAAAATCTTGTTTTACCTCCGGCAACCCGCCTTCCCACCTAGGCATGGATTTTGGACACGTGTCCTTAGCGGATCCCAAGTTCAAAATTTTCCCTTTGGGCATGAGGCCCCGCCACGGGCACTTGGGCAAGCAGAGGTGAAATGTGCTTTTCAATCCAGAGTGTTAAGGGCTAAATTTCTTCCCCAAGCCCACAAGCCCGCCTTTGGGAAAATTTTCCTCCCAAGGCCCGCCGGCCCATAACTTGGGAAATATGAGGAGTTAGGAGGACTTCTTTATATCACCGGAAAGGGGAGGAAATTTACTATCTAATGGGATTGTTTTAAGGATTTTTGAGTGCATTAATTATGAGAAAAAATAGATTAAATCTTTTAAGATAATTTTGGGAGTGGGTAAGTGAGAAATTTCCCTTTTTAATTTTAAATGATTATTCTAACCTAAGCTTTGACCTCGAGAAATTTAATAATTGTTGGAATGGGAAAAATATGAACTATTGATTTTTATTGACCTTGAATCTTGTTTGTGTCAACTTTGGTATTGTATGAGGGTTGTAAACACTTTTAAACAAGAAAAAATATTCCATAATTTTTTTCCTAACTAATCCTAGTTTTTTTTTCTTGGGTCTCAAGTGGGTTGTTTTAGCGGGTGTTATAGTTTACACTTGGGTTGTGTATTTTTTTTTTCCTTCATGTCCATTAATTCTCATTACTCTTCATTTTGGGCTATTACAAGAGATATGGTCATTATTTTCTTGAAAATTAGCTCATCCATTGATAAAAAATAGACATGGGATATAGAGGACTCATCGGGATGCATTTTCCTTTTCACACAACAAAATCCCACCTCATTAAAGTCAAACCGTGTTTTGTGAAATCACCTCACCATATCTCACCAACGAATTCCCATCAAAAGTGTTTCTTGTGATACTTATAACATCTCTATGCATACCATTTGAATACTTCGTAATAAATAAAAAAATAGGTGTTGATTTTTGCATTGGAGGATTTGTTTGAAGTTATGCATAGTGGATGGATATTTTTTCGGTTCTCTCCCACCTCGGTCGAGCTATTTTTAACTATATATTTTCTTATGGCTACATCTAGAGGGCTTTCTTTTTCATATATGTGATTAACTTTGTGGATTTAGCATCTTTGAAGAACTTAATGGTTTTGTTATTTGTATAACCATTCTAGGAGTTTGACACATTTATGACTATATCTCACTATGATGTTCTTATTACCCACTTGTGAATTCAAGGATTGGCTAGCAGATAAAGCCACAGTCGATGAGTCCCATGTTGAATCAGTTTAGTTTTATTATTGTATGGATTATGCTCACATAGGAGCCACAACTCAACTGCATTTCCAATCATTTGAAGAAACTATTTGGCACCTGAGTCGATCAATCTTTGGAACCCAAGGTAAGCCAACAAATTTGACAACCTTAGGGAAATAATATTGGCCTCTTTAAGTGTGATCACTACTGGTTTTACAGAAAATGGGATTTTAAAATATCTTTGGGATGACATATGAGTGCAAAAATAATAGCTTGGGGCCACACGCAACTATTTGGCATCATGTGGCAGAAAATTGTTGTCTCAATAGATCATAAGTGTAACCTTACTAGACCCTCATACCCAGTTTTTTTGGTTATTCATAGGCATGGTCTCCTTACCTCTATCTTATATAATTTTCATAATTTGGATCTTCATTTGCAATCTATTAGAAACATTAAACTACTTTGAATAATTTTAAAACTATATATGTAACAAAACTTAAATAGTGTAAGGCAATAAAACCTTACCTTCTATTTTTCAAATCTGTTACACCATTTGAACATCAATTGTGGTTTCCATCATAAGCTCATATGATGCAACTCAGGTATCCTAATCATAATCCTTGTTATTTTGGAAAAGGATTTTTGTAGGCCTCTACTCGCAGGTTTTGACTAAGTCAAACTAGACCATTTACGACTAATGGCTCTGGAAAACCTGTCGCCATTTAAAACCTGTCTGCAAGTTCTCGGTTCCGTTGACTCTAGAAAATTCTCCATATATACTAAAACTTTTAGGAAATTTCTTTTTGCACGATATTTCATCTAACATTAGTTTTGGAGGTGGTTTTCTTAACCCTTGAGCTAAATTTTCATCTTTTCCGACTGTGCCAATTACGACTAATGACCTTGGAAAATTGGTAGCCAATCGTAAACCATTCACCATTTCTCGAATCTCGCGTCGGTTCCTATAAATTCTTGGTGTATAGGAGTACACTTAGCAACTTGCCCATGGTGTGTTTGGTCATCAAAGGACAACGTTTTAAAGTGGTTCCTCACCTCCGAGCCTTTATTGAACGTTTTTGCAACTAGTAGGAAAACGCAAAAATAAAGTTATAGAACCCATGTCAGGTTGCCAACCCATCATGGAAAATTGTTGACACTTGTAATTAAATTCTTGAAACTCTACTATGTGACTGCTATGTTAAATTGAATTTTTTGCAAGACATTGTTTCTCTCTCTTCCCTATTTCTTTCTCTCTCCTTGGTTAAGAAATGAAATAAAATGAAATGAAATAGATATGTGTCTCTAACCTTCTCCTTTCAAATGCAAATTATTAGTGTTATTATGTAAATGAGAAACTAAAAATGTTAATTATGCCAGATTTGGGTGGATTCCATGTCAGTGATTTATCATTGATTTCATGCTCACATGGCTTTGTAGGGTGGAAGTGAGATGGCAAAAAGGCGTGGTGTAATCCATTGTTTATTATTGTAATTTTAATATGTTGTTTAAATATGTATATATGTGTAATGTATTTCCATGTTATAAAAATTTATATTTGAAATTCATTAATATGTATGAGATGCTAGTTTTAGGAATGCCTTCATAAATGTGTATTTAATCATGGGTACCTTTTTTATTTAGATTTACATATGGAAAAAGTTGGATATGTTCAATGAGTTTGAATGTAATATCTCGTAGTGCATTTCCAGTGTGCAATAGTCAATTAATTAATTAGTGGGTTGTGTTCTTTACCTTGAAAATGCAATAAATAAATCTAAGCGAATTAGTCAACCCTAGTACAAAATTTGTGTATAACTAACCCTCTTGTGTTATTCTTTTTGCATAGAAAACTAAAACCTTAGAATGAACTTAAACATGTATGCTCGATGACACCTTCTATCTTAACTAAATAAGAACCCTAGTTGAGTTACCACCATAGCTTGTATATTTAGCGACATCATCGTGAAACCATCAGTTAAGAATGACTTGATCAAACATTATCTATAGTAAGTGGTCCCCTTCCAGGATTGGTTATCATGTGTGTAGTAAGAAGAATATATTCTCTTCATGTTTGAATTACGTGTTAGGTGACAAAGATCACCAACTACACTTGAAAGTAACCTTTAGCATATGGGATTATCTAATGAAGTTAATATTTAAATTTTTTGTACCCTCCCTCTCATTCTATCCAAATTAGTTTGTAAAACACTATCATCTTAAAAGATAATTAATCTTCACAACTATAATTTATGGTAATACTTCTAAGAAATATATTCATTAGTTCATTTCTACAAATTAAGAGCCATTGTTCGAAGCAACAACTATGTTGTGTAACCCTACAAGATATGGAGTAAGTAGAGATAACACCTCCTTAGTATCCTAGTCGACTACCAAGTTAGATCTAGAAATTCTCTTCATCATCGAATGAATTCCTTGTGGGTAGAAAATGGTAAGTAACTCCTTGCAAATGAAATTGATTTGAAATATGTTGACTTAAGAGAAACCAGGAAACTGAAAACTTAGTTCCATAATCCCTTGTTATGCCTTTTATGACATTAAGAATAAAAGAAATTTCTCTTGCAGAATCATGAAATGTGAAAACATGGGATCTTACTTTGAAAACAAATCTTGTGGTTCGTGTGTAGTTCTAAAGTTTCCAATCATGTACTTATTATAGATGTTAGACAAATACTTCTGTAACTCCTTTTGTTATAAAACAATGCTGTTAATGAGACCATAGTGTAATGTAAGAGTAAAGCATATAAGGGTAAAACGAGATTGGAGGTTAGGAATAATGTCACTCTTGGAGTCCTTATAACTAAATTAGGCATTTTCTTGTGTTAAAAGGAATATGAATTTCCCTTAGTGAGATCAAAATTCGAGGAAACAAAAGATATATATAAACCTAAATAAGCCTTGATGTGGAAATTATGAATGGATTCGACAAGTTATTGAACTATATCAACTATGACAGGGAAATAAATATTCTGTGATTGAAGAATGTTTATGGAAAAATTATATATGTATGTATGTATGTATGTATGTATGTCTTGAATCTAAAACTTCCTTAATCCTAATATTTCTTTCTTACTTCAAGTTAGACTCACTTGTGTTGAAAATGTAAAATCTAAACATTGAATAAACGTTTGGAAAGCATAAGATTAACACAAAAACAAGAGAATCAGAACTTTGTGTGAAATTTTGAAATATGGCAAATACTTATGTAAATTATCGAGATTATCGTAAGGGATAAAGACCCAACTTAAATGGTTGAACTATAAGTTGAATGTGAAATGTATTAAAGAATCTCTAGGTAGAAAATGGATAAAATTATCCTTATATAAAAAATTTCTTGGAATGTTTATCGTAACTAAGATGTAATCATGGTAATGATGTGTTGTGGGATTTCCAATCTTCAAGTCCCTTTCTTGTGGTTGGGTCACTACTAATTCGTTTAGTAGGGAAACTATGGCATCGACATTTATATCATGTTGTCATGTGTCTATTTAATTGTGTGCAAAATGTGGGCATTACAATTATGACTTTTCTTGTTCTTCAATGTATATATTGGAGCAGGGAAATGAAAACAAGACAAGTGATAATAACCACATTAAATTAAGAAAAACATAATATTCAATTAAATTTTTCACAAATCTCAAATCTTCAAAAAAATTATTTCTTATACATATGTGGAATGTGTTGTTGGCTTATCGTAATATACTTATATTATATTTAAAAAATAGGAAAAGGTTTCTCGCATCTCTTGATGAACATAGGTTTTGGAACATGTGCCTTAGAAGGAATTGTGATTCTAGGTGCATTCAAATATGCACAGAATATGGTTCAAGGGACACTGTGGATTTTGAAAAGAATAAAGCATTTGGTATGGATATAAACTATTGGTATGTTATGTACAATTTTTACAATATCATGAAGGTGCTAAGTAAGAACTCCGTATAAGGTAGCATAGTTTTACAAACTAGGTGCAAAATTGGTGCAAAAGTGATGTAAAATTGACACAAACAAATTTATCTAATTGTTTTGTGTATGAACAAAGACAAATATCTATGATTTTTTTGTGAGAAAGAAACCATTAATTTTCCCAAATGAGTTAATATATGAAGCAAAACCGAGGCAAAATGTGGCTCTATTTGCACATTGTGTTGTAGTTCTATAATTTTCACAATAATGATTTAGAAAGATAAGTTTTAGATATGGGAATTAGAGAAAAGGGTTGAAATTTTTATAAAATACATAAAAGATAATATTTCAACTTGAATTCATTAAAATAACACAAATTCAACCCAAGGTGGTAGAAAATAAACTAGTAAAAATTACTTATCGCTTATATGTTGGTGCATATAGAAAGAAAAGGAATAATGCAAGAGGGAGCTATGAAAATAATGAATAAATATATAATAGAATTGAAATTAAATCCTTATATGTATTTTGGATTGCAAACTGAATAATATGGAGAATATAAGCATTAAAGTGTATTATTGATACCTCATGTCACTTCTAGGTTTGTGCTCAACTCGCAGACATGTAAAACCATATAGGTTCATGGTCATTTGTGAAACCACCAAAGGAATTTAGTAGAGAGATATAAGCTTGTCACTTCCTGAATTTTGGTAATACTATAAGGAAAACCAAGTTTTCACCTAGAACATGAAATCAAAAAGATGGCATTTAACCTCAAAAGTGAGTAAGTTACGCGGAGAGTGTAAAAACTTATTACCATGTTTGAAATAAGGGTCGTCCACTATCAAGAAATATCATATTTGTAATAAATAATGTAATCAAGGGGGACCATGTTAACATCATATTGAACATGTAATACATTAGTTAGGAGCGGCTATTAATGTTTCATTCAGTTATCTAATTTTGTATCTTATATTCTTGTAATTTAGACATCCTATTGCATTGTGTAATTCATTCGTACATTGTTTCATTCTTCTCTCTCCTAGCATTCACTATGGAAAACAAAAATTAAAATTGGAGAGAATGCAAAATCACAGAAGCCCATTCATTTTTTTTTCATAGATATACAATATTAAAGAAGTAACTATTGTGTTTACAAAGTTAGATTGTATAAAAATAAGAGGGATTCCTCAATCTTACAAACTTTAAAGTAAAAATGGGAATAGCATAAATATTAATCTCAAGTAAACATTTGTGTTAGAAAGGCAACAACATGCAAAGGAAAGTGTAGTGCCCAATCCTCTTCGACACTTATTATATCTTGATTTTGATTACTATTGACTTTAAACAATGATATTACTGTATCATTTTGGTTTAGCATGATGTTAGATGATATATATATATATATATATATATATATATATTGATTATTGATGGATTGTGATTCATGGTATGATTTTGTGGATTCTTAGATACATAGAGACAAACCTTTTATATTGATGATGATGACATGTTAGCATATATATTACTGACATTCAAAATTCTCATCATGTTGAGTAGAATTTAGCATTTGAACTAATCTTGGTATCCTGTTGATACTTGATAAAAAGATAGAATTGAGATGTTATTAAAATTTTAGACAAATGATAGCATTCTTAGTGGAGATTATGATTTATCTATATGCGAATGGTTATTGATTTATGTGTGTATATTTTATCTTAGATTTTTTGATGTGGCCACAAGTCTGAAGGAGGCATTGTGTGATTTTGCAGTAATTCCATCACAACAATCAAAGGGGGAATTGGAGACCAACCACACATGAGAATACTAAATGGATATAACGAAGGTCACCATCAAGTTGTGTAATGTTGTTGTTTGTTGTTTTGTTATAGATTTTTAGGGGGATACCATGTGGGGATGACCTCCAATTGTGACCATGGGCTTTGTGTGTAATTTTTTCTCTTGTATTTATTTATTGTTGAGTATGTGATTTATTTAATCATAGTTGATGTGTGTGCTTTTATTCATTAATTAAATCATGTTTTTAAGTGATATGGGGATGTGAAATTCGAGTCATTTATTATATTTTTGGTCTTTTGGACTATGTGATTTAGATTGAGTGTAAGTGAATTTGAGTGTTGTACACTCTACCTTGTCTTGAAGTTCGGATTTGGGTTTAAGGGCCATTTTCAAGGCTTGTGGGAAAAGCTAAGATTGTCCTACACCTTTTAATTTCATATACCAAACCTACCTATTGATTGGGGGTTAAAAAATAGACCCCATTATGTTATTTGTAAGAAAAAAAGTGGCATTTATTGCACTTTTCTTACATGGATTTTAACTTTGTCCTTAGAGGGTGTGGGTTTGGATTGTGTGTGTAAGAGGCTTTTCATTCCTCTCAACCACAAATTTATTATGCATTGAGGATGAGTTTTGAATTTTGATGTGGAGTTTAGGATAAGTGATGTGGTATCCTATGTGGAGCCACCTCACCCTGCTCTCTCCTTTTTCTATATATGCAAGTTTAATTGTTTGTTTGGGGGTTACATCATTTCATTTGGGATCTTGTAATTTTGGAGTTGGATATTTTTGGATTGATTTTTGATTTTGGAGCTTGTTGGAGTTAGATTGATCTTGAATTATCTTGGAGGGTGATCCATTGATCATGTTCTACCATGGAAAGGTAGGAACTACACCCTTATTTTATTTATTTTCTCTTATATGTGTATATTTGTATGTTGTTGAATGTTTTGGTATGCTTGTTGGGTTCTTGGGTAGAATGCCTAGGTATGGTGTAGGATAAGTCTATGGGGATTTTATATGTAGGGATCCATAAGATTTTATTTCATGTTTTAGGAGGGAGTTAGGTTGGGTTCTCCACCTTGGATAAGAAAATGCTTCCATTTATTAGTTGGTTCTTATGAGGGAGACATAAGATATTGTAGGGAAGTATAAGAGAATGTGAGAGGCATAAGAATATTTTGAGGGAGGCATATGAGTTGTGTAGGGTTTTGAGATTTATATTGAGGGTTTTAAGGAGGTAACCTAATCCCACTAGGAGACATAAGTGATCTCCTCATAGATCCTTTCTCCATTGGCTTTGCATTTCAAGCCTTATGTATTTTGAAACTTGAATTCTTGTGATTGTTTCTTGTGTTGAATGTGTGTTATATGGTCATGAAATATTGTAATGTGATGTTGAAGCATTGTGTAGTTTCCATGAGTTAGATTTATCTTTTATTGCATTTTGGTTGGGGCTCGGGGCCAATGAGGAGGATAGATTCTTCTCCTCATTGGATTATTGGTTGGGTGGAGAGTGTTCCTCTCCCCTATATTTGTTGTTGTGATAAACTGAAGAAATGGTGGAGCTATTATCAAAGAATTGGAACTTGTAGATTTTGTGAAGTCAAGAAATACTTCTTTGTGAGAAAACCTTTCTTGTTATCCCCGCTTAAGGTGGAAGAATTGTAGTAATGTATTTGAAAGAAATGATGTATTACATAATTTGTTCATTAAGTTGTAATACATTATTGAAAAGGAAACTCTTGCATTGTAAGAGAATGAGTCATGCTCAAAAGAAAAAGGAAATTTCATTGCTATTGTAAGTGTTTGTATTTTTGTAAAAATTAAAAGAAGAGCATAGAAGTTGTAAAACATTAATAGTGTATTCATTGCAAATTTGAATGTGAAATAAAGTTGCTTATGGTTACTTGAACAAATGGTTGTAGTAGAGATGGAAAGATGTAATAAAATTTAAGTAAGTTATTGTGTTGAAAAAAATTCATTTTGTTGAAGAAAGGAAAACAATAATATTAGGAATAGATTAAGCTTATTTCTTACTCTTGAACTTGAAAGAAAATTTGTTGAAAGAAAATGAAAATGATCTTGTAGTTGTTTTCTTGTTACTATGGAAATAGAAAATCTTTAAATTTAGTAATTTTAGGAATGGAATGAATAAATGGTTAAACCCTTCAACTAGAGACTTTAGGAACATAAATTCAACTAAGGATAAATTGTAAAACACTCTAGTAAAATTTGTTTGTGGAAAAGTTGCAGAATTTATGGTTCTAGTTTCAAGGAACATGATCGCCTTCTCTCGTAGAGTGGTGGTCTCTGAACCACCACTCAAGAAAGGTGGAAGTTTTTGAATCATCACCCATGTATGGCGGTGATCCCTAGACCGCTCGGCTTTTGGCATCGATTTCATCACCGACGCGAAAAATACAAATCCACATCTATGTAATTTTAAACTTGGTTTAATTATAAAATTAAGCCTATAAATTTGAAGAGGAAATCACCAGCAAGCCATAAGGGCATAAATTCATTGTCTAAACTAGTAAATATTCAAATGGGTATTTCAAAGGATTCAATCTCGGGGATTTAAAATGAAGTAGGGTTTTTCTCGAATAGAAGATAAAAATGGAATTAACTAAATTACAAATCCCGATTTGGAGTGGAAACCCCTTCAATCTTCAAATCAAAGTCATTACAATAATAAATCCATAACCTAAACTAACCTAACCCCGATTTTTTGAATTCCTCTATGGTTCTTGCTTCCTTTCTCCCATGGCTTCCATTCCTCCAACCTACAAATTAAACAAAATAAAAGTGACCAAATGAAGAGGTTAGGGAAAAGAAAAAGGTTTTATATGTTTTCATAAGGCTAGTTAGGGTTAGTTTGGAACCTTAAGATCTAGTGGCCACAATTGATTTGATCCTAGGATTTAGAATCAACCCTCAGTAATTGTTACGTAAAAATAAATATTATGGGTCTTTAGATGATTTAAGGGTATGTGTAAATGGGTGAATATGGCCATTTAATACCCTTGTATGTTAAGTCATTTATTTATATCCTAATATGTTTTGGTAATTATTTAAATGGACATTAAATCTATTAAGATAAAGTAACTAAAGTAACTAAGGACAATGGTTTATTAAATATGGATTTGAATGTTAATTTAAGAAGGATAAAACCACTTGACCAAGTAAAATAATTTATGGCACATTCCTAGTAGATTGTAATTTAAAATTGACCTTAGAAACAGATTTTATAATAGTTGATCATTGATATAGATCCGATCTATCCTTTGTAATGTAGGACTTATTAGTAGAAATTAATTTAATGTACATTAGGTTTTCGGCACCCTTGTAACTTAAAATAAAATAAATCCATAACTTTCTACATAATTATATAAGGATTAATGTGGTTTTAGAACGTTGAATTTTTGGGCGTTACACTTGGTATCGATCCATGGATTTAAATCTTAGACCCCGAACACTTTGAAACATAAGACATAATAAGAAAACATAGCGCAACTCTAAACCTAGATCACACAACTTGCATGATATTTTAAATGAAGAAAACCTAGAAAATTGAAACAAAATCTAGAGTAATAAACTAACTCGGACCACTGGTCTAGACAGGAGGTGCGAACCAAACATTGGGTTCTTACATGTTGACCTAGACTTACCACCTCTAGATCAGGGAAAAGAACCATATTTCCTTAGATACTTTAGATGTTACAGGATGTTAATGTTGTTATACGTGGAGGATCCTTGGGAGGGAGACACAACAGACAAGATAGAGAGCCATCAATAGAGGCTCATGTACCTTCCCGACATAGTGATGAGCATAGGAAAGATAACTCTCAACATAGTGATGAGCATAAGGAAGCCATTGGAGGGCCTTTAAGATTTTAGGGAGGCATACAAGCTCCATTATTTTTCTCATTTGATTATACCCTCATTAGGGTTTTAATTATATTTATTTATTTCATTTCAATATTATTTTCCCAAGTAGGCATGGTGGCCGCGGGTTATACTTTATCCACACAGTCCACAAGGGATGAAATGCAAGGTATACAATGTATGTTGCATTGTATAGTGGTATAGTTGGGGTTTTAAAGTTTTGGGGGGGGGAGGGGTCGGCAACCCCAACCCCACCCCAAATCCAAATTCCCGTAATGCCCATCCATTGTTTACTCCAGTGCAAAGGGCTCCGTCCCCCCATGATGCTGGGGCTCCAAAATAAGATAAAATATAAATTTTGGCCTTGGTTAGTGGGCAAGTTAGGTGGAAAATTATGTTTCCTATTTAGCGTGTTCGAGTTTTTCTTCCTGGTTGGTGGCCGCACATGCCCCAGTCATTAATTCTTTTGACTTGCCATCTCCTGTCACGTGGTCTACTTCTTCCTACCCCCGAACCACGAATGCTTGTTGCGCTCCATCAAATGCTTTGAAAAAGATGAATTTCTTCAAGTGTGTTAAGGCGGTGGATTCGATGGTGGAATGAAGGTCTGTCACCCTGGTGTTGCATGAGAGAGTTTCTACAAAGCAACAGAGCTGTGAGAGAGGGTGCTAAGTCCTCCAACAATTTCCTGAGAAATCCTGTGTAAATATGTTCCCCCTCTGAAGCTTTTATTTATGGCTTCCTCATGGATTCGACCCCGAGACCTGTGAGGAAAATGAGATTATGTTGGGATCTGTAGATGACATGTGCCAGAGCTTGAGCAACCAGGTATCATGTCTTCTGTAAATTTGTCGCCGACATCATTCAAGCTTTCAAGGTCGGATTGGGCGAGTTCGATCTAGGCAAGCGATCGATCCAGGAAGCGTACCAGATCCTTTACATTCGTCATGGACATATGATTACGCTTCCACATATGTTGATCCTGATGTTCTGATGCACGCGACCACAAAGTGGAGACCAGTTGTTGCAGAACCTTGCAGCCGTAGTAGAAGGACGAGATAAAGTTTTAGTTGAGCTGTCTTGCCTTTTCATTTTGGGGAGTCACTTCTGTCCAGGTGGCGAATCTAACATGGAAGAAGCTCGATCAAATCTTGAGGCAAGTTTTGCAATGAGGCTGAGATTGCGTTCACTGCTGTTTCTAGTTCCGAACAGAAGTTTTTCCAGCGCCTAGCCCATGGGTTTGATATGGTGGTTATAGATGAAGCTACAAGCTAGGGAAGTAGGCGTGTTCCTCCACTTTCCTTGGGAGCTGTAAGGTGTGTTCTTGTTGGAGATCCACAGCAACTACTTTAATGCAAGAAATACCGGAAACGGGCTTGTTACGATTCTTTGACAAAGAGAGTAAGGATGTTTTGTGGTTTAACCCAGCGTATGAGAGAATGGTAAAAGATACCGAGGAGAGGAGTTGTAACATACATCACCCACTTGCCATAAACCCCACACCTCTTGCCTGTTGCAGTTTCAAGCCTGAAACTGTAGCTTGTTCTTACAATGGAACTTCCTACAGTGGAGAGCATAATTTGATGTATTATTCAAGCCCTTCCACTGGACATCCTATGCAGAGATCCACAAATGTTGCAATGCCAGGGATATCACCAACTGGGGAGGGTTTGAGCTCAGTTAATAATGGTGTCATCATGCCACACCAGTGAGACCAGTGGGTTCTAGTGTTAGCATTGAATATCTGAAAGAAACCAATCAGCAAATCTCTCCTCCCTGCAAAACTATGGATGAGATTAAAGAGCAGATGGAAAAAAAAAAACTTTTCCAGCTCTTATATCTGACTCTAAAAATAGGGTAAAATGGGCTAATTCTGCATACAAGAAGATGGTGGGTCAGCCAGAGTGTTCATGGCTGGAGTCAACAGTGTGCTGCTACAATGATAATTCTGAAGGACCTTTGACATCAATGATCAATGGAGAAGTTGTACTAAAGGATGAACCCTTTCCAGCAAGTGCTCTCGGACTGAGTGGTAAGCAGTTCGACTCTCACCCCCAAAGCAGCTGCATTGAAGCAATCTAGTGTTTGGACAACCACCTATTGCATTCTTCTAGTCGTGCCTTCAAAAGGGAATCACGGTGTGGTATATTGCAAGAAAAGACCAGTGAAGCAGAGGATAAAGCGGAAGGCGTGTGGCTGTAGCAGTCCCTGCTGGATGTTCACGACTGGTGGATGCGTTAAAACAGGCAACATAGACTAACCATATACATAATATGCTAGTATCTAATAACCTCTTGAAATAAAACTTTTCGTTTTAGAAATTGGTTTAAATCTGTGTGATTTTGTGGATTTGCGTTTAGTACTTGGTTAACAGCTTTGTTACTTCTGGATTTACCTCTGTTGGTTGTTCTTGTTGACGTGATCAACCCATCTATATATATAAAACAAACAAAGGTTCTCAGTGTATGCTTTGATTGATCATATGAAATATATATATAATATATAATTTTAAAGTTACTTCCTTCTGCAAAAATGTCGTTGTTTCTTTTGTGAACCTGGGTATGTAATCGCCCCTAGAACGTTGCAGCGTTGACTAGTATTGGTTTCCTGTTATGTTGTTTCCCTAGAGGAAAACATACAGTTAAATTATTATTATTATTTTATATGATAAGCGTGATTATGCACTTCGTGTATTGTGCAAATTATTAGGGCTTTTGGAAATTAGAAGTTCAATATATATGCTTGTTAAGAAGGAAGTTTTGGGCCGAAAATATGTCCTGGGTTGATAGAAGGGAATAAATTATTGATAGAACCCCATTTTGATTCTACTCTTTCTATGAGTAAAATTTGATAAAATTAATGACCTTTATGGTGTTAAGATATGGTATGTTGATGATTCCTTGTGTGATCGATTTAATCATGTATAGACATAATGCCTTGATGGAGTAAGGTAATATCTTTCACGGTTCGTGAAAGTTAAGGTTTTCATCAACTGCTTAAGGTAACATGAAGTTCCTTAATTTAGTCAAACTTGTTTTGTACTTCCTCCTTGATGAGTGACCTTTCATTACAAATTTAGAATTATTGTGATGGAAGGCCATGAATATATTTTGTTGTCAAAAAGGGAAAAGAAGCTATGGAATAGTTTGTTTATGTGTCGAACGTAATAATTGTAATTACATCGTTATAGAAGTTCGTTATTGGAGGATATCTATCTTCAATGGTATATTATGTGTTTAATCACTGAATAGGTTACCATAAACTTAGTGATGAGATGTAAATTAAGGAGATTTGAGAGACCTCTTCCTTTGTATACATCGTTTATGATATTAGGAAGTGAGTTGATGTCGAAAAATTCCAACCAAGTCTAGATTCATGGCTATGTTCCTCTAGAACAGGAGGATTATAAATCTAAGGTATTATGAAAATTGCAAGGATGTGTTTAGAATGCTAGATTGCCTACTCAACTTGGGTATTAAAGAGGCTTGTCGCTATTCCGGCCCCGGTCATGTTCGGTGGGTAGGTACATGTAGGCAATGCCTATTTCGAACATTCTTACCGTCCTTTCCACTTATCCTTATTAGCTATGAAGTCACTTATTACCTAGGATATAATGGTTGTGGGTTTGAATATAATATATTTTCATCCTTTAAACCTTTTTGATTACATGATGGAACTTTTTTTTACCCTCGTTGTTTGTTTATAGCCTATTAGGCCTATGTCCCTACTGGAACGATTCCAAAACTATATTCTTTTTGGCAATAAGGTAAGATCGGGCTGGTTTTTATCTTTTGACTTCACCTTGAGAATGTGGATTGATGGGTTACACTTTAGATTTCAATCACTTAATCTACGGGATTACATGATTGAAATCCTAATACTCTCAACTCTTGTGTCTAATCATTTAAATTTCATAGTCTTCCATTTTTGGTTGTCAAACTTTTTGTAGTTTTAGAGGTATTTGCATAACTAAAACTTATGGTTTTCTTCTTAGTTGATATGTTGAAAATTATATCTTGTTTCAAAAAGGTTGTTGGAGATTAGTACTTTGATCCATTTCTGAAAAGAATGTTTCCTTTCATGGTATTGTTAGCTAGTAGCTTATTGTTGCTATGTATAGTCTTATCTTTCTCAGTTCTCGCGAACTGACTCAGGTTATTAATTGTTGCAGATGGCTTACGTGGTTAGATGATGGAAAGACTTGTAGATTATTGCATCAATCTTGGTTATGATGTTCCTTTGTACGAATGTGTATTATGTTATAAAATTTGGAAAGAGCCTTTGGACATTTTAGAAGAAGGGTCAGTGCCTAGTAAATGTATTGTAGAGTATTGTTGTTGTAACTGTTGAAACTTTGGTTGTTTGGTTATCATGTGAAAGATGAAATTTGATTACCGCTTGGTTATGGGATATTCTAGTGAATTTTAACCCTTAGTATAGTAGCGGGGCTTGTCCCATGTTATTACTCTCTTGCTCCCTAGTCATGGTTCAATAGAGATAGTATGTCCCTTTGATTTGTGCATCATGTTGGAAAGAATTGATATAACCTTGTTTTGTTTCCGCAAACGAGTACTGTTAAACCTTGCTCTTGAGTTAAAATGTTGAGTTGTAAATCCTCCTAAGGCTTAGTAGCAATGAGTTTGTAAGTACTATAAAGTGAGCTGGATAATCCTGATAAAAGTTAAACTAAAAATTTATGTATATGAATATATTATGTAGATGTGATCTACTTGATAACCTTTGAGACCTGGAACAATCAAGAGGAAGCTATCTTTTGTAACGAAATATGATAACTTATTATTATTATTATTTTATTTATTCGAGCCAAGCTAATAAACATTATCCTTTTACGGTGAAACCTTAAATGATCTCATGGTGAAATCAATGGTTAGATTATAGAAAATGATAGGGTTTAATAAGTAGGAGTGAAAGTGATTAATAAAACCTTAAATTTCTCTTTATCGTTTGAAATGTTCCCCTTTGTCAAACTTAATTAAGTAAAGTCTAGATGGAACATTTAACCAATCTCGATAAACTCTTAACCTCAATGAAAGACTGATAGTAAACAATGTGACCCTGAAGCTAAATTCTGTTGTCCTGTTCTGTTAACCCTTGCCTTGATTCATGGTGATATTTCTTAAGCAAGGTCAAAATTCAATCTTTAAACAAGAAGGCTATTGTTATGAACCCTAAGCGGTACTTTCCACTCAATCGGAGCTTATGCCTTCACCTGTACAATAGAGGTGTGGAACATGTGTTAGTGACTTGAGTAAGTTTAATTAACCTTGTAAGAAATGGAAAATGTTCTAAAATCAAATGAATAAAAGCCTTGGACATAAAATTGATGATCCCAGTTTAGAAAGCTTGGCCTTAAGCTATTTAGTCAACCGTTGAAAAGAAAGAAGTCCTCCCTTGTGAAAAGAATTGTGTGAATCATTACATGAAATTTTATAAGAACGTAAGTTAAGAATTAAGAGACACTTTAGTAAACAAGAAAATTTAACAAGAAATTTCCTCATGGGATGCCCTAGCTGTGAGTGTGTCATGTAGATTGGACTTCCATGTTGTCTTGTCAAAAGAAGAGTACATTGTCCTTGATAGGTGTGAACGTTTCCGTGCTGACCTTGTGGTCTCCCCCGTAACAAGTGGTTCCTAGTGATTGGTTGTAACCTTGTGACGACATGTTGTGTCGTGTTGTGTCAAAGCAAGTCAAAAAAAAGTTATCCTGTATTTCACTGTGTTGTCCTTGTGTTGGTATGGTTTGGTGTGTTACAATTCCACAACAAACATAGTGGCCGCGACCAAGGTATGCTTAACATGTATTCCATTAAAAATTACCCTAACTAAGATTTATTTTAAATAATACATATAAATTATATATGTTTATACACACACACACACACATAATAATATTTCAATGACTAATGATGGTTAAGAATAATATTTTTATTAATACATGAATATTAATATTATATTATTATACTATAGGTTTATAGTATATTAATACAATAATATTAATAAAATATTAATATTAATATATTTTCCACATTGGTAGTCCTCGTTATTATTAAATATGTTGTTATTAATAATATTTAAAACATATATATTACTATCAAAAGTGGTTAAGGAAATATAGCTAGTAATATTGATAAGTTGAATACTTGTATTATCACGTTGTTATCTTAAGAATTTGATAAAAATAGTGTAGAAGGTAAGAGAGAGTACATTTCCTTTCCATTATAAATTTTTAATTGGTTTGCAATAATTTTTTTCTTTTAATGAACATTGCATACTGGAATTAGTAATAAGACTACTTCATTGACCGAATGAAAGACAATTTTAATATGAGCTCTTTTCCATCAACAATACAAGAGAGAAGCATAAATAGTCTAACTTTTCCAATACATGCCTTTCAAGTAACACAATGAAATGTAATATTTCTTAATAAAAATTTCCAGCATTCCACAAGAGAGTTTACAACAATATTTCCAATAATTTATTTAGAACAAGAACAACACACTTTTTGTGGGAAATAAATCAACTACGATGGAATAATATGTTTCCCTTTTCAAACTTCTTTCTATTTCTACAAAACTAGCTTTACAAACACAATTCTTTCTTTCCTCTTTTTAACATACAACACTACTTTAATATCCAATGATCAATGCAATTTTTCTTCACAAGAATTAATACAATATCTTCCAATTAAAGTGGGAAATTTTACAAGAATAAAAGCTAAAATGAAATAAAAATTACAAGTATTCCACCCTAAGTGGGAATAATAAGGAGGTTTTATCAAAAGAAAATATTTCTTTTGGACGCCAACAAAAGCTCCAAGTTTCACATCACCAACAAGAGAGCTCCTCCAAGATTCATTTGATCACAACAAGAAAGGAGGGAGAGGTAACACTCTCTACCCAACCAAGAATTCCAATGAGGAGAAGAAGCCATCCTCCTCATTAGCCCCCAATCCCCAACCACATTGCAATGAAAAATGGATTCAACTCATGGCAACAAAACAAGCTTCCAAATCACAATACAAGATTTTACAACCATACCAAAACACAAACAAATACAACTACAATCAAAATAAGGAAAGAAACAAAATACACAAGGCTTCAACATGCAAAAGCCAAAGGAGAAAGATCTATGGGGAAGTCACTTATGCTTCTCAATGGGAAATGGATACCCACCTTCAAACCCTCCAATAAACATCTCAAAACCCCTACACACTCTTATTCCTCCCTCAAGAACCTCTTATGCCTCCCACATTCTCTTATGCCTCCCTACAATCTCTTATGGCTCCCTCATAAAAATAGACCAAGTAAGAAATGCAAGCAATTTCTTGTCCAAGGTGGGGCACCCAACCCAACTCCCTCAAAAACATGAAATGAACTCTTATGCCTCCCCACATGTAATATCCCCATAGTCCCCTCCTACACCACACTTAAGCAATCTACCCAAGCACCCAACAAGCATACCAAAACACTAAAAACATGCACATATACACAATATAAAAGAAAATATTTTACAAGAGTATAGCTCCTACCTTTCCATGGTTTATTTTGATCTAAGAACCCCACACAAAGATTCTTCAATCCCAAAAAATCACCAACAAGCTCCAAAAAATCCACAAGCACTCCAAAATCCTCTAACTCCCAAACATGCAAGATCACACATAAATGAAGTAACCCCCAAACAAGCAAAATAAATTAAATAAATAGAAAAGGGAGAGCAGAGTTTGAGGTGGCTCCATGTAGGATGCCACATCACTTATCCTCAACTCCACCTCACAAGTCAAAGCTCAACCCCAATGCACCATAAATTTGTGGGTGAGAGGAATGACAACATGCACAATCCAAGCCCACACCCCCTAAGGACTAACTTTAATTACATGAAAGAAAATGTAGTAAAATTTTACCTTTTTGTCTTCCCAAAACACATAGTGGTATAGCAATTTAAGAGGTGTGGGACAAGTTTGACTTGTTCCACAAGCCTCCAAAATTGGCCCTTAAGGATAAATTCGAATTTGCGTGAATAGGTAGAGTGTACAACACTCAAGATAACAAGCACTCAACTAAAACACATAATTCAAGAGCCATCTAATCTAATAAAAGAAATCCTTTTGACTCATCCATGATTAATTTAGTAAAAAGATTAATTTACTATTCTAGACACAAATCGAGTAATTAATAAAAGGGGTTTACATAACTATAAAATCACATATTAAAATCAAATAAATGAAACAAATAAAAGAGATAACGCACAACCCCTTGGTCACAATTGGAGGTGGTCCCCCTTGGGGACCCCTAGCAACAATAAAAACACACACACATAACAAAATACATTTTTCCATGGTGACCGTTGTTGAATTCATTTAGCATTTCAATGTGGTTGGTCTCCAATCCCCAAGTTGTTTGTTGTGACATGTTTACCTAAAAACACATAACACCTCTTTCAACCTTGTGGCCACATCAAAACATCCAAAATGAAATATACAATATAAATCCACAATCATCTATATATGAATCAAAACATCATCTAGGCAAGTAACGATATCATTTATAATTTCTAACATCTCGATTCTACATTTCATCAATATCCATATGATCACAACATTAGTTTAATTGTTAAGGTCTACTCAAAATGACGAAAGTATCACGAGTCAGAAATATATATAACCATGTCAACAACATATCATCATCAATATAATTTTTCTCTAATAATCCACATACATCATATAAAGAATTGAAATCAACAACAATCCAAAGATCTCTAACATATAATAGCATGCTAAGTCAAAAAGCTACAATAATATCCATAAGTATAGTCAACGATGATGGAAATCAATAATAAAAAGTGTCAAAGGGAAGTGGGCACTACATCACCCTCCCCTTAAAATTGACTTCCTCCTGTAATTCATTGGATTAGGTGTGGAAACTAGACTCGTAGCAATGTACCATCCTCCCATGTAGCCGCAATCTTATCATATCTCGTCCCACTCAACTCCAACCTCTTCAATCTCTTTGCCTCAAAGGCCTAGGATCTGTGCTTTAAAATTCAAACGAGATCCACTGTCACCTACCCCTAATCATGCACCTATAGTGGGGTCCAATCTAACACATGAGAAGGATATGTAATATATCTCCTAAATACAAAAACATGAAACACATCGTGGATGCGAGACAAGCTAGGTGGCAATGATAGATGATAGGCCAAAGAGCCGATATGCTCAAAGATCTCAAAGGGACCCACATATCTAGGAGTAATCTTAGGACCTTTTCCATAATTGATAGGGCTCTTTTTTGGTTTGACATGAAGAAACACCTTCGTTCCCACCTCATAACTACAATCTATCCTATGCTAATCTACATACTTCTTCTGTCTGTCATGCACCTCCTACAATATCTACCTGATCATAACAACTTGCTGCTCCATGTCATGTAGTAAAGATTTCCCAAGAGAAACCTTTTCCTCTAACCTTTCCCAACTAAGAGGTGTCTTGCAATATTTTCCATACAGTGCCTGAAAAGGAGCCATGTCTATCAAACTCTAAAAACTATTATGGTAGGAAAACTCCAACATGAATAAATAATCCTCCCATTTCAATTGATGATCCATAACATACATGTCCTCCAAGATCTTATTCACTTGCTCAGTCTTTCCATCTATCTCAAGGTGATAAGTTGTGCTGAAATTTATCATTGTCCCAAGGGCATACTACATGGTAGTCTAAAAGTGGGAAGTATGCAAAGGATCGTCTTTGGTAAATGATCTTCCACGGAATCCCATGCAATCTGAAAATCTCATCTAGATATACCCATGCCACTACACTAGCTATGTAGGTGGTCTTCACCAAAGAAAAATGAGCCACTTTCGTGGATTTATCCACCTTAACCATGATGGCGTCGTGGTGGTATCTCAATGTCGGTAACTCAACAATGAAGTCAATAGAAATGGTGTCCCACTTCCACTCTGGTATAATGTGAGGAAAGAGAAGGTCAGCTAGATGTTGATGCTCGGCCTTCACATTTTGACACTCTAAACAATGTGACACAAATTGAGCCATGTCTCTCCAAAGTCCCCTCCAATGGTACAACTGTCTCAAGGTGGTGTACATCTTCTTCATCCGGGGATGGGCATAATAGGGTGCACGATGAGCCTCTATCAAAATGTCCTATCTCAAGCCTCCATCTCTAGGAACATATATCTAACCTCTCGTGATGGAGAAGGCCATCGCCTCAAAAGAAAATCCATCAAACTTCCTCAAGGGTCTCTTAGATTCTATCTCTTCTCTAACTGGAAGGTAGAAGCTTTCATGAGGAACTTGTTGCAAGATCCTACCCTAAAAATTTGTAGCCACCGAAGTGGCCATAACCACATGTATCTATCTACTTAGGGCATCTGCAAAAAAATTCTCCTTCCCCTTCACATGCTCTATCTCCATGTCGTACTCGAAAGAAAATCCATCCAAATCCACCGATGAGCGTTGAGATTGGGCTACATGATGAGGTGGTGAATACTCAAGTGATCAATGTTGAGGTTAAATCTCCATCCAACAAGGAAGTGTATCCATTGAACTAAGGCATGAATATATTTCACAAGATCAATATCATGAGTCGAGTAATTGAGCTCGAGAATCTTTGAGTTTGTGAGACTCAAAAGAAACTACTCTGCCTTCCTACATCAACACACCTCCAAGTCCTACCAAAGAAGCATCTGTGCATACGAGGAATTCACCCTGAGGATCTAGAACTGTAATAATATGCATTGTCGTGAGGCATTCCTTTAGTGTCTTGAAGGGCTACTCACATCTATCTTACCATACAAAGTTCTTCATTTATACGAGATGTTTCCTTGGTAGGGGTAGGAGGTGTTTGTATGCAGGAAGGTTGTGTGGTTACATTTGAGTCTTGCAAACTCAAAGATCATGATCTCAATTATCGACCCATGACCATGATCTTATAGTAATTGTACATGCCTTGGTTTGATGGATACATTTCCTTCTTGGCAGGAGATTTATTCTCAAGACTGATCACTTGAGTCTTCATCACCTCTTCACACCACCCAATCTCAATGATCATCAGTGGTGTTGGATGGAGTTGTTATGTGAGTATGACATGGAGATAGAACATGTGAAGGGGAAAGAGAATTTTTTTCCGACGCTATGAGTAAAAGGAAACATTTTGTTTTCACTACTTCATGGGTATAGATTTGTGGAGTAGGATTTCGCAATAGCTTCCTCATGATATTTTTTAGCTTGCAGCTAGATCAGAGATTGAGTCTCAAAGACCCCTTGAGGGAAAGTTTGATGGATTTGTAGTAGATTCAGATGGACTTCTCGGGCCACAGAGGCCGGATATATGTAGCTAGGAATGGAGGTTTGAGATAGGATATATTGGCAGAGGCTCACCATGCACCTTATTCAGCTCATCCAAGGGTGAAAAAGAAGCAGCCACCTTGGGAAAGCTTTACTATTAAAGAGGTCTTCGGAGAAATGTATCTCGGTTGTGTCGATTTTTAGAGTGTCGAGGGTAAAGGCCAAGCATCAACATCCAAGAGGCCTTCTTTAATGACATGTTATCCTAGAGTGGAAATGGGACACCATTTCCATGGATTTCATAGTAGGGATACTTGACGTCCGTATACCACCACGATGCCATCATAGTCATAATAGATAGATTGACGAAATTTTCCCATTTTCTCCAAAGAAGAACACTTATACATCCAGTGCGATGCGAGAGTGTACCTAGATGAGATTGTTATACTTATGGGATTACTGTAGAAGATCATTTGCGACCATAATCCTTTGTACACATCAAACTTTTGGACTACCATGCAGCAGAGGCCCTTCCGCAATTATTAATTTCAGTACAACCTATCATCTAGAGACATATGATCGATAGATAGCGGGTGAAACATGTTTTAGAGGACATACTTTAGATGTACATCATGGATCATCAATCATAAAATGGATGAGTACTTTTATTTGGTGGATTTTTTCTACAAAAATCATTTTTAGAGTTCGATTAACATGGGAGCTTTTCAGGAACATTATGGCAGGGAGTGCAAGACACCTTTTAGTTTGGATAGACTTGGGGACAAAGTATCTATTGGCCCATCTTTGTTATAGGGCATGGAGCAACAGATTGTTTAAATTTTTAGAAGTTTCGGGAGGCACATGACATGCAGAATAAGTATGCAAATCAGTGGAGAGTCGACTATAGTTATGAGGTGGGAACGAAGTTTTTCTTTGTTTTAGACCTTATAAGAGTCATATCCATTACGGAAAAGGATCTAAGTTGTCTCCTATATTCTTGGGTCCATTTGAGACCTTGGAGCGGATCGGTCCCTTAGCTTATCATCTAGCCTTTCCACCCATCTTGTCTCACATGCATGATGTGTTTCATGTATCTGTTGTTATGAGATATATCCTAATCCATATCATGTATTGGATTGAACTACATTACAGATGCGAAGCAAGGGTAGATGATGGTGGAGCCCGCACATATTTTTAGCACAAGAACACCGGGTCTTAGAGGCCGGGAGATTGATCAGGTGTGACTCCAGTGGGATAGGTATGATGATAATTCTGCTACATGGCCGAGATGCTACATTGTTACAAGTGCAATTTTCACACCTATTTCAAATACTTCCGGAGGAATTCGAGTCTAAAGGGAGGGGATGTAGTGACCACTCCTACTTGACAACTATTATATGTTGATTTTGATTACTTTGTTGACTTTAGATATGGATATTACTACATCATTTTGGTTTAGCATGATGTTAGATGATAGAGATATTCTGATTATTGATGGATTGTGATTCATAGTATGATTGTGTGGATTCTTAGATACATAGAGAGAGACATTTTATATTGATGATGATGATGTGTTGTTAGCATATATATTACTGACATTTGGAATTCTCGTCATGTTGACTAGAATTTAGCATTTGAACTAATCTTGTGATCTTGTTGATATTGATAAAAGATATAATTGAGATGTTGAAATTTTAGACAAATGATAGCATTTTTAGTAGAGATGATGATTTAGCTATATGTGAATGGTTATTGATTTATATGTGTATATTTTATCTTGGATGTTTTGATGCGGCCACGAGGCTGAAGGAGGTATTGTGTGATTTTGCAAGTAATTATATCACAACAATCAAAAAGAGGGATTGAAGACCAACTAGAATGGAATACTAAATTGATACAATGAAGGTCACCATGGTAACTTCGTAATGTTTTTTTTTTTTTTGTTTTGTTATAGTTTTTTAAGGGGATCCCATGGGGGGTATGACCTCCAATTGTGACCATGGGCTTTGTGTGCAATTCTTTCCCTTGTATTTTATTTATTGTTGAGTATGTCATTTATTTGTGATGTAATTTATTTAATCATAGTTGATTTATGTGCTTTTATTAAGTAATTAAATCATGTTATTAAGTGAGATGGGGATGTGAAAATGGAGTCATTTATTAGATTTTTTTGTCTTTTGGACTATGTGATTTAGATTTAGTGTAAGTGAATTTGAGTGTTGTACACTCTACCTTGCCTTAGAATTACGGATTTGGGCTTAAGAGAAATTTTTGGAGGCTTGTGGGACAAGATAAGCTTGTCCCACACCTCTTAATTTAATATACCAATCCTACCTATGGATTTGGAGGTCAACAATAGATCCCATTATGTGTTTTTTAAGACAAAAAGTTACATTTATTGCACTTTTCTTACATGGATTTTAATTTTTTCCTTAGAGGGTGTGGGTTTGGATTGTGTGTGTAAGAGGCTTTTCATTCCTCTCAACCAAAAATTTATTGTGCATTAGAGTTGAGGTATGACTTGTGATGTGGAGTTAAGGATAAGTGATGTGGCATCTTGCATGGAGCCACCTCACCCTCCTCTCTACTTCTTCTATATATGCAATTTTAATCGTTTGTTTGGGGCTTACATCATTTTATTTGGGAAAGGTAGGAACTACACCCTTATTTTATTTGTTTTTTCTTATATGTGTATACTTGTATGTTGTTGAATGTTTTGGTATTCTTGTTGGGTTCTTGGGTATAATTTCTAAGTATGGTGTAGGAGAAGGCTATGGGGATATTATGTGTAGGGAGGCATAATATTTTATTTCATGTTTTGGGAGGGAGTTGTGTTGGGTGCCCCACCTTGGATAAGAAAATGCTTGCATTTCTTACATGGTTCTTATGAGGCAGATGTAAGAGATAGTAGGGAGGAATAAGAGAATGTGGGAGGAATAAGAGGATGTTGAGGGAGGCACAAGAGTTGTGTAGGGGTTTGAGATTTATATTTGAGGGTTTTGAGGTGGGCACCAAATCCCATTGGGAGACATAAGTGATCTCCCCATAGATCCTTGCTCCATTGGCTTTGCATTTCAAGCCTTGTATATTTTTAAACTTACATTCCTGTGATTTTTCTTGTGTTGAATGTGTATTATATGGTTGGCGAATCTTGTAATGTGATGTTGAAGCATTGTGTAGTTTCCATGAGTTGGATCCATTTTTATTATATTTTGGTTGGGTCTCGGGGCCAATGAGGAGGATATCTTCTTCTTATCATTGGATTATGTGTTGGGTGGATAGTGTTGCCTCTCCCCCATTTTTGTTGTTGTGATAAAGTGAATAAATGGTGGAGCTCTTATTGAAGAATTGGCACTTGGAGCTTTTGTAAAGTCAAGAAATCCTTCTTTGTGAGAAAACCTTTCTTTTTATCCATACTTAAGGTGGAAGAGTTGTAGTACTGTATTTGAAAGAAAAGTTGTATTATATATTTTGTTCATTAAGTTTTAATACATTATTGAAAAGGAAACTCTTGCATTGTAATAGAATCAGATATCTTTGAAAAGAAAAAGGAAATTTCATTGTGATTGTCGTGTTTATATTTTTGTAAAAATGAAAAGAAGAGCATAGGAGTTATACAACATTAATGCTGTATTCATTAAAAATTTGAATCTAAAATAAAGTTTCTTATGGTTACTTGAACAAATGGTTGTAGTAGAGATGGAAAGATGGAATAAAATTTAAGTAATTTATTGTGTTGAAAAAATTACATTTTGTTGAAGAAAGGAAATCAATAATATTAGGAATAGATTAAGATTCTTTCTTACTCTTGAACTAGAAAAGAAAATTAGTTGAAATAAAATGAAAATGATCTTGTAGTTGTTTTCTTGTTACTTTAGAAATAGAAAATCTTTAAATTTAGTAATTTTAGGCATGGAATGAATAAATGGTTAAACCCTTCAACTGGAGACTTTAGGAACATAAATTCGACTAAGGATAAACCAGAAAACACTCCAAAAACTTGTTTGTAGAATTGATGGTTCGGATACACATTTAACAGTGTCATACATTGTTGGTTATCCAAAAATAATTTGATTTCATATAGATATAGTAAAAGAGCCCTGCAAGGTGATTTATATATGTTCCATGTCAAATTAAATTCCCAAATTTTGGCATAAGCATGTAGGATGTGGACACGATTATCTATTAAGGCTTAACAAATATCATTTTCTTGGATTTTCTCCCCTTATTAATCCATGGTGACCATCTAGAACCAAAACTCCCAATGTGAAGAAAAGGAAAAGAAACAAAATATACCTTTTCCCTCGCGGTGAAAATTAATCCCGTTTGAAACACAAAAAGTATATCCATGTGAAGGGTTGAGCGAACCCACTATGGTTAGAGTTTATGATAGATAAAAACGGATCTCCATTTTCACTAACCCACGTACCCTTTTGTATGCTCTGCAACTACAACTTCTACCAAATTGTCTCTATCTTTAATGCTTTGATAGATCTCCATGATCTATTCTAGAGCTCGTATTTTGGCATGGGTTGGGAGTAGGAAGGAAAATCTAAAATGATTACATTAGATACTGTTTATTGCATAGTTGAACTGTGACTATCTCGAGAGGGTACCCATGCCTTATTTACATTGTCTTGTCCCTCCATAGCTGCAACTATCCAAGGACTACTAGATTTTCAACCTCCACATGGGTTTTATGTGATAGACATCTGGAGGCATAATTAAAGGGCATGAATTATTGTCAAAGGATAATGATAGGACTTATTGTCCACCTTCCACACTACACTCCTACCACATGCATTCCATTAAATTCTTTAATATTTTAATTTAAATTTTACATGGGGCACTACATCTCCCTCCACTTATAAGATCAACTTCCTTAATGTGACATAATACTGAAGATCTAAGTGTAGGTAGGCAAGAAATTCAATATTGACCCATGTCATTTAACAAAATAACTTGTTGGTTCAACTCGAACACAGGGAAAAAACTCATTTTTTAAATATCTTAAATTTTAATGTTCAAAGTGAACATTGGAAGTTTTCAATTTACATTATTAATTCTTTAATTATTTTCCTTTATAGTATTCCTAACTCAATCTCTTAATATTTCAATTCTTAGGGATTTGGTTTATGTATTTTTCACGGGTGCCCATTTGATACTGACATCATGATGCAACAAACGAACCAAACACAACACTAACCGTCCACATGACATATCTCTACATACTTCAATGATTGTATCACATCACAAGAGCTCAACCAAACCATGAAAAGAACATACCTAGCCCTCACAACATAGTACTTGTCACACATGCTTCTGACACAAAGGTACTCGTAACATAATTAGACTACAATAACATGGAATTCCCAACAATGCACATATCAAGGTTTCACATAAATTGTGATAACAACTATAGTTACATAGTATCAAAAATGGTCAAAGCCTACCCTCAATTAGGAGTATCAATCCTCAACATCACAAAACATGATCTGACTCACATAAGTACACATAAATCAATGTACCAACACCATACACCTCCTAAAACAGCATAAAAAAACTCCATATATGTCCCAAAGCATCACAAAACAACTATATATACCTACTAAAGCATCATAGAACAACTCCATATACCTCTCATTCATCAATCACACACAAAAATATCTTATGTCTCCTCAAGTCCCTTATGCCTCTCTCAATTCTCGTATGCCTCCCTCAAGCAATAAAATAAAGATAAATTTTCCTTTTCACTCCCAAATAGAGGTCGGTCACCCTATGGCCTCGGGAGAATAGAGTCCAGATACCTCTAACCTAAGTGACATAATAAATCCTGGTTTGACAAACTGCGAGTGATCTATAACTCCTTGGGCGTACCCCCATCTGATAATGAAAGGGTCCATAGGTTCCACCACTCCATGGTGAATCCCATGACCCTATTCCAACACATTATGACATTAGAACCAACATAAAAATCCATTTCAAATGCCAAGTGGAAAAAATCTCAAGCCTTGGGCTAGGCTATAAAAATTTTAAACTTGATACGCAAATTTAAGACTAAGAAAAGCAAATGGCTAATTAGCCATAGTTAGTGCAAAAATCCACATGTTAGTGCAACAACCAAATAAATGCCCAAAATATAAGAACATGTCAATCAAGAAAACTGTTGGTTCTTGCAAGAAAAGAGAAAATGTTCAATTTATAAATAAAATACATATAGAGAAATAACACATTACAATAACTATGTGGCCTTATACGACCACCAAAGTGGTAATAAATTATTTACTGACACTCGTACATCGAGCCTCAACTTGTGAAAAACATATTAAATAATACACTTGTCATCATATTTGTCTAAATCATCCCTCCACCACTTCCATAAGGCTCAACATAATCATAACTAATCTTAGGTTGAATCCATATGATAGCCACATAGGGAGAGAGAAAGGAGTACAAGTCATCATCTACTCGAGCCTAAGGTGTTTTCAAAATGTAATATGCATGAAACCATTGAGAAGTGCAAAACATACCAAAAAAACAAAAGTGGGTTCTCATCCTATGTAAGACTCCACTTCCTATCTCGTACTTGGGTCGAGTGCTTTGTCAAAGGTACACATTTTCTCACTCCAAGAATACACCTTTTACTGATTTACCTTAGGGTCGGTTAGTATAGAGTCAACAACATAACACATAACTACATCACTAACACAATGGTCATTTACACACATTAACCATAACCTCTTTCACATGGTATATATATAGGGTATAACATAGTCATTACTTTCACGAGGTTGTGATACATCACATTACCACGACTTCCCCCAAAGTGAAATCATTGTACAATATGGTTCATACGCTCATGATATGCCCCTAAATCATGACATAAATCACCTCATATTGCACAAGTTATACGCATGATGAACACAATGAATAACATTGCAACATAGAATCAATTGCATAACAACATGGTGACACACAATTCATCACTACATGGTGGCAACATTACTACAAAATCTGATCCACTATATAGCAATCTTTGTCATACAACACATCAAGACACACCTACATATCACAAAATGATAGGATGCTCCAACACACCTCCATTGATAAAAATATTCTTCTCACACATACCAAGGCAACACATCACACATGGAATCTGATTGAATCCATGAAAAATGAGATCAAATACTCTCATCACAAGCACACCAACATGATAAAAAAACATGCACTAAGCAACATACACCACATGTGCGTTCATAATATCTCAATTACAACATTGGTCACATAACAACATATATACCATTACTCTTCCAATCTCCACCATCACTATATAGAATAATCACAACTCCAATCCATCCCAAAGGTTTCGACAAATAGATGAACCTTCGCTCTCGATACCAAATGTAATCCCAACATTCAACACACACAAATACAATAATACAAATACCAAAATAATTTTTCTTTTGACTTACATTGCTCACCACACAACACCACAAGGGTTCCAAGTAGAGAAACTCAACAACACATAATATGATTCCATAAATATGAACCCGGTCATACAATAAGGTAACATAGGGTACCCATCAATGTCATACTCAAATAAACATAAACCAGGACAATGACCCAATTACAATAAGAAATGCTTCGAGTAGGCATACTCCACGACATGGATTTTTATGGTTTACATCTTCATTAAATTTAGGTTTCCATTGGATGACTTTATAGTTTTCAAGAGAATTAAACACATAAGGTTTAAAATTTCCTACTTTAAAAACTTCAATTACTTTACTTTGCAGGGAAATAGTCTTTAAATGAGAATGTACGATTGATTCCTTTATCAAATCCCATTAATTATCCATAGATCATTTATTATTTAAATTCAAATTATAACAACTATGAGTCTCTGAATAACTCATTTTTACGTTAAAGGTTTGTTTCTAGTCCTATTGTTGTTTTAGTTCCAAATTTAGTTTGAGTCAATTAAGCATTTACATGCCATAATTTTTATTTTTAGTGGACTCTATATTGGGTCAAATGCATAGTCCCACCAAGAACAATTTTTACCCTTTCTTAACAAAAATTCAATGCTTAAATAAAACATATGGAATTCAAGAGAAAATTTGTTCATAAACCATTATCACATATACTCTAGTTTCTCATGTCATTTACATTGTTTCTTAGGTATCTTACTGGTGTCACTTTAAAACAAAAAGAATTATGAAAGTTATTGTCTAACATATTTAATAACTACCTAATTGGAGGCATTATAACTTCACACAAGATAGAACTTAACATCCTAATCAAGTACCTAATGTTTGGTTTAATTCCAATTTCCACTTAGGGCTCTACGCACCATTATAGATCAGATTTAGGTGTAAAAACATATTTACCCTAGAAAGCTTCTCAGTAAAATACCAAGGCACTATAGTTTAACTCGCCAAGGTAACATATTTAGTTGAGAGGATTTAAAGTGATTATTAACAAGAGTTTAAGTAATAATACAACTATTTCACTAGCTCCATTGTTTCATCTAGATCCCACAAGGAATTCCTTTCAATATTTGTAAGACTAGGTAGTCCACTAGGATCCTAAGGAATTTTTAGTTCTTATTAAACTAGAATTAGTTAGACCATATCATTGTTAACCATCGGGTTTACGATAATGTCGCTAAACATACCAACTATGACGGTAACTCAAAATTGGGCTCTTATCTACATAAACTATAAGGTTCCATCAAGTGCAAAGTTTAAGTTCATTCTATGGTTTCAATTTATTATATGGTAAGAAGGATAACACATGAAGACAAGATATTCATGAATCTCATACCACGGCTGAGTATTTTGTTTAAATCTCGTTATTACATTTAAAAAGTAAGAATAAAAACACTAATTAATTAATTGTCTATTGAAAACTATAATATTTTAAATGGGTAAGTGCAACAATTTGGGGGATGAAAAAGTTGACATCAAACCACGAATTTTACATCAAAAATAGAAAAACATCAAATTTTCTCTTCCGCGGACTTGAAACATACTAAAAATCAAAAATAGGTCACAAAAATGTTACCATCGCGTAGGGGAGACTATTAGCTTTGTAGAAATATTGATTTTAAAGTGAATAGAATATGATGATTATTATTTTCTAATTTTTAGTAATAATAGGTATTTAAGACACTTTTTCCCATGAATGTTCATGTCTATGTTTAAGACTACAAATTTTGTTTCACTTATCGAATATGATAAATATATCATCCCAACCATGGAAAAATTCTATACACGTTAAAAAAAAGTATTTAATTTTGATATTTTTGATGAAGTCATGGTGGGAAAATGAAAAGTGATCTATTTTCTTTATGTTTTCAGACCACTTTCATGGAAAAAATCATAGAAAACAAAAATTCTAAAAAAAATACAACATAAAATCTATCCCAAGATAGATAATGCCATCTAACTTTTCACCAAAGGAAAAAAATATCAAGTGTTTATCATCCAAAAAGAGGCAAACGGAATACAATCTTATAGATTTTTTCAAAAAAATAATTACCAAGTCATTAAATTTTGAGTGTTTAATATATCTAAACTTGTTCATATTTAAAAAAATTAATAGTTTAGAAACAAGATTCTAGATACTACGATTCATATTTATATAAATGTTTATAATTTTGAGTGCATGCATTGCGAATAATCCCTACAAGTTGATATTTCCTGTTATTTACAATATGACGTCCACTTATGACCCCTTTTTGCCCCCCCAACATGCTTCACTTACCCAAATTCAAATTCATTTAGCATACATATCTAACTTTTACAATATAAAATTTGAGGATCCAGATAAAACCCATGTGTAGAGGAACATTTCCTTAAACCCTAGTATCTAACATTTTACAAAACTTCATTTATAATGCTTTTCATACTTCACAAATGTTGAAATATCCTCTACAATTTCATTTAACATATATATATATATAACAAACCTTTTTACCATATGTAAATATGAATTAAAAAGTGCACCTATGATTAAATTCCCATTTCCCAAGGTATCCCTAAAACTAACATCTCATACATATTATGAAATTTCATATATAAACATTTCTGTGAGATGACAATACATTATAAATATATACACTCTCAAAGACCTATATAAATTGCAATAATAGACAATGAATTACACCATGCCTTTTCGTCATCTTTCTTGCATCCTGTAAAACCATGTGAGCATGAATTCAATGATAACGCACTGGCATGTCATCTACCTAGATCTAGCATAATTAAGTTTTTTGGTTTCCATATACATTCTAATAATACTTTCCATTCGAAAGAAGATGGTTAGAGACACATATTTATTTCATTTCACTTCATTCTTTTTGTTTAAAACCAAGGACAAAGAAAGAAATAGGGAAGAGAGAGAAACACTTTTTTTTTCCAAAAGTTCAATTTCACAAAACAAGTCACACGATAGAGTTTTAAACATTTATTTACAAGTGTCAACAAATTTCCACAGTGGTTTGGCAAACCGACAGCGGGGTCCTACAATTTTTTTAACATTTTCTTACTAATTGTAAAAAGTTCAATTTAGGAATAGAGGCTAGAAACCACTTTCAAATGTTGTCTTCTAGTGAGAAAACATACCACTGATAATTTTTTACATGTCCTCCTATACACCTAGGATTTACAACAACCGATGGAATTCTAAATTTGGGTTTACGATTAGCGGTCGGTTTTCGATGTCATCGGTTGTAATTGGCCTAGTTGTAAATGATCAAAAGTTAGCTTGAGGGCTCAGAAAACCACGTCCAAAACTAACATTTGATAGATGAATGTGCAACAAGAAAATTCCTACAAGTTCCCCCATATATGGAGAATTCACCAGAGTCGACGGAACTAAGAACTAGCAAACGGTTTTGAAATGATGACAAGTTTTCTAGAGCCACCAATCATAATTGGTCTAGTTTTGACCTAGTCAAACTGTGACCAGAGGCCTAAAAATTCCTTTTCCAAACTATCAAGAAGAGTTTTTTTACCCAAATAAAGGTCCCAATCAATTTTCTAGTAAAAATTCTTGTGGTTTGCGAAGGCGGGAAAGTATTTTTTTGTTTAGGGTCCAAATGGCGGGTTGATACGAAACCCAACTTTTCAGTATTAGTAGCTTCTTGAGAGTGCAAAAATGGGTAACAAGACTCCTAGAGGAGTGGTGAAGAGAGTACAAATAGTTGAATGGGGTCAATCTAAAGCTTGATGTGACTCTCCTCATATCAAGGAACACATACAACGTTTGACCTCTCTTTTACAAGGTTGAAAAGGTTGTTTAACAAGTCTCTAAATGTGGTGTTTTTCCAACTTTCCAAGTAAAGAAAAAGGTTGTGTTTAGTTGATGAATTGTCTAACTCTTGACAATATTAGCAAACACAAGCATTTGATTCAAATACCCAAGTTACATCGTATAACATTATGATGATAACCATACTTGATGTTCAAATGATCAAACATTTTCGAAAAGCACAAGGTGGCATTTTATTGCTTTACACTATTAAGGTTTTGTTACATATACAAATGTAAAATTATTTAGCAGTTTAATTTATCTAATATAATGTGAATGAAGAACCAAATTACAAAAATTATAGAAGATGGAGGTAAGGAGACTATACCTGGAGAATATTAGAGTTTTTAGTGCATGAGGTTCTCCAAGAGGGTTCACTCGAATTCCACAAGGCTTCATCACTCTTCTAGGAATTCCATCAAATGGTTTACATGCTCCTAGATCACCCATCCCCTTTCCTTTTCTTAAACGTCTCTAAATCTTCTTCAACAAAACCATTTGTGCACATCCCTAAAATGAAGCATTCCATGAGCCCCCATTTTCTTAAGGTGGAATGTCAATTATTTAATGTGCCTTATCCTTTGCCCAACATTTTTCAAAGATGATTAATATAAGAACACAGGGTGTGGAAATTTTAGAACCCGTCTCCAACAACAAGGAAGTTGTGAATGTTATAAATACTCTTAGACCCGTATTCCTTTACTAAAAAAACAAATCCATTCAACTACCATAGTTTATTGGGAACATTGAGACAAAGATTAGAGTTTCTCCAAGACAATTTGGGCATTAATTGATGTGCTTTCTTGCACAAACCAATATATCCACCCAAACACCACAAGAATCATCCAATATTATGCATTGATCTTCACCTTCTAATGTGATCTTTAAACAATGGTAGATGTACCCATAGAGCAACCTAAAATTTAATTGGCATGCTAAAGGTAACATTTAGAGCTCCTCCGGATGGCCCATGCAGCCACACAAAAATCTACCAAAAGAAAAAAATTCACACAACCAACACAGATTACCTAGTATGTTGGAGATAACATTCGAGACTAATAAGACTATAAATGCAACACATTTTTTAATACACTTTTTCCAGCTTGTCAATATAGTGTTGGTTGTCCACAAACCCTTTGATTTCACACAGATCTAGTAAAAGAGCCATACAAGGTGATTTATATATGTTCCATGTCTAATTAAACCCCAAATTTTCACATAAGCGTGTAGGATGTGGACACAATTATGGATTATGGATTAAAATATATCATTTTCTTGGATTTTCTCCCCTTATTACTCAATGGCAAATTTGTTTGGAACCAAAACACCCAATGTGAAGAAAATGAAAAAGAAACAAGATATCCTTTTTCCCTCTCACCGACTATTAATCCCACTTAAAATGCAAAAATAGATCCATGTGAAGGGATGAACAAACCAACTATGGTAAGACTTTAGGATGGCTAAAAGAGGATCTCTATTTTGCACAAATCCCCATGTAACCTTATGCATTCACTACAACTACAACATCTACCAAATTGTCCATTTTTAGTGCTTTTATAGATCTCCATGATCTATTCTAGAGATCGTATTTTTGCATGGGGGAGTAGGAAGGAAAATGTAAAATGATTTCATTAGATACCTATTTGTTTCATAAGTGAAATAGTGTGACTATCTTGAGAGGGTACCTATGCCTTATTACATAGTCGTGTCCTTCCATGGCTGCAACTATGCAAGGACTACTAAATTTTCAACCTCCACATGGGTTTCACGTGATAGATAGATGGAGGCACAATTAAAGTGCATGAATTATTGTCAAGGATAATGATAGGACTTATTGGACACCTGCCACACTCAACTCCTACCACATGCATTCCATTAAATTCTTTAATATTTTACAAACTAGAAAAGAGAAATAATAAATATACTAGAAAAGAGAAATAAGTTCCCCATTAATCCTCTTATGTGTAATAGTGTAAAGTAGAAATGTAATAGTACTAATTACATACCAAAACATGAGTGCATAAAGGAAACTTATGGCCCTAATGTGTTCTAGACCGGACGTTAAAATAAACACCACAGAGAAAGGGAGAATGACACACTTCATGCTCCTTAAATATGGCAAAAATGATTCAATCGAGTATGAATCCATATGAAAATGTGCTTATAATGATGATAGATATATAAATGTTGACTAATCTATAATACTTTCCCTGGAAAAACCATATGGTATGGTCAAAACCATATATACATTCCGACCATGTTGTAAGTTTTTGAACACTGTAAATTTTTCTTATTTTAGTTACCAAAATCTGATACTAACGAACTTTTTTTTCATCTACATATTCTTATACCTAGAAATATACATGTTCCTACAACAAATGTAGAATAAACACCTAGATGTGTTCCCCCACTTTTGAGGCATGTGATGTAAATAATATTGGCATGTGAATCAAAAGAAAAGATGGAAACCCATATCTAAGTGTGTGAGAAGATATATATATCTTGTACAATGACTAATGTGGTGGCTAGCAGGAAGAAGTTGTAGTTACAAAAGATGATGTGCATGGTAAAAACTATAGCACAAACTAGTAGAAAAAATAAGAGGAAATATTTATGGCCATTTGTGGCGTAGAGGATGTCGTGCTTGTTCCAGAAAGTCCAAGTTTGTGAAAATCAGAGCTCGAAGTCAAAAGTTATGGTCGTTTGAAGTTCATAGGTCAAACGTTGACTTTTCTTCTTTGTTGCGGCCGTTTCGCCTTTTCACGTCCCACGCGTAATTTTGTCCCAGCTATCCCAAACAAATTCTCCCGCATCGACCGATTTGGGCTTCCTTGTCCCTTTTTGTGGCCTCTTCACCTTTTCACGTCCCGCACGTACTGTTGTCCTGACTATCCGGAAAAAATCTTTGAACTGCCCGCGATAGACCGTCTTGCGGCAAATTGGCCGATTCACGTCCCATGCGTACTTTTTTCCCGGCTGTCCCAAACCGCACGAAACAAAAATACTTGATGATTTTTTATTTCCTTCCTTGGTCGTTTCATCTTTTCACGTCCCCGACGTCCCTAACTGTCCCCGCTGGACCGCCTGGGACAAAAATGTCTGACTTAGCCAATTTTCTTTGTATTTATTTCGGCCCCAAAGCTGGTACAATGAACCTTGGTATGACCCACACTGGTACGATCCGCACCCTTCATACCCGAAATTCTTTAAGACAATCCTGCAACCTTATTTTTTGTATTTTTTCCATTTTTTCTAACTCGTTGGGATTTTTCCTTGGATGAGAGAGTTAGAGAGAAACCAAGGGGGCCCCAAAAACATGATTTTGGGCCTTGAATCAATCTACTTACTTGGGACTGAAGAATTTGATGCATGTTATCAAAATTACCTTGAGGGGTGAATTTTGAATAATAGAACCTAAGATAGGGAGTTTTTTTCGCTTGATATTGTTTCTGTTGAATTAATTAATGATTACATGAAATCTGCAACTATGTGTGTTGTTACAAAATGTAATAGATCACATAGTCTATAATTTCATGATTATCTTCAGCAAAAGAACACAAAGCCCCGAAGGATAGATGTGTTATCTTGATGAAGACATTGAATTGCAGAATAGATGAAGTGTTAAGTTTTGGAACAACAATCATAGTTACATATTACATTAATCAGAGTTCATTGCTAAAAGTTACAGTATTTTTAAGGTTCTTTCCTTCATGATTAAGACATTCAATTATATTATTGAGTTGTTTAATTCATCATATAATCCATATAGAAAGTTGAAATGTAGAAAGAAATACACAACTTAGTTTTAGAATTCAATGTTTTATTCATAAGGAATTTCAAATGTTCCCACACAAGTTGTGGGATATAACTCAAGAGTAAATTACAACTATTGAAGAGTAAATTACAACTACTGAAGTAAGAGGTACATATACATGAAAAATAAAATAGAGGAGTATGAATGAACCCATCATTTCCTTAAGGTTTCTTTCGTTTCAGTTGATGCATTTCCAGCTCCGACTTTACTCCATCTTCATCCTCGCTGCTTGGCAAATGGCACTGTACCTAAAAATGGAAAAGGAAAGACTGTCAAAATTGAGCTCAGGGTTGATCCATATTACTATACTATCCAAATTCATGTAGGTGGATCTCTTAACAATATGAGGTATAAATTACATCAGATATCAAAGGCACAACTGATAAAAGTACTTTTCTGTAGCAACATACATGATTTATTCACTCAAAAATAAGGAGAGAGAAGAAAGAGAAAAACTATGGAATGAAAGAGAGGCCAAAAAGCCTAATATTTTCTAACCAGTTTGTCTAAATGTGCAGATACATGTAAGAAGAAAGAAGTGACACATTTTGTAACTTGAATCATGAAAGTATATTTATTTCAGTTCAAATAAAGGTTGAAGTTAATTGAAAAGAGATAAGATTACAGCTGAAACAAAATGAAAAAGGGAATCGAGAAAAAATTTGACAGGGCTTCACCATGTAAAATGGACATTTTACATCTTTCCATCAACAAGCCATAATTCAATAGATGAAGGATACAGTGACCAACTCAAAGAAAAGTGTTACAGCTTAATCGAATACCGAATTCACATTTCCAGGAAGTCTTTTCCAATTTTTATCAAGAAATATTTAGTAGTGCACAAGTACAGAAACATCAATGATTTGCACAGTCATGAAAAGAAGAGAGAAGAAAGTGAAGAAGTAAAGATAGAACTTATATAAAATCAGAGTTGCATGTCAAGATGGCCACTTCTAGTAACTGCTATAGGGTGTATGACAAAATACAACAATAAGTCAAGATGCTACATCACTTCTACAAAGTACAGATTGTAGAATATAAGTCATAAAGATACATGACTAATGAAGGAACAACAAAGATAAAGCAAAATCAATTATGTAAGAACATCAAGGCTCATAGAGAAATATGAAGCATTGTGTTAATCAATTTCCCTTCAAGAGCTACATTGTATGTTGTTTAAATGCTTTCAATATGTATTGACTGAAGCATGAACAAAAAGAAAGATGAAGTTGATTTCAAACATTGGCTCATGAACACTGATTCTATCATTCAGAACACTTATGATACAAGATATAAATAACATGAATTGAAGAAGCAAAGCAGATTGCAAGTACTTCAGAACTCAAATAGATCAAGATAACATATTTCAGACTAAATAATTTCTTTGAAAGCATATGATTGAGCTCTTTTCAACTCAGAATACTTATACAAGTTCAAGAATATCAAATACTGAAGTGCATCAAAGGTACAAAATTTTATGAAGCATTATAGTTGTAGATTTCCAGGTTATAAGAAATACTAAATGGCATCATGCTTATACAAGAACAGGATGCAACCAAATAAAAAATGCTCATAAACAAGGTTACATTCATGTTGAAGATCTTCCAAAGAGATACAATCAAAATGGAGTAAACCTAGTTCAGAATGCAAACAGATCTTGAATAACAATAATAATGGTGAAAAGAGAATCAAATAACTCAAGTAGACCATGTTATACGAGCTTTGTTCATGGCACAAATCATCTTTGAGCTCAAAATAAAGCTCCTTAGGATAGATAATAGATCTCAGACAAAGCTACAGGAAACCCAAGCACCAAACATAAAATATCCAGATTTATAGTCAAGAATGAATACTCATGCCAATTAAAGTTCCAAATCTAGTGATTAAGCAAAAAATGAAAACCTTTATGCATTTTACTATTTCAAAAACGAGATGGAATGAGTTAATCATAGAAAATCTACCAAGGAAATCAATGGAAATGGCCATGGCGAAGACAAAGAGCTTCTGGGAAAAGCACAAGCCGAAGCAAAACTATAAACAATGAACATCAAGGAAACTGGTTCAAGCTTGAAGGATTCAAAATATAGTTATGCTAAAGAAACCATATCTAAAGCCCAACATAGAGCCAAATATCCAGATTTGTAGTAAAAATACAATACCCATGTCTTTAAAAGACTAGATCTGGAACTTATCAGTTGAAAAATAGGAAACAAAGCTTAAAATCTTACCATTCATGGTCGAGTCTATCGAACCCTCAAAAAGATCAAGTGCAGAGTAAAATAACGAACACCCAAAAGTATTTTCAAGCTCATGAGATTGAATCCATGCTAGAAATGTAAAGTAAACACAAGGTTTTTCGAAGTGTTAATTCTTTTGAGCCAATAATCAGAAGAAACAATTACAGAGTATACAAACAAGAGGCTCACCTTCTAATTTAATGGCAGCCATTAAAGCTTCCACAGAGTCCTTTCACAGTGATAATCAATTACAAAATAGATGTTTCATAGTTTTGAACCCATGCTCATGTATTGGAGGAGTGGCTATGCCAAAATATCAAAGAATAATGAAGTATAAATGCACATAAACCTTCTACAGTGAGCTCGAGGTCTCCATTAATGGTGGAGAAGCACAAATTTATGCACAAAGATTCTACAAAAGCATGAAAATGAGCTCGAGACAACTTTCATGGTAGTTGAGACAAAATTTTCCAGGGCTTCACCCATTCCCTCATGCTCGGGAGCCAAAATGACCAAATCATTAGGTTTCGAACCTTTTTCTATCCAGACCGAGGGCCGAGTTAGTTAACTCAACATGAGTTAGAGTACATACGTGGAGCTCATAGGAAAACCCTAAATTCAACCAGGGTTACTTGATGCCACCGAAAAGGAAGGGTCAAGTCATCGTTGGAGGGGGCCAACCACCCAAATAATTTTGTAATTATTTTCTTTGACCTTCTAAGGTCTAAACCATGATGCCTCAGAAATATCTCAAAATGCCGACAACATTATGATTTTGCAATAATAATCCCAAAAGGGGGGCAAACAATGTAAGTGCCATGTAAATCAAAAGCCCCACATTATAACCAATGACATATATGTCCTAAGGTTAAGGTTTTTCTTACCTTAAAAATTGCAAATGAACCTTAATCTAGTCAAAGCTCGTGCCAAGGAAGATATGGAGTAAGAGGAGAATATTATTTTTGCATAAAGGTGGTCCCCACAATGGGAAAATTGAAAGTTAAATGGATTTTATTTATAGAGGAGTATCTTTTCATGTGACCACAAGAAGACAAAGGGAATGTCAACATCAGAGCCTACAAGTGGTCCCCATGCATTGGGTGATTTTTGCAAAGTATTGTAAATAATGAATTATTTTTACTCATAGGGGAGATCAACTTTTGCATGTGCATCCAAGAGGGAGTTTTAAATGCTATTTTTGCAATTGTAAGTGGATCAAGTGGAACAGCTAGAAGATAGAGACTACATGCATTGGAGAAGACTTGCTCATCAAGCAAGGTTTATTATTAGCATTATTCACCCAACTTTATTAAAAATAGAACAATCAACTGTAGTTTGACTGAGTTGTAATCATGGCTATTAATGCCTCTTTGTATTAGCATGCTTATTTTTATTCCTTTATTTATTAATAAATGAAGGGTAAAAATAGGATGCATGGGCAAGTACAGTTTTATCCTATTTTTAGGAAGGGTGGAATGAATAATTTTTGCTATATATTGTGTGCAATTGCAAGCACAAGAGGGGAATTTTAGACACAAGAGTGCTTTGAAGAAGATTTTGCCAGTTTTCCTCCGAATGAGAAGTATATTCTACCTTTCCAATTATTTGCAGTCTTGTGTATGTTTTATTAATCCTTGTGAATGTTGAATTCCCTGATTAATCATCTTACCCTATTGCAAATTCAGTAATTTCTGCATGATATTAATGTGCATGTGTAACTTAACAATATTGTTGTGATACTTTCCCTCAATACATCAAAGTGTTTCCCTAATATTCTGTAGAAATCTATTGGCTTGTGCATCTAGAACTCATTCTCATATCAATTGTGCATGTGCTCAGTCAAAGACCTCACATAAATTTGGTGTATCACCCTAGTTTTGAATCCATTCACAATCATCTTTTACCCTCAAACCCTAGAAAATTAGTTTAGGATACATCAATAAGGAACCGGCCTTGATACCAGAGACTCACCTAAAAATAGGTATACCCATAGAACTGAGGTGCTTTCATTGTATTTAAGAAAGAGAGAGATCAATTTTGCAAGCTTAGAACACCTACATCCATCTCTCTACATGGTGCACTTTCGACAGGTATCAGTTCTTTTAACTCAATAACAATGCTTGAGATAGATTGCATTGACTGGAATCTGCAGTCCTTCTCCATCCAACCTTGATAGTTGGAAATCATTGTTTTATTTACATCCTGAAATCATATAAGGGCCACTCTATATAGCATCAAACTTAGAGTGACTTCCCGGTTTTCCCTGTCTGTATCCCATTTAAGGACCAAATCTCCCTCTTGGAAGTTTCTATCCTTTTCCTTCTTGTCAAAGCACCTCTTGATCAATGCTTGATCCTTCTCCATGATGTGTATGGCTTGGTTCCTCATCTCCTCCAACTCCATGAGCTTTGTGTATCTTGCTTCTATGGGCTCGAAATCGATAGCTCTAGTTGCTTCATGAGTTCCAATGTGGGAAATTTGAGGGATATAGGTAGCCTTACCTCCCTTCCATAGACTAACCTATAAGGATAAGTCCATGTCAACCTATTTGGATTAATCCTATCAACTCACAAGTTCGATTTCAACTTGGCGTGCCAAGTTCTTTGTTTCTCGTCTAGAGTTCTCCTTATAATCTTCAAAAGATTTTTCTTTGTGAACTCTGCCTACCCATTTTCCTATGGGTAGTAATTTGACAAGGTGCTCAAGCATATCCCATTTTTACTGCCCACTTTGTGATCTTGGCACCTAGGAATGCCAAAGCATTATCTCGATATAATGGTGGTCAAACTTCAAACCTCGTCGTTATCCCTTCATAAAAATCTAGTATATTGGCCTCATTTACTTCTTTGAGTGCAACTACCTCTGTCCACTTAGTGAAATAATATGTGGCTCTCAGGATCCACTTGTGGCCCATGCTAGAATTTGGATTAATCATCCCAATGAAATCTAGCCCCCATTACATGAATGGTTCATTTACAAAAATGGGTGGAGTGGAAGGGTTGCTAACCTCTCTTTTCTTGTGAAGAAGGCACACTTTTTACACTTCCTAATCCATGCATAAAAATCATGAAAAAGGTTAGGCCAATAATAAATTACCTTCATAATTCTAATATTTTTCACCCTTGCGGAAAAATGACCACCTGTTTCTCAGTCATGAAATTCATGTAGCACCTTCTCTATCTAATCTACCCATAGTCACCTTAGGAGGTCACCATTTACATCCTTCTTAGACAAGATACCATCAAACAATACAAAGGGGATACAATGGAGCCTGAAATATATTCTTTTGGCCTTTCTCACCCCTTAAGGACTTTGACCTATTTGAAGGAAATGGACTATATCTTGAGTCCAACAAGGATCGGGTGAGGCATCAGCTGATTGCTCTTGATCATCGTGTAGAACCAAAAATAACCTCTCCTTTATCACTTACCCCGGCATGTTATCCTAAAGCTACCTGTTCACATAATCCCTTCCCTTTACTAGCTTGGTCACCTTAACATCAATGTCATATTCCATGATCTTGGTTACCCATCAAGCCATTTTTTCTTGGAGGTCCTTGTTTAAAATAAAATATTTTATAACAGATGTGTGACTAGTAGATGAATCCTTCTATTTGACACTAAATGTCTAAACTTATTCACACTTATAATCATGACAAGGACATGATTATCAATCAATGAATATCTTACCTCATAGTCCATAAGGCCTTAGCTTAAGAATTTAATAGGTTGTTCCATTCCTTCCTTATTCTACTGCAGCAAGATTATGGAGATAGTTTCCGAACCACCAAAGGTGTATAGAAAGAAGTATTTGGAAAAGTCTAGATTAATGAGAATTGGAGCTTGAGATATGGCCTGTTTGATGGCTTCAAAACTTTCCTTTCCCTCCACTATCCATTTTAAAGACATTCTTTTTTAGCATCATAGTTAATGGCTTTGCAAGAGCAGAAAAATTTTGTACAAACTTCCGAACAAATTTTATCCTCCCCAAAAATATTTTGAGATCCTTTTTATGACTTGGAAATGGTAGAGCACATATGGATTCTACCCTCTCTGGATCAATTATCAATCCTTCCTTTGACACGATATGTCCTAGAAGTTTACCCTCATGTGCCATGAATATGCACTTTTTGGGTTCAAGGACACTCCAAACCTCCTGCACCTTTGGAAGACCTATCTGAGATGAAAGAGGTGAATTTCTAAATTTTTAGAAAATATAGTGATGTCATCAAGATATACAAGCACTATTTTATTTAACATTCCCTTAAATGCCATATCCATTGCTTGTTGAAATGTTGCTCCAAAGATTTAATAGCCCAAATGACATCTTGTACACATAGGCTCCCATTTTATGGTGAAGGTTTTTTTGAATTTATCCTCCTCTTTCATCATAATTTGATTATAGTCCGAATATCTCGCATAACAGGAGAATCTTTCAACCAGCCACTACCTGTAGAATTTTCTCCATGGAGGGAAACAGATAGTGATCCTTGAGGGAGGCCCTGTTTAAATCTTGAAAATCCACACACAACCTGATTTCCCCATTCCTTTTCCTAACCGGCACTATATTTTCCACCCAACTTGAGTGCTTGATCAAGAAAATGATACTCACCTCAATGAGATTATTCGATCCTTCTTCATGAGAGGATCTATATGAGGTTGACCGACCTTTGTTATTTCCTGGAAGGATTAGCCTCCTGATGCAACCGAATGGTGTGTTTCACCAATTTTGGGTTAAAACCCTTCATATCCTCATAGCTCCACACGAAAATGTCTAGGAATTCCTAGAATATATGAAAAAGGTCGTAATTTTCTTGTTCATTACTCATCTTGCCTATTTGGAGCATCTTACCTTCTCCAACTAAAATGGGCTAAGAATCCTCCTTTTTGACTTGAATTTTGGTCTTCTCTTTCTAGGAATCGATCATTTAGTTTGAGTTGTGACTCTAAATTCACTAAACCATTTATAATTTATTTTTTCCGCACTGCACTACTTGATCCCCTGTCTTGCTCCAATTTCTCCTAATTTTTAGTTGAGAACTCAACCTCCTGTAAAAAACTAATGATTTGTTGATCATTCTTGAAAAAGTTGTCATCTTATGTTATTATTTGGTACAATTGGCCTTATAATGACATGAACATGTGGTTGTGCTTTATCTCTCTTGATATTGTCCACCACATCAAATGTTGCTCCAATTGTTGTGAGCTTATCTGTATCCTCATTCTTCTTCCATGGTATGGCCTAAATATTGAATGCTTCAAGGTCTTCAATCTGATCCCATACCCGATGCTTGTAGGCCTTGAGTAGATCATTCTTAGTAGCATGTTTTCCTCTAACCTGGTTGACAATTAACTCACTATCCCCAAACACTTGCAAGTTTAATACCCATCTTTCTTGCCCAATGCAATCCATGGATTAAGGATTCCTACTAAGCTATGTTGTTTGAGTAAGAAAACTCAAAATGGAAAGCTGGGTAATATTTTGTACCATGTGGAGAAAAAAACATAGCTCCTCCATTAGCACCTTGTCTACTCCTTGATCCATCAAAGAATAGTTTCCATACCTCATTATCATCTTTATCAAAGCAAGCTTGGTGATACTAAGAAATGGTGAGTTTTCTTTATGCAAACAATAGACCCCTAATTCAGCTTCTTCCATTTCCTTGTATGGATTGAAAGCATGTCCCCCTAAGCTCAATCATCAAATGTTAGGTTATGAATGCTCCCAACCTTTGTGTTTTCCTCTTGAGCCTCCAAGCATTCCTCTTGATCGAATATGGTACAATTTGCATTGATTGGGTTGGGAACATAAGGCTCAATGTGAAAATTGGAAATTGGATCCGACCTAATCATAGCCTTAGCTCCATACCTTGTCCTAAATAACATGTGGGACTAGTCAACAGAAAAATAGCCTCTAATTTTAGAGATGAAGTCTCTTGACAAACATAATGCAAAGAGTGGTGGAAATTCTATGACTGATACATCTTGCAAGACAGTCACATTGGGACATGCATGCAATGTAAGGCTCAATCCTTTGATTACTCCAACTGTTGTTACCATTATCTCGTCCAATTACACCACACCTCTAGAAATGACTTCATATTGAAGACCCAACTGATCAGCTATTTTTTTGGCATTACAAAGCTACTTTCTCCTGAATCAATCATGTAATTATGCACCAACTTATCTCCGATGATCAATGAGATATAGAATGGTGGGGGCTTCAAATTTTTACCTTATTGGCCTCCTTGATTTCCTCCTTGCTGAGTTGCATTGGTGAGTACCTTCTCTTTCTCTTTGGATGATTGATTTGATGCCGACCAATTCACCATAGCAGACTTGCAATAGGTCTCTTTGTCCTAGGATAGCTAATGACTCCCACATTGAGATGTTTACATTCATTTTCTAAATCGCTCAATAATGTTGAAGGGATATGAGATATCTCTCTGCTGACCCTTCCTTTGCACATTTTTTCTTGCACATGGGTTGTTACAACCAACACTTGAGCTAGTCTAGAAGGTGGCTTGGGTTGACCTTGCACATTGGGAGCTACATTTTGGTTACTGATACCTTGTTGGGTGATAGAGGGTTGTGGATCATTTGAATTGGATGATTGTCCCTCTCTAATATTTCTCTTCTTGGATCATGTATTAGCTGCTACACTTTGAGAAGGGGCTTGATTTATACCATAGAAATCTTCAGCCTACCAATTGACAAGTGTGGTCTCATTCAGAGGTGTCTCTTGCTAAGTTGCTTATTGTTTCTTGTTTCCTTCTTGCCTATCTCTTGCTCCACACTCGTTGTTGGTTTTCTTCAAAGAACCATCAAACACATTGATCGGTTATAAGGTAGATTTCATGAGAAGCACCACCATATTCTTGAGCCACATTATGAGACCCCACACAATCCAAGATAGGAAATTCATGGAAAATAGTGGTTAAGGGCCATACTATCCGTATCTAAGTCATATAAAGCATCGAACTAGTTCTCGAGGAAGTAAACATTGTTATGCTTTAGGAAATCCTACAATTCAATTTTTTTACCCAAAGATATTCAATATTGTATTCCTCCTTAGCATAATCCACACTGCGTGCCGCCTAGGATGCTAGGAGTGACGAGGAGGAATTTGGGCCCTTTTAGATGGGCCCTGTGAACCATTGATTTAGAGAAGCTACGATTTTAGAAGAATGGAGACATTGCAAACAAAATTTATCTAGTCCATGAGAACCAAGGCCACATTGGGCATGTTGAAGAATTTAGGTAACTAGACTAATGAGTCAAAGAATGACAGCTTGGTTCCTTATTTCATGGGCTATGGGGTTGTTCTTTAACATTTATCTCTTGAGAGTTGTTTGAACAAGAGGCCTTAGGTCAGCATTGGTCTATTTTTTTCATTCTACTAACTATTTTCCAATCCGCATCCTTAGAGGGTTTAGCCACCTTGGTCATTAGGCTATTACAAGGGACATAAAGAGGATAGGCCTTGATCTTGTTATCAGAGGCCTGATACCATAAGAAAGTGTTAGCAAGATTGATATATAAGATACGTTGGGAATAACAAATGTCTCCCATCTGAATCTCCACAAACTCTTTCAGTTCTTAGGAGATATCCACTTCAACACAAACACACTTCTATGGACAGTCATTGTAAAAATGTTGAGGTTCCATACAGACCACCTTCTCAATAGTAGAGGAAATTTGATGCAAAAATGAATGTAGGGTAAGGGGAGGCTAGGAAATTCCACCCAAACTGGCACTTTGAGTGCAGCATAATCAAAGACCACAAAGTCTTTGGTCCATGGAGAAAGGACCAAAAGAGATTTTCAAATATACCAAGTGGTTGAATGGGTTGAAATGGTTAGGGCATGAGACGGGTCAAAGAAGTTAAAAAGGAAAAATCCTTTGGTCATGTTTTGACGCCCTCGAGCTGGATGTAATGGGTAGGCAAGGCCGATAATGCTTTTATATGTGATGCAAACCAAAAATATTTGATGATACGAATCGCTATAACCATTGGCATGTAGCATTAAACTCGTGAATACGTAAAATAACATCGAGGGAAATTGCTACCTCATGGAAGAACTTCAAGATGAACTTCCAAAGGTGTTTTGTAGTGGTGCCATTATTAAAATCTCCACTACCTCCATCTCGTGGTTTCAACAAATAGGCTTATAGTTGAAGAGATCATTATATAGATGCACCGAGAGGGTGATAAACCCTAAAAAGACCGATATAAATATTATCCTACCATGCCCAAAGAGGCCATAGAATGACAAGTGCACATGGAGGAAACCCTAGTAGAGACGACACCCTAAGCATTAATATTTTATGTGAACATATATATAGAATTTGACAATGTGGTTTAAACAGAGTAAGACATCGAAGATGAGTGCAATTATCTCTTTGAATTTTCTAGAAGATAATATGGATGTGATATACTGATGAACTACGTGGAAATATCCTACAAATGCTTTGTCTATGATTCAAGCAATTGCATCAGACACCTGATGAAAAATTATATTTAGAACTAATTATTTTGTTGTTTCATAATTTTGGATAGTTTTTTCTAATTAAAAATTGATTCTCTAACTTTTTTAAATATTTTAAAGTGACTAGAATATTCTTCAATTTGAAGTATCAGACTTGAAAATGTGTGAAACCCTTTTAACTCGAAAACTTTACCCATGGAATTAACCTAGGCTAAAATTCCTACAATATCTTAGTGGTTAAGTGAAAGCATAATTCGTAAACATCCTACATTGGCACTACTATAAAGAGGCCTTTATACACAACCAAAATTTCATGGTGTTATATTGATGGTACAAAGAAAATCCCCAATGATGATAAATTTCATTTCCACAACAAATGATGATGCCCATATCCCATTTCCTTCAAAAAAAGGATTGAAATTCTCTACTCCCATCTACAACCAAAACTCTAAACCTAAGTATAGTGGTAGCTCTTCTAATCTTGGCAAAGCAGCTCTTCCGGGCATGGTTGTGGTGTGCATAATGCGAGTGTAGGAATGGAGATGTAAAAATGGGTAGTTCGGGAATGGTCACCGCTTATTTGGATCCCTTGTTTCAAGCTCGACCCTCTATTTCTATGGCGGTCATGTCCTTTCCTTATCTTGTCTAGATTTCCCGTTGGAGTTGATGGCTCTGTGGGTGTTATAGGTGTGAGGGGGATAGATTTCATGAAAATCTAGTTCAGGGTATTCTAGGTAAAATATTCTTATATGTAGCTAAATCCTTTACTCGACCTCCTTCCAAACCCATTGGCATGCTAAATCTTCCCCAAAGTGAGATTTGAATCGAGGTATTGAAATCGAGTCATATTTCAAGGAAAACGACCTAACTGCAGATTAAACATTATCAAAGATAGGTTTGCCTCTACCCATGAATGCATCTCTTCTCTTTGAAACCGTTAATGGATGGTAAAGTGGACATTCACCCCATAATTAGAGGTTTCTTCATTGTTTTATTTGATAACATCTCTGATAGAGATTTTATTTTTGATAGAATTTGGGATTTTCAATCCCATTTTCTTCTTATGAAGCCATGGTTCCCTCTTTTCAATCATGTTACTAAAACTTTCCAAGTTAGACCAGTTTGGATTCTTTTCCATATCTACCCCTCTAGTTTTGGGATGAGAAATGTTTAATTTCCATTAGGGATTCTCTGTAAAACTCTTGTTATTGACACAAATATGACCTTATATGAGTATACAGCGTATGCCTGCATCTTGAATGACATGAACACTTCAATAGTTTTGAAGATATAATATAGACTCAAAACTTAGACTATGAAGGTTTTCCCTTTAGATGTCAAACCTATTATTCACTTAGTCACTTACTTGCAGACTACTAGAATGGGAAGAAAATGTCAGTATTCCTACTTCATGGTACAAGAATGATGATCTCATTCATTTGGTTGTTATAATACCACTCACATAGTGATTCATAAGATGGATCTGCAAATGAGGAAGATGTGGTTTCAAATGAGGTTTTCATCCCTTCCTCTACCCCAATAGACAAGAATCCACCACCCACCTCTCTCGATTAGTACTATTTCCTCATAGATCCAAAATTAGGTGGATAATAACAATTTTGAAATTGTCATACCGGTTCATACAAACAAAAATGTAAATCCAAACACTAGTGATGGTTGGTCTATCGTAAGAAGAAGAAAGAAATGGAAAATTTTCAATGATTTCCTTAAGATGAATCTTATAACCCATCTAAGTTATCTCATGGCTATTTTTTCATTTAATTTTGTGTTTGGTAGTGTTGTTGTTCTGGTTTGTGTGTGTTTTACCCTCATTACCACTAGTAGAGGTAGTCCCATGTGTTCCTCATTGATATACTTTTATCTCCATTGGTACTTATTGTAATGGGGAAGGGTCCCCTCAAACCTCTTTCACCCTTAGTTTTAAAAAAATGTCCCATTTCCTTCCTTTCTCGCATGCCTATGATAATTTTTCTTCTTTACTTCTTAGTTTCCTAGCCTTACGTTCTTCTACAAGTCTTTTTCGCTGATTTTTAGTTTAAGTTGTGTAACTACTCGTGGCGGTTGAGTAACTATTGTGGCACTTACGCAACCACCGCTTTCCTTTATCGAAGGTTGTGTAACCTCCGGTCCTCAGGAGACTACCGGTTCTATGTTGTTTAATCTAAAAATTCAACTCCCACTTTTGTACACGTGTTGCAAGTTCCCAAGTACTTTCCTTACACTTTTCTAAACCGATTCTCGTTGATTTTGAGCTTGTTGGATGCATATGAAATTCTTCTTGCTCACATACTATTCTTAGCTTGTTGATTTCCCCTTCTTATTATGATCTATAACTTCTTGATTGCAAAGTGTACCGACCATTTCCCTACCATTTTTCTATAAAAACCAAGGTTTTTCCTAAATAATTGGTTGAGATTATTTATTTTTATTACATTGTTACTTCATCAAATCATACCAAAAAGTACAAAAAATCAATTTCTACTTTATTACTCTTTTTCTTTCATCTACAAGTCAACCTACCACCGGTCTTCTCCAAAACTCTTCTAGTTATTTGATTTTCTTCCACGGCTAGCAGACTCTTTGGAATCACTGACTAATCTTTGGGAATATGCTTAAGGGATAAATAAAAGCACAACTATGGCTGGATATTTTCACGCTTCTACATTTCCAAGTTGGGGTGCAATTCAAATTCTTTAAATCTTTCTTGTAATCTCAATTTTATATTTTTTATCAAATCATAGTTGTTTTAAGGAGGTAGAATTTGCAAGTATTCATTTCATGTAAGTAGAATATGTTGATATTGTAGACACCTAAAATTGGTTACCCAATTTAGTGTCCCTTCTCATCCGCTTACTTGCCTAGGTAACCTAGGGCACGCTTTATCACCAACTATCCCCTTGGGATAGTTTTCCAATTTGTGATTTAATCACCTACTCTAAATTTAATTCATCCCATCACATCTTACCCATGAGTAATTAAGTATTAAATATTTAATTACGCTTCTTCCCATGCATCTTAATCACTTATCCACCCCAAATTTATTCTACCCATGTATCACATCTATTTTTAATCTTCCCTAAGCGGGATATTTTCCCGTAGTCGGGATGAGTCTTATTTTTCTCGAATCGATCATTTTTAGCCATCTCGGGAGTCTTCTCCGCGATCGGCGCCGACCCATATGGTCGGCGCCGATTTTCTAGGAGCGGCGCCGATTATAAAAGCAAGTCCAGAACTCAGTTCTAAGGGCGGAAAAATCGACCGAAAAAGAGCGAAGAGACCGAAAAAGAGACGAACGAGTGAAAGGAAGCACTTACACACGAACAGAGAGAGAGATACAGTCTGAGAGATCTTCAGCATCAAGTGTATCAAATTAGGGCAGATCCTGTCCGAATCAATCCCTGAGAGGAGCACCGTTACTCTGTCCCTGTCATATCAGCATCGCACCACCATCTATCATCTGGTGACTCTGTTCAAAGTTGTGTCTCATGACTTCGCTCATCCAGCACCACATTCGCCTTCTAATTCCCGAATCTTATCGCACGCCCCGACTGATCGATTCGCCTCCGACGCCGATTCAACCTGGGTCCGACGCCCGATCGCCTCCATCGACGCCACCAAGATTAATCGACGCCCGATTTTAAAAAGCGACGCCATTTTCTCTGCAGATAGGTAAAGGATACAGTAACACAAATCCAGCTTTTATTTCATAGTTCCTTTTTTGCATCGTCTTGTCATTGCTTAGATTTTTAGATTCTGTCTTATTACTGCAATCGAAAATCTAGTCTTTATTTACATCTTTTATCATGTATGCTTCTTTTCTTTATTGAAAACGTGGACTGACATCCGCCAGGGAAGCTTATCGCTTCTCGGACCCGCTTCTGGCACCACTAAAATATCTTTTAACGTGGTCTTTTTCTGTCAAGCATCGGTGTTTTACAGGTTATTCGGATCTATTGTGCGAATTGCTTGTGTGCGCCCGTCTTATCTACATCGACTTCCTCATCCGTCTACATCTTCATCAGGTATCTATTTCATTGAGGTTTTTCAGGGTTTTTGTGTTTAGTTTGGTGCATTAACTTGGACAGGTAACAAGCACGAAATTCTTGATCTACATTCTGGCACGCCCGGTGGGACCGAACCAAAGTCCCTTATGGTAAGTTCATCTCTTTTCTAGTTTTGAACTTTGTTCCTTTTCTTCACTGATTTCTATCAGTCCTATTTGAGCATTTCTGTTCATCATTTCAATCTTGCTTTTTAGGCGAAATCTTTATCTTGAAAATTTCTTATTTCCTTTAAATAGAAATTTTTTGTTTCGCCATTATCTGGATGTATCTTTCCGGATCTTGTTTGTTGTTTGCTTGATCCTTTCTTGCGGAGCACTTTGCTTGTTCGTGGGATTGTTCGAGGGGAAGAGCTCAACAACGCGCTTTTTGAAGTCCACACACCTTGGAGAGCTAAAACTACAGGTATTCCTCTTTTTCGGTGTTTTCTCCTTTTTAGGTTTTCTTTGTTGGTTGTTTATCACATCCAAACACTTCAGTTTTTGGTGCTTAAAAAGAACCTAATCGCATTTGGGAAAGAACTTGTTTGAATTGTCTTCATCGAAATCAAACATTTCGTTTTAAGTGCTTAAAAAGAACCCTTTCTTTTTCATTGCTGCATGCTTTGTCATCTAGTGTTAATTAGGTTGGAAAATTGATCAAAATCGGTAGTGACACTATTTGATTTTTATTTTTCACCCTTGCACACAAAGCCAAAATCACTAGGTATAAAGCATCTAAACAAAACTCCTTCCCTGGCCTCGCCTACTTGGAAGTGATATCCAAGAGGAAGAGCCTACGCGGTACTCGGGCCGCGCTATAAATTCACGAAAGATTTTGGTATATATTGGCAAAGCACCCGACTCCCTTATCGCAGCGGTGTGTGAAGTGCGGGGGTAGGCCCCTATATCAAGCCACGTACCGGTCTTTTACTGAAGTGCCTTCGGGACTCCTCACCAAACATTACCCAAACCATCCCTAGTTTGGCTATCTGAGTAGTTCCTGTTCTAAAAAGCCTTCCCTAACATTTTCATTTCTTAAAAGCATCAAAATTTAAAGGAGATAATCACTTGCGCTGCTTGAACTATTTGTGCATTAGTTAAGACAATCTTCTTTCTTGCTTGTTTATGACGGCTATCACCCGTTCACAATCTAGGAAAATGGCCCAACAGGTTCCTTCTTCCTCCGAAATCACCACCAGCGTGGATGTTTCGGCACCCCTCCAATCTTCCTCGGGACCACTGTTAGTGGGTTCCCCCTCATGGTCGTATAATCCTTTCCATCAAGCCAAAACAATCCCATCACGTCCGGCTTCTCCTAGTCCATCAGAAATATCTTCTGACTCAGAGTCTATTCCTCGCGGGGATCCTGAATTTCAGGCTCTCCTTGATCGCAATCCGGTAGCCCTCATGGACTATCTAGTACACAAGTCGATCCAAATATCTGACCAAGACCCACCAATCCGACAAGTGTACAATTATCCTCGCGGATCATCCCAGGCCTCTTTAGAGCAGTTTGCACCATCTCTCTTGCCTCGAGCCACGGAGAAGGGTGAGGCCCCTATGCCTCCCTTTTCTCTTCCACCTACCATGTCGACTAATTCTCAATTAGTCTTACCTATCCCTAACACTGCAGCTACCTCGACTATTCCACAACCCATTTCTGAGAGGTCTTCTGCCCTTGCTATAGTAAATTCGTCTGCACATCCGCACATTGCCGTCAATTCGTCTATGCCCTCTATCGTTTCTCAAGGTCAATACCTCTTCATGAGCCAACCCTCCGACAGGCAGGCTGGCTCCTACTTCGCCCTCTGGGGTTTTTCTCCCAATATTCCAAATTTCCTATGTGACATTCGCCCATCCTCTAGTATCGGCACCCTTGATACCTAATTCAGCAATAGAAGGCCCCTTTCAGGTCTTGTTCCCCAACATGACCAATCCAACCAACACTCATATTCCTCAATCTATCCCGATCCAATCAACCAACATAGGAGTCCACCAATCACAGGCTCCATCCGTCACCCAACCTTTATTTGCTCAACCACTTATTATCTCGCAGCCTGCCTATACGCAAGCTGCCTCACAGCAAATACCCCACCCGGTGTCACCCAGAACACCTGGTTATTCCTCTTATCATCCTATCCAACAACAGATGAATCCCCCATCGACACCTCAACAACACCCACTACTTGCTTCTCATATAGGACAAACCAATGTACCTCCTCCCCAATCGGATGTGGTTCAATTTCTCTTCAAGAAAATTGCAGACTTGGAAGCCTCCACAAAAGGAGCCCGCCCTTCATACTCCTTTGAAGAAGTATGCAATGAACCCATTCATCCTTCTAAGTGGCTTTTAAGCCTTATCCTCCCAATGGGAACTTCCCAAATTCTCAAAATTTCATAATGGGAAGACCCCCAACAACATCTCATGAGCATTCAAACATGCTTGCTACCTCATTGTCCAAGATCAGAGCTCATGCTCCGTACCTTTCCTATGTCTCTAGCGGGTCCCGCTTTGACTGGTACAATAATATTCCTCAACATTCATTATTTTCTTTCTCTCAATTGGCCCAAATGTTTGTTGAGAACTTCTCAATAAATATTGCCCATAAGATCTCAATCACGAGATCTTTACAACATTCACCTTCCGCTCCCCGAATCTCATCGCACAGCCCCGATTGGTCGGCCGCTTTTCGCTGACATCTGATCTTATCCAGCCGCCGCCGATCAGTCCTGGCCGCCGCGATCAGTCCTGGGCCGCCGATCAAATCGGGCCACCGCCGATTCTACATAAGGCCGACGCTGATTTCCTCGCAATGTAAAGATCACAGGTAACACAAATTTAGCATTATTTCTCGCCTTGTTTTCTCGTACTTCCTGCCTCGCTTGCTCTGTGTTCTGCTTTTATTACCGCAATCGTTAGAATCTAGTCTTTATTTACATCTTTTATCATGTATGCTGCTTTTCTTATTGAAAACGTGGATCGACATCCGCCAAGGAAGCTTATCGCTTCTGACCCGCTTCTGGGCACCCACCCATATATCTTCTAACGCCATCTTTTTCTCACAAGCACCGGTGTTTTCTACAGGTTACCGTCTCATTGATCTATTGAGGGCGAAACATCGTGTGCGCCTGCCTTATCTACATCGACTTCCTCATCCGTCTACATCTTCATCGTGTATCTATTTCAAGACAGGTTTTTCAGGGTTTTTGTGTTTAGTTTGGTGCATTAACTTCCTCACAGTAACTTCTCTCAATAAATATTGCCCATAAGATCTCAATCACAGATCTTTACAACATTCGCCAATTTGACGATGAGTCTATTGCAGACTTTGTCGCTCGTTGGAGAGGGATAATCAACCAATTGTCCTTCTCTCTTCCTCAATCACAACAGATCGAGCTGTTCACCCGATCTTGCGCTAGTCACATTTCTTCCACGTTAAGAATCCAAACTTTCCACACCTTCGAAGAAGCCTTCACAATGGCACGCAAACTCGAATCTCGTGCCATTGAACAAGGAAAACTAAAACTTCGCTCCAAATCTAAACCCGATTTCTCTCGGTTCACCAAACCAAATTCTTTTCCTCCTAAAGATAAGAATCAAGGGTCCACCAATGCTATCGTATTAAAAACATCGAGAACCGATAGTACTCCTAATCAACCACCACGAAGAGACCCTTCATCTGCTCGAAAAGGGGCTTCATCATCTCGATCCTTCGCTCCATTGGGGGAATCATATGCCTCCATCTTAGGAAAAATGTTGGAAGTTCGCATGATCGAACTTCCACCCATTAGAGATATTGATGAAAGTCGAGAACGTCCTTTGTGGTACAGAGAAAACGATTTTTGCCACTATCATAGAACCAAGGGTCATGACATCGAACGATGTCAGACTTTCAAAAATCTTGTCCAAAAATTCATTGATAAAGGCGAGCTTATTCTGGATAACCCAAATGCTCCCCCAAATCAAGCGCTGGACGTTTTCAAACAACCCTTCCCCAATCATGCCCCAAATCATAATTCTTCAGAATCTCAAAAACCAAACACCCACACTATCAACTTCATTTCTACTGAAGAATCCGCTTCTGAAACCACATCATCTACAAACGCAGCAATCGAATCAGAACCCTCTTCCACTTCACCAATCACTGGAATTCCTCCATCCTCAGATAACCCATCTTTGGATATTCCTACATTGCTAAACACGGAGTCATCTCTCTCCGCTCCTTTGTCCGATCTCCCATCCATACCCGAGACAGTGTCTTCCTCATCTGTCTCATCATCAGACATCCTTTCAATGCTCGAGGCAATTACATCCCTTCGAGTTTCCACTTCAGACACATCTACTTCTGCTGCTCCCATTCCGGCTACAACTATGCCCTTGATAAACATCCCTATAATCGTGCCGACTTCGGCGAAAGTGTCCTCAACTTTGACTCTTCCTATCTCTTTTCCTATAGTAGTTCCACCCATGATCACTACACCAAAAGTGGTCCCTTCGCAAGGAACTTCTTCATCACTTACTTCTTCCATCACTAATACTACTTCACCTATTCAGGAAAAATCAAAAGAAGTAACACCAACACCTGCACACTCGATTCCTCAACCTAAACCGCGACAACCAAAATCTAACATTATACCATCAATATCTCCCCATTTGCTTCCTCCAAAAAGGTTACAATCACCTTATGACGTTGAAGTTGTCACCATCCCTGAAAAGGGGAAGCCCATATTTCGGACCATCAAAACTCTCGGTGTTCTTCCACAAAAATCTCTCTCCACGCCTCATAAACGATTAGATTTGCCCGCTGAGAAGGCATCTTCTTCTACACACCTATCAAAGTCATCATCTTCTTCTTCATCAACATCCCTAAAAGTAGACTTACCTACCAAAAAGATGCCACTTCTTCTATCAAAATCCTCATCTTTGTTACCAAAAATCAAGACACCCTATCTTCCTCCAAATTCACCTATTTTGGGAGCTTCTTCCTCTTCCAAACCGACATTATCTAAATCATCCGTAAATCCGACTAAGCAACCCCCTTTGTCTCCAAAAACCGCAAAAATTATCGCATCTCCATCCTCCTCAAAATCTATCTTAGGGACTCCTCCTCCACCAAAGACAATCATGTCTCATTTACTCCCATCCCAAGCACCCAAGACTGCTCCTCCGAATGTCCAAACAAATAAGAGGATCCCTAATAAAACTGTTAAACCTAACATGCAAGTTCTTTTACCCCGGCAGTCGGTTAAGGTAAAAGAACCATCTCCATTATCTCTATCCTCATCTTCGTCTACCGGATTCTACACCGAAATCCTTCATCAACTTATCCAATCTTCAGCCATAACCCTTCCTCCGATTAAGCCTTATAACCCCAAAGGAGTGAAACCTACCTGGTTTAACTCTGATCTGATTTGTGCTTACCACCGTACTCCAGGTCATGACACTGAAGGATGTAAAGCTCTTCAAGCCGTTGTCAAGAACCTTCTGGAAGAAAGTGACTTCGCTGAGGAGGAACAAGTACCTCCTGCTACCCTAGCCTCATCCGAACCTCAACCATCCATTCGCACTCTAAAGTGGTTCCACTCCACTTGATCTCCTCCTTCCCAAATCGACACAATCCATATCGCCACTAGAACCCAACATTATCATAACCCATCTTCATCTCCAACATCTAGACCACGGGTTGTCATTTCTGCAGCCCCTGAAGGCGTGTCTCCTTCCTCATCAGCCCCACGACCCAAGGTCTCCATTCGTGCTGCACCTCGGACTCAAGTTCCCGTATCCGCTGAGGAGAGTGTCATGAAGCAACTCACCTAAGCTCCGGTCAAAATGTCTCTTTTTGACCTCATCCAATCCTCTCCACAACATCGCCAGTTTCTAATCGATAATCGCGCCGCATCGCAAAGAAATTCCGATGAGCCCCACCTCGAGTGGGTTGTTGATCAATGGTCCATCGACCGCCATTTCTTTTGAGGATTCGTAAATTCTCATCTTTCTTCGTAGGATTTGAGGCTCCTCTCTTCATCACACCCAAGTCAATAACACCGCTTAAAACGTGTTATGATCGATAGTGGAGCTGCTCTCAACGTCATCTCTTCCCACACATTCGAACAACTTAAGTTACCTAAGAATGTGGTGTCACCTCCGCCTTTCGCCCTTCGATCATTTAACGATCAGCTAGCAGTCACTCTAGGAACTGTGGTCTTACCCATCCGAGTAGGTAAAAAGCTGCTCCATGAACTCTTCTATATTGTCAAGGAAAATTCCACTATAACATGATCCTCGACGCCCCGGGTTCGCGCAATGCATTGTGTCCCATCCACCCTCCATCGATGCCTAAAATATCAATATGAGGGCAAAATCTACACCCATCCAGGAGATCCTTTTCCTTCTGCGCAATGCGACATGACCACAAGGTCTGCCCCTTTAAAAGAAAATGCATCTTCTCCAGATGGGGCTTCATCTTCTTCCATACCTGCAACCAAACTACCAGATTTGCGAAACTGAAGAGACATCATAGCTGCTTTCTCACTAGAGAGCTTCCTCTCTTTCTTTCGATGCCCATCTCAAACCTAATGAGTATGGTAGACCCGACAAGCAACCCGAATATCAATCAGTCTCTGGCCGCATCGCTACCATTGGTTTGCCCAATCAATGCACTCAATTTCATCTACTTGGTGGTCTTGATACACCTCATTATTGTCCTGATTCTCCTCCTAGAGCCAAACCTTACCTAACAGGTTTGATTATCTACGTAATCCCACGCTTGCAAAAACTTATCTATATCGATGCGCGTGGAAAGGTTTTGGCCTTGGAAAATATGAACAAGGTATACATGACCTCAAATCCATTCCTACTCTCATGCCACACCAAAAGTTTGGTTTGGGATTTAAACCCATTTCAAAAGCCACTGTCACTATTCTTGATGAGCCTCTTCCTACTGAAGAACCATCTTCCCCCACCAAATCAAGCATCACTGATGTGGCGATGACATTTCCATCCCACCTAACTTTTTTTTTTTTTTTTGATCAATACCATTTCCTTGGGACCTTTAGTCTATGAGACTAACAATCGGTCTGCTTCTATACCATTAATCTTCCCTGAGATAGTTGGAGACGACTCTCCTACTATCAACACTATCCACTGTGCGGATGACGACTCTGTCCTCACCTATCTAGGGGCAGAGGATTCATATCTTCCCAAAACCATTCCTTCTGACACGTCTACCCTTCTCAACGAGGCCACTATCGACCTTAATATAAGGACTCCTGAAGACCCTCGCATCATTAAGGTCGCCAAATCCTCGATCCACAAGAATTAGGGACTTTACTACTTTTCTTTCCAAACATCGCAAGCCTTTGCTTGGTCATACGAGGATATGCCAGATTTCGATCCCGATATCAGTAGTCCACAATATCGTACCCTTCCCAACATCAAACCACTCAAGCAAAAATTACGTAAAATGCACCCTAGAGTAGCCCTTCTTGTTAAAGAAGAATTACAGCGCTTGCTCTCGGCTAACTTCATCCAACCCATCGATTATCCGCAATGGGTGTCCAATGTAGTACCAGTAACTAAGGCTACTGGGAAGATTCGAATTTGTACCGACTTCCGGGATCTTAATCTGGCCTGTCCAAAGGATGATTTTCCTCTTCCTAATATCGACCAACTCGTAGATTTAACTGCGGGTCATGAAATGCTTTCTTATGGATGGTTTCTCTCGATATAATCAAATCCTCATCGCACTGTAAGACCAAAGATAAGACTTCCTTCATAACTCCTTGGGGGACCTTTTGCTATCGTGTCATGCCCTTCGGTCTTAAGAACGCCGGAGCAACTTATCAACGAGCAATGACCTACATCTTCCATGATCTTTTACACAAAACTGTAGAGGATTACGTTGACGATCTCCTCGGCAAATCCAAACGTCGTCAGGAGCATCTTTTCATCCTTGCACCTCTCTTTGAGAGGCTTATCCGCTTTTGTCTTCGTCTAAATCCATCTAAATGCGTGTTTGGCGTCCTCACTGGTAAACTTTTAGGGTTTATCATTTCCATCAGGGGTATTGAAGTGGACCCCGCAAAAATAAAAGCCATCCTTGAGATGCCTCCCCCGTCTAACTTAAAGCAACTCCGCAGTCTCCAAGGACGTCTTCAATCGCTAAGGCTGCTTTATCTCCCAATTGTCGGACCGTTGTCAACCTTTTCACCATCTTCTCCGTAAGAATGTTCATTTCAAATGGGATGAGCATTGCCAAAAGGCCTTTGATGATCTCAAAGCTTATCTTCTTTCTCCGCCCGTGCTTACACCTCCACGCGAGGGGGAGCCTTTCTATCTTTATATCTCTCGTGATCGACCATGCTCGGGAGCCATGATTTCGACGGACACTTGTGGTAAAGAACAAGCTGTCTATTACATCGCCGCACCTCCATGAGTATGAGACACGCATTCTGGCTGAAAACTATGTTGCGCTCTCTTCTTTGCAACTTCTAAGCTTCGTCATTATCTTCTTAATCACAAAACTTACATCGTCACAAATGTCAATCCCCTCAAGACAATTCATGCAAAGCCTTATCACAATGATCGCATCACTCGTTGGCTTATGCTCATGACAGAATTTGACCTCGAGTTTATCCCGCAAAAGGCTATCAAGGGTCAGGTTATTGCAGATCAACTAGCTAGTGCTCCTCTTCCGGACACTCAAGACCCCCTTGCTCAATTCCCCGATGAATTTATTCAACAAATCGATTTTGGTCTATCTCCATTTAAAGTAAAGCTCTTCTTTGATGGATCCAAATGCCAGCAAGGGGGAGGTGCGGGTTTCGTGATGATTCCTCCTTGGGGTACGCCTATCCCAGTCGCACACAAATTGAACTTTGAGTGCACCAATAATATGGCTGAGTACGAAGCTCTTGTCTTAGGACTTCAAAATGCCATTAATCTCGGCGCTCGTCATATTGACATCTTTGGTGATTCTGAACTCATCGTTAATCAGGTCACGGGTGTCTATCAATGCAAGAATGATATCCTTCAAAAATATCGCGACATTGTTCTTGCCCAACTCCAATCTTTCGATAAGTTCACCATCCAATCCATTCCTCGTACTGCAAATCGATTCGCGGATACCATGGCCTCATTAGCATCCCTTATCCCGCCTTTTACTGAAGACTCGCGTCTTTATGTGGCTGTGCAACGATTAGATCAACCATCTTATCTTCAACAGCTAACTTCGATCAATGCTGTCACAACCCATACTCAGGATGAGTGGTATCAACAGATAGTTGATTATCTATCTCATTCGGTGCTTCCTCCAGATCTGACTTCCAATGGTAGAAGGTCTTTTGTCCAACGCGCTAATCGCTATTCTATCCTAGGCGGGATTCTTTACAAACGCGGCTTTGATGGTATTTTGCTTCGATGCCTCAAAACCCATGAATCATCTAAAGCTATTCAGGAGGTCCATGACGGTATCTGTGGTGGACATTTTAGTGGTTTAGCTGTGGCTAAGCGCATCTTACGTTTGGGATATTATTGGCCTTCTCTTAATCAAGATTGTTGTGAATACACTAAGAAATGCGCAAGTGTCAAGCAAATATTCCAATCTCACGCACGTCCCTAGTCAGGCTTTGCAACCTGCGGCGGATTTGTGGCCTTTTTCACAATGGGGCCTTGATCTTATTGGTCTCATCAATCCCCGTTCTTCACAGCGTCATCATTCTATCATTACTGCCACTGAGTACTTTACTAAGTGGGTAGAAGCTATCCCTCTTTCTTCAACAAAGGCTAAACCCATAGTTGATTTTGTCTATCAACACATCATTTGTCGCTTTGGCGTTCCACACAAGCTCATCACAGATAATGGTAAATCCTTCAAGAACGTCGATTTGCAAAATCTCTGCAATGCTTTCAAAATCAAGCTCAGTTTTTCTTCTCCATACTATCCTCAAGCTAATGGTCAGGCCGAAGCTTCCAATAAAACTTTGCGTAATATCCTCGCAAAGGTAACTAGTCGAGCTGGTAGGGATTGGCATCTACATATCCCTTTCGCTCTCGGGCTTATCGACTAGCATTCGTACTCCTACCGGTGCTACTCCTTCTCTCTCGCCTATGGGTCTCGAGGCCGCCCTTCCTTCGAGGTCCAAATCCCATCTCTCCGTGTTTCTCTCGTGAGAATTTGTCTCTCGATGAGGATTATCGTCAAAATCGCCTAGCTCAACTTGAATTATTAGATGAGCGGCGTCTCAACGCTCTTGAGCATCATCAAGTCTATCTCGAGCGTGTCAAGCGTGCTTACAACAAGCATGTGCAACACCGTGACTTCAAAATTGGTGACCTTGTTCTTAAGGAAAATCAAAATGTCACTACACTCGAAAGGAGTCAACGTGGTAAGTTTGCTCCCAACTGGATGGGTCCCTACATTATCACTCATAAATATGGGTCTGGGGCTTATCGTTTGTCTTCCATGGATGGTATCCCTGAAGCAGAACCTCTTAATGCCTTGCATTTACGGCCCTTCTATTGTTAAAATCTCTCTTACACAAATCTAGTCGCAACTCAGATCTTCCATCTGTCCTAATAACCAGTCATCTACTTTCGTGGTGATTTGAAATTGTGTGGTTCTCCGCCTATTGCCTCGTTTACCTTAAATATGAGTATCGCGCTCTACTATCAGACGCTTTTTTGATATGTTCCTCCTCATGGTAGGAATACCTTAATCACCACTTCATCTGTCCCAAGTACTTATCTTAATCGGATCTGCTCGGGGCATGAGTACATGTTCTTCCATGTTCTCCTCCCCTTCATCTGATCTATCTAGGTCTAAACTCAGCTTCTTCCAAAGAGTTTCAAAAAAAAAAAAAAAAAAAAAAAAAGATGCTATCCAAAAAGATAGACTGATCCCTCGAAGGACAGCTATCCATACATTGTCAAGTGAATCAAAAAGCAAATAGACCATACCCTCGAAGGATGGCTATCATACAAATTTCAAAATACAGACCGCTCCCTTGAAGGACGGCTGTTTCTCAAAGAAATATTCAAGGCTTCTTGTAATCAATCAGCCTTCCAAATACTTTATACACTTGTTAAGATCACCGAAAGACTTCCCGCATCGATCGGGCTTTTTCCATATCAAGCAAACTTCCCACATTGATCAGTTTGCTTTTCTGTCCAAATCATGAAGCTGAGATTTTAGACCTTTTGTCGATCATATGGAGAATCCTATTTTCCTATCATGGACATGTATTCTGTCCCTTGTAGGTTCCGACAAGATACTTACTTTCTTTTCTTTCCATTTCTATCCTAGATCCGGCTCATGACTAGTTAGTGTCAGTTTATTTTAATCTTATATAGGGCCTTGTAGATGCTTGGTCTTTCGGTTTCTTATCTCGGATCTTCTATGGTCGGTTGAAGTCCGACTTATCATTTCCTTCTTTTCCGAGTGTCTTCTTCTAAGTCACTTCGTTATTTCGCTTTCATCTTTTGCTCTTACAATAAGCATTCTCCATTTCTTTGTCTTGCATCCTGTTGAATTGACATTTCACATGTTAATTCAATCAAAATCTATCTTCTATCAACATTCCTCTTATCTATCAAAACATCTATCTTTATTCATTTCTCATTAAAATTACATCCATCTATACATCAAACGCATCTATCTATCTATCCATCAAAATATTTAAAAGCTATGTCCATCCAAGATACTTCCCATCATCTATCAAAATTAAATCAATCTATCTAACCACATCCATCTATCATTTATCCATCTATATCTATCCAATCACATCTATTCTATCCACATTTCAATCTATCTAATCACATCCATCTATCATCTATCAATCTATATCTATCCAATCACATCTATTCTATCCACATTTCAATCTATCTCATCACATCCATCTATCATCTATCAATCTATATCTATCCAATCACATCTATTCTATCCAATCACATCTATTCTATCCACATTTCAATCTATCTCATCACATCCATCTATCATCTATCAATCTATATCTATCCAATCACATCTATTCTATCCACATTTCAATCTATCTAATCACATCTATTTCTATCATCTATCAGTCTATATCTATCCAATCACATCTATCTATATCCATCTATCCATGTATATCAAAACCAAAAAGTATAAGTACAATTGTATGCCAAATCATATGATGAATCTATATATATACATGTGTGTTTATACAAAAATGGGTGGCTTTCCATCAAGCCATCTATACAATGCCTTCCAATCGAGGCTACATCACTATACAAATGCAAAAGTCTATCAAAACTCTATATAGTAAAATCCGAAGCATGGAGGACACTATCTCCTCCACCCTCCTCTCCACCTGGCTGTCTCTCCTGACCGCCACCGATCGAGCTCGATGCACCTGCTGCTGGAGGTCTCGCCCACCTCGATCTCTCCCAGTGCTCCCTCCGCCTGAGGCTCCGCTCGCTGTAGCCGTCCCTGCTCTCCTCCTCGCCCCATACCGAGGCACATCTGGGGCATGCTGCGCTAGGGCATCCTCATAATATCTCACCTCAGCAAGGAGAGACTGGTACGTGCTAAGGCTCACAGTACCCGGTGCTCGTAACGAGGCTGCTGGTGCTGCTGGCGCTGCTGGTGGCGCCCCTCCTAGGGTCGTGCCCTGTGTGCCAGACTCTGATGTGGCACCTGTCTCCCCATACTTGGCCCTGAGGGCCTCCTTATGCCGGGGCCAGCGGTCCCGGCCACCGCTGATCACCGTATTCTCGCCTCGCCGAGCGGTGTCTCTCTCCGCAATCAGGGAATCCCTCTCCTCTGTCAAGGCCCTAATCTCCTCTAGAGCTACCTGATGTGTCTCGTATTGGTGGCATGCTCTCCTCTAATCTGGCCCAAGATAAGAGCTATGTCCTCCTCCCCAAAGATCTATCGAGGGCGGAGATGTCGTGGAAGCTCGTGGTCATACCATGCCGCGAGCCTCATCCACCCCCGCATCATCACTATCTATCTGAGGGGTGGAGCCTCTCTCGCTGGGTCTCGCCGGGATCAAAATCGGCAGATTCTGTCTCTCTCGCCATCCCGCCTATATGGTGTGTATGTGGCTGGTCTGTCTGTATTTGACCAAACCGCCTCAAGATCCGCATGAATGGGACTCGCTCCCACATATCTCGGTCTCGCGACCTCACCACCCGACTCCGCCTCAATGCTACCAAGTGGGCATCTCGACCAACCCATATCGGAAATGCCCGATATGGCCTCCGATAACTCGATCCGTGTAAGCGCCCAAACGCTCAGAGTACCACTGGCCGATCTCGCTCAGATCTCCCGCGCCATGTCACCCCCGCCATCTCCGAAATCCATAATCCACACCCCCCACTGCTGCTGGCATCCATGGAAGCCCGGATGGCCTAATCACTGCTATGTGCTCATACGCCCAGCAATGGAGCACAAAGCTGACATCGATCCCTGTCCTCCGACCAGTAGTGTACATCCATAGCTCATAATAAATCTGAGCTATCAGGGCATCAGCGAAAGCAAAAATCTGTCTATACTGCAAGATGTCGCACACGCAGCCTAGCAGTAGCAATGGGAATCTCCCACCTCCTGAGTCTGGCAGAGCAAAATAAGATATGGCCATCTGAATCAGGGCTATCCGCCTGCTCCGAGGGCTATCCTGTCTGTACTGTGAGGATATCTCACGCCCTGTATACTATCTCCCGCATCATCTCGCTTCGTCTCGCATAACCGCACTGTGGCCTCCTCGCCGCCGCTTCTGGTGTGTGATTCACCGGGTCCCCTGTGACCGTAATCGGAGGATCTCAGATACATCCTCATGGGTGATAGTCATCTCACCCGCCCTAAACCAAAATGTGCACGTGTGGTCGCCCCACCGCCGCACCAATGCTCGCATAAGCTCCACATCCCGTGGCACTCGCCTATAATATCTAAAGCCCCGAGCCCAAATACTTCTAAATGCCGCCACCGATCCGTCACATCAGTGCAGATCGCTTCTAATAGCTCCGGATGGCATCCTCATGTGAAGGGTCTCTCGTGCCTCGCATCCACGACATCAAAAGCATAATTAGTCTCTTATTTTCATAAATCACATCTTCCCAAATCATACAAATCAATGAACTTCATCGGGCCGCCGATTTGATAAAATCGGCGTCGTTCATTTTAGTCGGCGCCGATTATTACCAATCGACGCCGATCCAAACAAGTCGACGCCGATTATACCAATCGGCGCCGACTTCCTGGCCAGACGTGAAACAGACCCTGGCCTCATATCCATCCAAATAAAAATCAAACAAAAAAAAAAAAAAAAAAAAAAAAAAAAATAATAATAATATAACGAAGGGGTTCAAGAATGGTCACTTACCCCAGGTCGTGTCCTCCTGCGCTTCTGTCCGCTCCCAGAGGCTTCCATTGCGTTCAAATCTATTCTCGCTTAATCAATCGCCACGCTGAAAATTAATCGCTCACGCTTCGCTCGCATATTTATATGCGCTCGATTGGTCGGGCGCCGATTTTTCGGGTCGACGCCGCTTTTACTAGTCGTCGCCGATTCGTTTGGTCGCCGCCGATTTTTCTTGTCTGTTTGCCATAGTGTTGATACTTGGCTTTCTCATCTATCTGATCATTGTTGTGTGCTAAATCTTGTCTTTTGGCACATCTTTTAGATGTCATTGTCTATTTCGAGTTTGTTCCTCAAGTGGAGCACTCGCTTTTCTCTGCAGCAGCTTAGAGTTAAACGGGTCCAGTAGCACTAACGCCGCCCCGATTCATGTAGACCGCCTAGTTGTCCCTACCAATGTGTCTCTCTTCGATGCCGACTATTTTGCAGCTTCTCCTTACACTCGCGGGTCTCAGAGGCACTAACGCTGCCTCATGAGGAGACCGCTAGTTTTCCCTACCAATGTGAGTTCCTTAGGTCACGCTGCCTTTTGTTTATTTTTAATGCATCCTCAATGATCAGCTCTCTACTCAGCCTATCCAACCGGGGCATCCTCGCATTTTTCATCTACCTCTTTCAAACTCGGATCATCCTGCTTTATCATCCATCCCATCCCTAGTTTGAGGGGGAGTCACATCACCACAATTCTTCCCTTCTTCCATCCCTTTGTTTTTGTCTCATAACCTTGCTTATCGCAAGTTACTTGACAAAAAGGGGCAAAATGTAGACACCTAAAATTGGTTACTCAATTTAGTGTCCCTCTTACCCATTTACGTGCTTAGGTAACCTGGGGCACGTTTGCGTCACCAACTATCCCCTTGGGATATTATCCAATCTGTGATTTAATCACCTATCTCTAAATTTAATTCATCCCATCACATCTTACCCATGAGTAATTAAGTATTAAATATTTAATTACGCTTCTTCCCATGCATCTTAATCACTTATCCACCCCAAATTTATTCTACCCATGTATCACATCTATTTTTAATCTTCCCTAAGCGGGATATTTTCCCGTAGTCGGGATGAGTCTTATTTTTCTCGAATCGATCATTTTTAGCCATCTCGGGAGTCTTCTCCGCGATCGGCGCCGACCCATATGGTCGGCGCCGATTTTCTAGGAGCGGCGCCGATTATAAAAGCAAGTCCGTAACTCGCCTTCTAAGGGCGAAAATCGAACCAAAAGAGCGAAGAGACCGAAAGAGACGAACGAGTGAAAGGAAGCACTTACGCATTACGAACAGAGAGAGAGAGAAAGAGATCTTCTTAAGATCAATTGTCCAAATTAGGGCAGATCCTCGCCCTAATCAATCCCCGAGAGGAGCACCGTATTCGCCCGTATCATATCAACACCATACACCATTATCTATCATCTCGGTGACTCTGCTCCAAAAATAGTCTCTCCATCTTCGCACATCCAAAGCAGACTACATTCACCTTCCGCTTCCCGAATCTTATCGCACGCCCCGATTGATCGTCGATCGCTTTCGCCGACGCTGATTCTTATCCACCGACGCCGATCAGCCCCAATCGACGCCCTGGGCCGCTGCTGATCAACCGACGCCGATTTTACAAAGCGACGCCGATTTTCTCTCAGATAGGTAAAAGGATACAGTAACACAAATCAGCATTATTTCGCTTCCTCGTTTTCTCGATTTCGTCTCTCATTGCTTGATTCTGTTTTATTACCGCAATCGAGAATCTAGTCTTTATTTACATCTTTATCATGTATGCTTCGCTTTATCAAAAACGTGGATCGACATCCGCCAAGGAAGCTTATCGCTTCTGACCCGCTTCTCGGGCAGTCCACCCAATATCTTTTAACGCCATCTTTTTCTCACAAGCACGGTGTTTTGCAGGTGTTATTCGGATCTATTGTGCGAATTGCTCGTGTGCGCCTGCCTTATCTACATCGACTTCCTCATCCGTCTACATCTTCATCGTATCTATTTCATCATTGAAATTTTCCTCCTCGCTTGCCCCTATGATCCGCAAGGGAAAGAATTATGAGGAAGTTTCTATGTATGTTTATTTTGTTGCATTTCTTCACAGGTTAGATTTTTGTGTAATCCACTATTTCACTGAGGAAGTTTCACGGAAGTAAATTTCTTTTAAGAAGCTTCATTTTGATAAACTAAAATTAACTAAATAACTAGTAATTGGCCTAGTTAATCTAAGTTATGAAAAACTATAATAAAGTAAATAAAAGTAGTAAAGAAACTATGTAAATGATCTAAGTAACTACACAAGAGGAAATGCTAAACCTAATGTGCAAAAAGGAAGAGAAAATAACTCAACTGAATAACAGATGCTCATGAGAAAGTGTCACGGTGATGACTGGAAAAATCAAAAGCAAGAATAACTATGAAAAAGTGTCAAAAATAATGGATCTGGAGGATCTAGATGGATTGGAGCACCTGGAGAGGGACTGGGGCACATGTGGGCACTCTAGTCTGCAATCTAGGCTCCCCGGTCTCGTGAAAAATCTCTAAAACTAATCTTCACCGGTTTGGAAGAAGGTCTCAAATCCTTTTTTCTATCTCATAAACTTTTCTATCCCGTGTTAGATATCGTAAATAATCCAAGATGGAAAAAAGACCTTCAAGACCCCAAAATAAGCATCAAACCCTAAAAAATAAAAAAGCATATGAAGGGGTCAAACTGATCTTAGCTACCACAATGGTGGACTTACTAACAAATCATTACACTACATCTCGCACTCCCTAGGTTTTTCTTGTGCCAGACCGCACATTTTGAAGTAAAGCAAGTAATAATATGTGTAGAAAATGTAATAGAATGTGTGTATGGAATAGAATTGAAACCCTCCCCTATGAAGTGTGATGGAGATATCATCACCTTGTGCCTTGATGATGGAGCTATATAGATTCAAGTGATCTCTAATGTTATAGAAGGATGCAACTCTAGAGGATTGATATTGTTAGATGATGTTAGGTCCCTCCTTATGGTCTCATAACTTTATATTTATAGGGTTATCTTGGTCTAATTTAATAATTAACCTAGAAAGGTCGACCACAAGAAATATTTAAGATCTCAAATGGCTAGAAAAATCCTAAGAAGTGGCATGAAAGCTCTAGAGAAATCGGGGCACCCATGGTGGGACGAGGATGCCCACGGTGCCCCAAGACTAATCTAGGTGCCCCATTTGAGGTTAAAATAACGTGGGATGATAGAATATGACTAGTCATATGGGTGCAAGTGGTCAAAAATGATGAAATAAAATAAAACATGATGGCCAAAAGGAAGGGGTTAATTAGTACTTTCTTCACTCAAGAACCTTCTAAATAGTAGTGTTATCCAAAATTCACCCCACAAGGTAAATTTTTGATAACATGCATCAGATTACTCAATCCCGAGAAAGTATGTTGATTCAAGGCAAAAATCATGTTTCTGGGGTCCCCTCGGGTTCTTTCTAACTCCCCTGTCCAAGAAGAAAACCCAGCAAGTTTTAAAAATGTGAAAGCCAAGCTTGGAGCTGAAATATAGAGAAAATCAGCTAAGTCCTAGCCCGATGACAAGATCCGAAACAGCTTGGGACATTGAGATGCGCAGGCGTGAAAAGCTAAACCGGCTGAAAAAATGAAGAAAATTTCCTAAGTCTCGCTTTCGCGCAGCGATGCAGGACATTGGACCAAAAATACGCACGGACGCGGATCGGCTGGTCCTGCAGTCAATCCCATTTCGGCGGTTCGGAGATATTTGTCCTGCATTTATTTGGGACATCCGGGCCAAAAGTACGTGGAGGACGCGAACCGGCTGATTCGGCCGAAACAGAGACTTTCGTCTGGGACATTTGGGCCAAAAGTATGCGGAGGACGCGAAAAGCCGAAAGAGCCGAGAGCCAATGGAATCTCGCCACGTGTCTTCACCGCAAAGAGGGACAAGGAAGCCCGAATCAGCCAAAGCAGGATATTTTCATTCGGGACATCCGGGCCAAAGGTACATGAGGGACGCGTGGGACGTGAAAAGTGAAAGAGCCACCAACAAATCAAATCTCGCCACGTGTCTTCACCTCATCGGCCCGGCGGAAAATTTTGAAAATTTTTCCAAAGGCAAAAACAAAAGGGAAATGGTCAAGAAGGGCCCACGTCCAATGAAATCGTGCCATGTGGCACTTGAGTGGCAGAGCATGGGGAGAAATGGGAAAATTTTCCAAAGTGAAAAATATCAAAAATTAAAAGGACAAAGTGCGCCCCTCAGGCCCGAGCCAATAAAATAATGCCACGTGTCCAAGTGGCAAGAAATTAAGAAAGGGGCCGACAGGAATTTTTAGAGGATGAACCCGCGAATGAATCAGAGCCCGACACGTGTCATCCAAGTGGCAGAGTGCGGAAAAAATTCAAACTTTTTCCCGCCGATCCGTTTTGGCTTGTTTTTGCCCTAAATCTTCAGATCGCCATATCTTTCGATCCAGAGCTTGGATTTTCACGTTCTTTATATCAATGGAAAGCTGGTGAAATTCTCTACACGATTCCGGGTCAATCTTGCATTTTGGTTCAGTTTGGAGAGAGAAAATTAAGAAACGTCTCTGGTGCATGATAATGGCCAGAAATGACGTTTCAACAACCAGCTTAAATGCAAAAACAGCTCGCCGCTTTTGCTAGGGTTCTCACCCACCACCATAATGAGATGAACTAAATGTGACCTAGAAGTGGTTGGGGTAGATCTGGATTTCCTCTCTCTTCCCTCTCTCATTCTTCCTATAAATTGTAAGGAGGGGCTTCTTTCTCAGTGTCGAACATTCTGTTTTGCCCCTCCCTTCTTCTCTCTGGCAGGCGAATTTGTGGGGTTCGAACCTCCCATTTAAAACTGTAATGAAAATTTGCCTCTTGGCATTTTGTAGTGTATTGTATCGATCTTTGGAGCAAGTAATGCATGTTTGTGGATGATTCTCAACCCTCTCTGTGTTCATTTGCATCCTCCTGATCTTTCACTGCAAATTTTGTTATCTGTGCATGATCTTGCATCACATTTGAATGGTTTGTGTTTATTGGCAAGATAGGTGTTCTTCATTCCTCGGTGCATCACCTCTGTTAGCTTAGGTTTATTTTTATGCATCTTCTTACCCTGTCTCCTTGGCAATATTAGATTAGGTTTTGAGTAAATCCTCTACAATTTTTGTGTGCATCTGAACAGAGGAATAGGAACCAGCCTTCTCTGGAGATTCCTTTCTCATTTCTGCAAGTCCCACACTTGGAGAAAGGATTCCATGTTGTGCAATCACACTGGATGCTAGCATGATCAAACTAGAAATCTGATCAACATCTAGGGGTGCTGTGATTTTTGCACCAACAAGTAGTATGAGACTGGGATAAATAAAAGTCTAAATTGCATGATTTTGTGACTACATTTTACCCACATTTGATGATGTTGAGAAGAAATATTGGTAACATAAAGTAGATAGAGATGCATACCTAATGCTAATGTAAAGTGATGAAGAAGGCATGTCAAAGGACTAGACAAAGTGGGAAATGAAAAATATGAAGGAATGTGGAAACTAAAGATGAAAAATGCATGTAGAAAAGTGATGAGAGTGAACCTAGGGTGGAACACATGTGTATCTACTGATGTATGTGATGTACCTACATTGAGCATTATTATTGACGCTATCATTGTTGTTACTTTTTGTTTCCCCCATTTGACTTCTTATTTATCATATGGCTAGACCCTCAAGGAAAAAATGATCAAGTATTCAAATATGTATGTATGTAAGTGTAGAAACAGAATGTAAAATACACATGTATATGAAATCATGTAAATTTAAAGTATGTAAATAAAAGGATAAATGGAACATGCGCACTTGATCCATGTCGAGAAAGAGAGTGTAGAAGGAAATCCTATACTGTGAGTTTTTTGGGAGATCTCATGCGATAGGCCAAAGAAGTATAGGGAGTAAATACTTTGTGTCCTCCAACCTTTAACTAATTCCCTTAACTATGTGTGTAGAGATCTCTGCATGTACTATTTTTCTGGGTGATATGACACCACCGGATGAAGTATCTTGTAGAGAGGCACACCCATTATAATATCTAAGCTTGTAACTGCTTCCCAAAATGCTAAGGACACTATGTCCTATAAAATTCATTGTATATGAGGTTTGTATACTTTTCTCAAACCACTCCTTGTATATAATTGAACCAAACCCGTGTAGAATCTTTGTGTTAGAATGTAAAAACCTCCAAATTATGCCCCCTCTTTAGGGGCACATGTGATGTTGTTGATAGGATAATATGGCCCCAAAAGAGGACTAACCATATGTATGTTGTAACCCTGAAAAGTGCTTGGTAAAAACAAAGACATGCACAAACAAGAAATCTAGCCAAAGAGAAGTGTAATCAAACATGCATGTATATGGAAAACAATGTGTAAGGTACACAAATAGTATAAAAGATACCAATAAAAGTAGTAATGTAAACATGCAAGAAGGAAAAGTAAGCCTCAAAAAGTAGGCTACAAAGATGGGACATCACTCATGATGTTGTAAGACACGAAAGGCCATCATTTTCGTAAACAAAAAATAAGTGTGCACACTAAGAAAAGGGCAATGCCCATAAACAAGAGAAAATAATAGCAGACAACATAACAAATAAGTATGGAAGCCAATATATTTGTATAACAAATTACGCACATGAAGCACCCATTAGTCATGTTAGAAATATAACTAGTATGTCAAAAGTGTGGAAGAGTTGAATATGGATGCCCCTAGCAACTAGTGTAGGAAGAGTAGAATGCGAGCATCTCGTGTCGCATGTAAGATACTGTATATGTGATCACATCTAGAAAATGGCATGAATTCATATCTCAGTGGATGATATGACATAAAATTAAGCTAACTAGCATGTGTAATAAAGGTGAATATGAACAAGAAAAAGTAAGAAAGAGTAAAAACAACCATAATATGCAGTATGTTGTGGATGGATAGAATGGAATGCAAGATGGAATGATAGGATCCGCATGCCCCTTGAGTGAATGGAAATATATGTAGTGAGGTTCATTTTTTTTCCCCCCTTAATAGCCAAGAATGAACAATAAATGAGAGTGCATCATCGGGAAATGGCCAAATTGTGTGTTGTGTCTAACATGTTGTGAGGGATGTATAGGTGTATTGATGAGATGTGACCTAGTGACAATGTGTGTAATAACCCTATGTCTGAAGCTTTTATCATGACCAGATGAACTTATAAGTGATGATTTAGCTTAAGCGTATATCATTATAAGATGAATGGACAAGTGATGATTTAGCCCTAGCATATACACTATGAGATGAATGGATGAGTGATAATTTATCCCTAATCTTATATCACTACAAGATGAAATGAGGGAGTGGTGATGTAACCTAAGGTGTATATTGTTATCACCGAATCACAACACCCCCAAATGAGTTATGGATATTATTTTCTAAGACAAAGTCATTTGGTGTGAGTTGCATTACATGGGACCATCTCTCATGCTGTGGGACTTGGTAAACTTGAGATCGACCTCCAGAGAAAGTCGGTTCTTTCTCCTAAATTATCTGCCACAAGCTACTCTAGTGTAGGCAGAACCTAACTATCCTAATCTAACCATTCCAAGGGGACAAAGAGAGAGAGATGGTGAAAGATCCTACACTAAGTGGTGATAAGCTAGAAAAGGAAGTGGATGATCACAGACCCAACTGCCTGAAATAGAGAGAGGTGAACAGAGGAGAGGGTGGATAGAATGCACCACATACTAGAGATAGATTTCACACAGAACACCACTTCGAACCCATTAAACACAGCTCCTAGGACATGCAAAAATATCAGAATATGCACAAGATATACCCTACAATGACGAGAGGCAAGAAAGAGACAAATAAAATAAGGAAGGATGGACAGATGCATCACAAAATAGATTTTATTGCTCCAAAAGTTCACACAGTACATCGTGAGTGGGCAAGAGGAAAGAAAATGCCATTATAGAGCCATGAGAGGAGGCTTAGACTCTGCATTCAACCCTAAGGAAGAAAGAGAGAGGGGGGAGAAGAGAAACAATGACCAACCCTTTGAATGTGCCCCTCTATTACAATATATAGGAAGAATAAGAGAGAGAAGAGGGAAGAAAATTGAATCCCGAAATCTGTCCTTCAACCACTTGTAAGAGGTATTAAATGGAGTGAAATGATGTTTTTTTATTGAAAAAGGCTCCCCATACTGTCCCATGACTTGCAGCAGTGAAATAATGATAACCATGCCTCTTAATTGCACTCCCAACCACCAAATAAAACATTGTTCTAAACCCAAATTACATTTTTAGGAAAATATCAATTGATCCCTCTTTGAATCCATAATTTCTTGATTTATTTGCATCGGGCTTGGATCTATGATTCTAATGGTACCAATTTCATATGATTTTGTTGAGAAATGCAAAAGTTATGGCCTTCTGAGTGTGAGTAGCTATTTTGGGTCTGCCAAGCATTTATGTCATTTGACGGGAATGAGCATTAATTAACTGGAGCTGAATATGTTTCTTTTATTTTAATATATCTACCCTCATAAAAATTAAGAAATCTAATTTTTTTGATGTAGAGGATGTCGTGCTTGTTCCAGAAAAGTCCAATTTTATGAAAATCGAGCTTGGAGTCAAAAGTTATGGCCATTTGAAGTTCGGAGGTCAAACATTGACTTTTTCTCTTCATTGCAACTATTTTGAAAAAATTAGGTCCATGCATCCCTATTGTCCCGGACACATTATTTTGCATCACCCAATTCAAGATTCCTTGTCCCCGTGCATCATCCTTTGACTTCGCATTCACTACATCCCATTTAGCTTGGCTCTTTATGCGGTGATTTCACCTTTTCATGTCTCGACATCCCGACTCTCCCGAACACATTTCTCCACGCCAACCATAATGCACCGACTTGTGGTTTTTTTGCCTTTGCGCGTCTCGCATGTACCGTGTTCCAGATGTCCTGCGAACCACGTGGGATGAAAAATTCCACTTTTTCTGATTTTTACTACATGCGGTCATTTCGACTTTGTGCGTCCCGCATGTCCCAAGTGTCCCAACTGTCCCGTAGACTGCCTAGGACAAAAATGTTCAATTTTTCCGCAAAACACCAGAATGAGCCCATTTTCTGGAATTTTTCCGATTTTCTCTCGACTTGTTGGATTTTTTCCTTATATGGGGAAGTTAGAGAGAAACCAAAGGGACCCCCAAAACATGATTTTGGGCCTTGAATCAATTGTACTTGCTTGGGATCAAGAATCGATGCATGTTATCAAAATTACCTTGAGGGGTGAATTTTGGATAAAATATACCACTAAAAATAATATAATAGGTGATGATTTAGCCTAAAATGTATGTCACTAGCCTAATATTGTTGTATGAGGAAAGGTCAAATAGTAAACGTGTGATGAGTGTAATGTCCATTTGATTTGAAAATCCTCAATAATCAAGTATGGACCGAGGAACTAAAGTGTGTCATCGGGTAGTGAGTGCAAAGCACATAGAAGACAATGTAGTATATGTAATGATGAAAGACAACCATGTGATGAGTAGAATGTGTAAAGATGTTATGTATAGAATGCAAATGCAAGATATATAGGATATGTAAAGTGGAATTTTCATAGATGGACTAGTAGTGTAGCATGTAATATTACGTAATGATAGATTCATATGTGATGATGACTAGTATAGTATGTAGAATATGTGTGAAAATGCGTGGTGTAATATGAATGGTATGTAAGGTATGTAGATAAATGAATAATGTAGTATGTAGGATAAGTAGTGTAGGATGTAAGATGTGTAGACAATAATGATGACTAGGATGATGTATGGTGTATAAATGCACAAATGTAAAAATGTTGTAGACTAAATGTAGAATGTATGGTGTATGATGTGTAATGTGTGATGAAATGTAATGTGTAATTCCTATAGTGCGGTCGTGGGGTGTTAGAATTTGAAGATTCTAATAAATACATATTTAATCAACTCACATATTACATAATGTTACAATAAATATTTAAATAAAGATTACATCATAACATAAGTAAATAAAGAAATACTTACAAGAAATAAATAACATAGGTGACAAGATTTATAGTGGAAAACCCCATAGGGTAAAAACCACTTTGAAAATAAATTTTTACTTCAGAGAACTTATTTTACATCCAAAGAAGATCACCTCCAATGAAACCCTATTTTCCAAGGGTAAAACCAAATCACTTGATTTGCACACGTTTGATATATTTCCCGAATATATCAAATGAGGACCTAAAGTATTTTTATATAAGCTGGTCGGGTATGTCTCCCGACTCACCTTTTCAACCTAAAATGGTTGACACATAAACCTAGGTTTATAATATTTAATATTAGAAATATAATCATTTCATGATATTAAATATTTAACCTAAAGTATATACCTAGGTTAACATATTTAATAATATAAATATAAATATTTCATATTATTAAATATCAACCTATATATTAGTGATGGACCCATATACATTAAGGGTTGGCCATACCACTTAATCATTATGTTCCAACATGGGGTTCATGTGTGAAGTCCTTAATAGTGAAGTGTGAATCTGACACATGAGAGTGTGTCATCAAGTAATGACAACACTAAACTATGAATGAATATGCGTATGTTAGGAAATGGATGTAAATATGAGATATGAGTATAGGCTAAAATGATATGTGCGTAATTGTTAAGAGTATGATGTATGATAATGTAAAGATGAGAGATGCACCTATGCTAATATGATAAGGGGGGATTGTGTGAGTGTTATGCCCCAAAGTGTACTATGATGATGGAGATGTATGCAATGACACAAGAGGTGTCATGCCATTGTGGAAAGTTTTTCTATGTCATGATAAGAGTTAGGGCCAACACAATGGTAGGCTGAAGAAATAGTAGGACCATGTGATAGTGGTGGAATTTTAAATGTGTCTTGTCAATAGAAGGAGTAGTTGCTTTGACAAAAGTGATTGGATGTGAAAGTTGAGTAGGATGGGGAAGAAGCTTGATTGATTATGGGAGGTGGTGATGTGGTTTGACTTGGTGAGACCGCAGACAACTCAATAGGAGGTGGTGTTGAATTAATTTAAAGGGATGGTTACTTAGGAGGTGCTTGACTTATTGTAGACAAATCCTAAGTAATGTTGACTTGATGTTTATTAGACATAGATGGTTCCAATATAGGAACCTAATGGGATTTATCATTTGTATTATAATGTTTTGCAATAAATTATAGGAAACCATGATGCACAAGGTACTTCATACTTTCTTTTTAAAGCATAACAATCATTGTCAATATGTTTATTGATTCAGTTAGTTGCAATATGGAAGACCTTGATACTTGGCAAGCCTATAAGGAGGATAACCATGAGTAGGTGGCAAGCTAATGATTATCTTAGTGATGAGATATGGAATAATATCTTGTTTCTTAGCATTGATATTAAACATGAGAGGCGTAGGGAGTGGTATGACTTCGGGTTCACTAATATGAGCACATGTAGAAGACATAGGATGAATATGAGAAGAATAACAATCGTGAACTTGAGAAGTATCCTTAAGCTTGTTGAATTTCATATTTAAGAGATGTGATTGTGGATTCCATAGCCTCAAATTTATCTTAAAATAAAGAATGAAGATATTGAATGGATTTGCAAATAGATTGATTAGAATCGGAATCAAGGAACTTCTTAGAAAGATGACCAAAAATAGCATTAACTTGGTTAAGCGGTATGTTGATAAAGCGTAAACATAGTCTATAGGGTTTTTTCAAGAGAATATTTACAAGATGGTGCATTTGAATCAATTGAAGCAAAGAGACTTGACATACATTAGAAGCCATGATATAATATATGAGAAAATCCCTTGAACGGAGGTGGATTCAAATATCAGGTTCACTGAAATGATTGACTAAAGTTAATCTAAGCTATGAACAACTATAATAAAGTAAATAAATGTAATAAAGAAATTATGCAAATGATTTATGTAATCGCATAAAAGGAAATTATAGACCTAATGTGAAAGAAGGAAGAGGAAATAACTCATTTGAATAATATATTCTCGTGGAAAGTGTCACATTGATGACAGGAAAAATCATAAACATGAACGATTGTGTAAAAGTGTCGAAATAATGGATCTGGATGATATAATTAGATTGGAGTGCCCGGAGAGGGATCGGGGCACTGCAGCACTCGGTCTATATAACTGGCACCTGGTCTCGTGTAGAAGCTCAAACCGATCTTCACTAGTTTGGCAAATGGTCTAAAACCCTTGTTGTCTATCGCATCAACTTCATTGTCATGTGCTAGATGTCGCCAATAATCAAATATAGAAGAAATACTTACTGCAAGACCCCAAAACAAGCATCAAATCGTAAAAATTATATATTCGTATGAAGTGGTATGACTAACCTCACTGCCACAATGTTGGACTTACTAAGTGATGCACTACATCTCGGACCCGATGTAGTTCTACGTGCAAGTGTGTGTTGACATGCCCTAGGTTTCTCTTGTGTCAATCACATTTTGTAAAGTGGTGAGCAATAACATGTGTTTAAAATGGAATAGAATAGAATCCCTCCCCCTATTAAGTGTGATGCGAGATGTCTTATCCTTGTTCCTTAATGATGGAGCTATGTGGATGTAGGTGATCTCCGATGCATAGATGGATGCAAATCTAGATGAGTGATAGTAGTAGATGATGTTAGGTCCCTCATTATGGTCTCATAACTTTATATTTATAGAGTTCTCTTTTTCTAATATTGTAATTAACCTCGAAAAGGAAAAACACAAGAAAGATAAAGATCTCAAATGGCTAGAAAAATCCCAAAATGAGGCAGGAAATCTCTATAGGGATCGAGGCGCCCATGGTGGGACCAAGGTGCCCTAATACTAATCCGGGAACCCCAGTTGAGGATAAAATAATGCGGGATGATAGAATCAAACTAATCATACATGTGCAAGAGGTCGGAAATAATGAAATAAAAATAAAACAAGATGGCCAAAAGATGGGGGTTAATAAGTACTTTCTTCACTCAAGAACCTTCTAAATAGTAGTATGAGAGTGGGATAAATAAATGTCTAAAGTGCAAGATTTTATGAATACACATTTGTTCTCATGATTCTAAGGTGAGACATTAGAAGAAATAGTAGATATCCACAATTATAAATTGGAAAGAATCTTTGTTTAGTTAAATTAGTATTTACATTCAGAACATAGGAATAGCCACATCCGATTATTCCATGTTTATTTTATTTTAGCATATGAGTAGATTTAATCTAAATTAGGAGTGATTTCCTTTATTTATAGATTTTGTTAATCTATTTCTATTAAAAAAGAAAATCCAAAAAAACATAGCTTAGAAGTAATTTAGATTGATTTTCTTTCTCAAAGATTCAAAAGCTTATTAAAAATATTAAAAATAAGGTAATATTTTTCTTTAGTTTTGTATTTCTTTATCGAATAGAAGTAATCTTATTTAATTAATTAAATGGGAATTAATCAACTTTATTTGATTTGAATTTACTTTCTTTGTTTCATTAAAGTAGGAATCTATATTAATTAGCTTGGAATAAACAAAAGCTCCTCATTTCTATAATGCTTAGGCTACCCAATCTTAGCTTTAGTAACATTTGGTTTCTTGTGTGATTATTTGTTTCCTTAATCTGTGAATTTATGCCCACATGTCCATTCGGGTCCATGACAACCAAAATTAAGATTTTTGATCCAATCATACAACAAAAAACATAAATACTCACCAAAGAGATATTGATCGGTGTTTACGTCAACTCATCTTCCAAACTACCCGGTCCCACCAAATATCATTCATCGGTTGATTGCTTTGAACAATGAGGTAGACATTTAACTCGGAGGACATTTTGGGACTTTGAGAGTTTCATAAATCTCAATAAACCATGACAATGTGGTACATCATTCGAAATCTTTTAATGGTCCTTGGAACACTAGAAACAAACTTTATATTCTCAATTTATTGTTGGTCAAATTTTGGTCAACGCTTTGGACCCGACAGTCAACTAGCCAATACGACACAAACACGCACGTAGTGGAAGTGGAGTGTGAATAGAAGTGGAATATTTTTATTTTTCAATGTCAATATTTGACACTTATATTCAAATGGGTACTCCCCAATTTTTGCTAGCAAATGGCCCTCTGCGCCAAGTTTAGCACTAGAGGGGTGTCTTTGCCACCATGTTCGATTTATCCACATATTGGGTCCTCCACCACCAAGTGGCTCCTGCCACCACTATGCCACATTACATGAAAACTAAGTAAATGTGGTTGGATTATTGATTAAATGTGTGAGCCCATTACATATCTTGTTTATTCCACTATTTACATTAGGCAAGCTATGCATTACTCTCCACCGTCAATGTTCACATGGGCTACCAAATACATTGCCCACCATCAAATTCTATGCCTAAGCCACCACGTGGCATGCAAACACGATAGCTTGGACCAGGAGTATAACCATTTCTCATTATATGGAAAAAGTGAGGATGCGTGGCGAATCCAATTTTATTACGAGCGGTGAGCCAATACAAAAAACAACACTTGCCCCCATTATGTAAGCACCCATGGGATATTAATTCCTAGGTCGGTTGGGAGATTCGAACTCCCAACCAACCATACATACAAGTAATGCCTCACCGCTAAACCATAATGGCTCCATGAGCTATAAAATTTTCTCAAGAGATTTCGTATAAACATAGGTATGTGCCTCGCCTTTACTCTTATTAAGGCATGTTTGTAAAAATGCATTTTGGAGGATATGGGAGTGTTTTCGTGACTCGAGTGTAAACTCAATTTTGTCAACAAATCTAAAATGCTCTTAATGGACCCAATTTTTTCACTTTTAGGGATTTTATTACATATTCTAGAAGAGTTTTGTGATAGTGGTCTCTGTATACGTGTTTGTGCCTTATTGAGGTAGTTTTGTACAAGTGCATTTTAGAGGCACTTAGGAGCATTTCAAGATCTCGGGTAAACTAGAAAATTGTCCAAATTTTCAAGACACTTCTCATGGACCTATTTTTTACCCTAATTTGGATATGTTGTGATGTTGTTTTTGTTGCAGAAATCATTCGAGTGCTTGGGTTCTGTCTAGAGCTATTTTCAAGTGTGCATCTCATCGAGGAAAACTTTTGAAGATGTGATCTTTGTACCAATCACCGTATGTTGGGTTATTTCTAGTAGTTATACATGGAGGATTTATTATTCTTCATGTTTTCCAATTTGGATTCATTTTTAATAAACTCGGTGTTTGATTATCTTATTGTTGAGTTTAGATTCATTGGGAATTAACTAGGTAAGTGATCACCTTTGTGTTCTAGTTCAGTTCATTATGGATCAACTATGGAATTTGTTCTTCTCGCAAATTGTTCATCTCGATTTTCACTCTCCATAGAGGCTAATTGATGTCATGCAATAAAGTGGTAATATTTTATGGAGGAGACTTTGTATTTCAAATAATCAATTCAAATTCTTTATGAATCACCTATGTTTTGTTCTTATGGTGACTAGTTTGGTTTCATTCGAATCAACTGGTATAATTTTAGTTCATTTTTTCGCATAAATCACTTTATTTGTAATTTTCTATTTGATTTACAAATCAGAAGTTTTAATGAATCAGTTGAACATCTAAACTCACAGATGTAGGCATTTGTTTGGCCAAACAATGGTATCAACTCTTTTTCAATTTATGGGTGTTAACTTTTTGCATTGTAATTTATTTTAAGTTGATAACTATTATGGAATTAATTAACAAGTGCCTATAGTGGTCCTAGGTAATTTTAAAATTTTGGTTGTATTTTCAGATTTGGTGATCTTGCATGTAAACCTACTAATCTCCAAGCAGCAGTTGGTTGATCTAATAGTTTGATTGCTTCGAATTGTCAAGCAATTGGTTCAATTTTGATTGGACCGGTATTGGTGCAATACGGGTATTATTTTTAGAGTCCATATTTTTAGGAAGACCGAGGAACAAGTTTATCATACTTAGTGGTTTTATTTCATTTAAATTTGGAAAATATTCCATTTATATCTCCTATTTCAGTTTTGAGTTCTTGTTACATTTTGGGTACAAACTCACATTTAAACGATTTGGAGATTTAACGTAGTTCATACAAGTTGATGGAATTAGAAAAAAATTGTTTCATACTTGTTTATAAAATGAATGTTGATTGGGAATGCATCTATTTTGGCATTTATATGTTAGGTGCATTTTAAGACCCTTTTTTGGGAACTGTCTATACTTGTGATACTTGCAAATGTAAGTCCCATGAGAAAGGAAAAAATTCTGATCTAACTCATAGTATTGAAAAGTATCAATTTTTTCCTCATTGTATGAAGACACCCTTACAAGAGCTCATTTATATCATCTTGAATATTTGTTCTACGTAGAGATTGTTCATGGCCATGCAACAAAGTGGTAGCCGATGATCGTTGACATTTGACATCGAGGTGGTGATCTTCGCTCTTCATAGATGCTAATTTTTTCCATGCAACATAACAACCTATAAGTGGCGTCAACTAGATACTTTGCACCATGTAGAGGTATAAACCATGCAAAAGCAGGGTGAGTTTCATCATTGTTTAGATCGTTGATATAAGATTTGATCTTCACTCTATGTACTGACCTTTTGGCCATGCAATATATTGATAGTTGATCATCATCGTCAACTAAAATCAACTCAAATTTTCACTATGCATAGAGTTTTATTGTTGTTGTACAATAGAGTGGTAGTTGATCATCTTCAACATATGACATTTGGTTAGATCATCTCTCTTTGTAGAGGTTGTTTGAGGTACATGTACAACAAAGCGGTACTTAATCTTAAGTAACTACAAACTTAGCACCGTGTAATGGAAAAGGTTTTGCATTGGGGTAAAAGTCACCATCAAACACTTATGTCTGAATTAGCACCATGAAGATGTAGAGACCACGTAGTGGAGTGGAGGTCAATAGGAAAGTGTCTTCCTCAACTGGCACCGAACTTCGTTTTATGTAGAGGTAAAGACCGTGTAGCAGAATGAAGGTCAATAGGAGGTTTCATCTGTGTGGCATAGATTTCATAGGTCCTTGGATCATTCCCTTGGTTGTATGATTGTGGAGTAGTAGTGTGGGACCTTTGATTCAACTCTGAGGACCTCTTTTCAAAGCAACACCGATTTGGGATTCATAGAGCTTTTTTGTGGAAAAAATCCTTCTCACTAGGGAGGTGTGATGTAAAGGACATTTTGGGACTTTGGGAGTTCCATAAATCTCTCTAAACCATGACAGTGTTGTAGAGAATTCATAAATCTTCTTGGCGGTACTGGAACACTTGAAATTGACTTTGTATGCTCAAGTTATCATTGGTCAAATTTTGGTCAATGTTCGGACCAGTAGGATCAAATGGCAAATACGAAGAGACACGTGGCGAAGTGGAGTGTGAGAGGAAGTGAAAACATTTTTTTGCAATGTCTATATTTGAAACTTGTATTTAGATGGGTGGGTGGTGCTATTTTCTATCTAGAGGCCCTTAACCGTTCGGCACACTATTTTAACAAATAGGTGTATTTTCCGCCTCTTTAATTTTACCATGTGGTGGGTCCTCTAGATACAACATGGCATACAACCCTTATGCCACATTTCATAGAAACAAAGAAAACTTAGTTTGGTTATTGGTTAGCTCTGAGAGCTTAGTACATAGCTCGGTGAGTCCACTATTTACATTGGGCAAGTACACATTACTCTCCATTGCCAATGTTTGCGTGGGCTACCAAATACACCGCTCACCATCAAAGTCTACACCTGAGCCACCACGTGGCCTACAAACCTAACAACTTAGACAAAAAGTATAATTATGGGACACTACATGGAAAAAGGGAGAATGCATGGCCACATCCAAATTTATTATGAGCAATGATCCAATATTAAACAATATTGCCCCCATTATATATTGTGTGTGGGATATTAATTCTTGGGCAGCTACGAGTTGGTTGGGGAGATTCAAACCCATGACCACCCATACCAAAAATTTATTCCTCACCAAAAAACCATAATGAATCAGTGAGCTATATAAGGGGCTTGGTGGATTTTGTATAAACACGTGTTTGTGCCTGCCCCATAGGATTATTGAGGCACATTTACAAAAATGTGTTTTTTTAGTATTTGGGAGCATTTTTATGACTCAAAGTGTAAATAGGAAGTTTTTCTAGAACTCCGAGATGATATTAATGGACCATTTTTATCCCTTTTTAGGAATTTTTAACAAATTTGGGAGTTATCTTTTTAGTAGTATGTATATGTGTTTGTGATCTATTGAGGAAATTTCGTACAAGTGCATTTTAGAGGTGCTTAGGAGTATTTCTAGAGCTCAAGGTAAGCTAGAAAGTTGTCCAAAATTTTGAGGTGTTCCTCATGGACTTGTTGTTTTCTAGATTTGGAGATGTTGTGATGAATATTTTTATGGAATTCGTTCAAGCGCGTAAATTCTATCTAGAGCTATTGTCAACTATGTGTCTCATCAAAGGGAAACTTTGGGAGATATGATCTTATGCGATGGTCATTATAATCCAACTTTTTGCTACTCAATAGTCATAGAGGAGATTATTGTTCTTCTTGTTTTCTAGTTTGGATTTCTTTCAAATTAACGGTATTTGATCATCTTATTTTCTAGTTCGATTTATTGGGAATCAACTCGGGTATGTGATCACCTTTATTTTCCAATTCAGATTCATTGTGGATAGACTAGATAATTTTTTCATTTATACATTGTTAAAATTGGATTATATTTTTGCATAGGGCTGATTAAGGCCATGAAATAGAGTTTTAGTTGTTCATGGAGGATAATTTGTACTTTGGAGAATCAATTCGATTCATTGTGAATCAATTGAGTTTTGTTCCTACGAGAGACCAAAGAGGGATTCGTTCGAATAAATTGGTATCATTTTGGTTCATTATTGTAAATTCATCACTTCATTTTTAAGTTTTTATTTTATTTCAAAATTGGAACTTTTAATTAATCAGTCAACATATGAACCTAAAGATGTAGGCATTTATTTGGTGAACTCCATTATCAACTCTTCTGCATGGTGTGTGTTCACTTTTTGCATTGCAATTTCAATAAGTTAATAACTATTATGGAGTTAATTAAAAGTGCTTATAGGGGTCTTGTGCGACGAAAGAAAATCAACACGTGACCTTCTTCGCACTGATTTCCCGAGGTCGTGCTTGAGACAACCAAAGTAGAATAGAAATGAGCGTATGTGTGGTGATGACAGATAAGCTAATGAGGAAACCTTATATCTTCGATATGCACATCGAGATATACGAGTCTAAGGTAAATAATGCTCTCCTAAGCTAAAGTGGTGTGATGGATCAATATGATATGATAGCTTCTTGGAGACTCCAGTCAATATCGAGCTCAGTCGATATTTTATCCATTGTTGCTTGAACACGCGGAAAGTTACCTACGGGTGCCTTGTATAGATTTCTAGACAAGGTCATGGAAGTGAGAACAAGAGGCGTAATAAAACCATAGGGACTATGGGATATTTTCCGTTTAGTCCAAAAAGTCTTAGCCTGATTGGTTGTTATGTTCAATAATGAAATTTTTGCAATGATATCAGGTGGAAGTGGTGATGATCTAAATAGTGATGCAAGAAAACCAAAGTGTCTATATCTAATTGGTCGAAGGACCTTTGGGTTGTAGCAGACGTGGGGATCACAACTAAAAATTGTGGAGGTTGCGGTTTGTGTATGGTCATGCACATAATCAAAATTTGTTTCCAGGATCAATCCAATAATCATAGGCTTGATTAACTACAATGTCTAACGTATTTAATTGTTCAATATTTTCTCGAATACCTAGTAGGTGTGCGTAAAACTAACAAGTGTAAACTCGTATCAATGTCACCAATAATTCTTACTCGTTGGGTTATGGGACCAATTGATCACAACTAAATGTCTTTTCTTATTGTGGAGTGTTGATGGTAATGCGGAATGAAATGAGTTGATTTGATAAAAAAATCTAACTATTAAAGGAAAGCTAATCTATGTTTTTATTATTTTCACAATATATCATAACAACACAATGAAATCAAACTAATGTAATAAAAGTAAAAAAATTTATCTTTTCGACTTTTTAAGCAATGCTTCTAATCTAATAAACAAAACTAAATACGAATAGTTAGCCAGTTGTAGATAATTACCTGTGTGAATATATGAATCTAGATCTAAAAATACTAATCTAATTCAATCAAAAACCCTTCAAACCCTACCTCAGATGTAGAGAACAAATCATAACCCTAGAAGAGATATTTTTCCCCACTACTTCCCTAGTAATTTTAAAGAGAAAATTTTCTACTTTGAATTACTCTATTTATAATCGCTTAGTCAATTGAAATGAACAATTGTACTACTCTATTTGATATGTGTTTGAAATGAATGATTCAGAATTGATAATTTAACAAATGAATCAAACAAACAAATAATTCCAACCTAGATAAGAAATATCTTTGGCAAATATGGTTGTATCTCGTATTTTTTCCCTCGGTTTGTTCCTTTCTTTATCTCAGTGTGTCCATATGAGTCCAAGGAATTATGTATGCAAGAATAACAATAAGAGAAGATGCTTGAGCAATGGCAGCTTGAATACATTTTGGTTGCAATGCAAGTAGAAGAGAGATAACACAAGAGATCTGAGCTTGGATATGCAATTCCTAGCAGGATTGTGGCACCAATACTATGCAAGATACACAAAAATTATCGGGTGTTTTTCTTGAATACAAGTATGGAATATATAGGGATTGGTTAGGATGTGCATTCATGCACAAGGAAAGAAGAGGTAGTTTAAACTAAATAAATCTATTTAAAAATAGAAGAGGGAAGGAAAAATAAGAAATCAAGACTATTTTTAGGCAATTTTGTTCATAAACGCATCCTAAAAGTTAAGTGAAGCGTCGCATGTCAAAAACACACATGACGGATTCTGGAAAAAGTGCTCAGGATCACCGCCCTGCCTGGATGGAAATTTCAAAACTACTACCCAGCCAGGGTGGCAGTCCTGGCACTAAAGCCTAAAACATTCACATAATGAAGCAGGAAGCTAGAAAAAAGTATGGAAAAGATAAGTAAGGATGTCTAGGCTACAAATATACACTGCAAATGGGTTTAGGAGATCGAACATCTTTTGAAAAGACATGAATCATTTTTGGGTATTTTTGTAACTATTTTCCGATAATGTAACAGATGCAATTTTGGGTGCATACATATTTCCCCTCGAAGAAGCATCTAAGCGATGAAAAGGTGTAAAATGTAGAGTCTGAGTATGGTGTTACTGAAATGGGGGGTTAGAAGCTATACGTGACATGCCCATGTGTCGAAATGTCATTATTCAAACTCCCACTACTTGCAAGATGAAGAGAAGACTCAAGTTCGTAGATATAAAATATCAAAAAATAAACACTAAATTAAAATGACAAGAGGACTTACCATTTGTGCGGGGATATAGAGATATACATGTACCAACGCTCCAAACTTGCAAACACATACGCTTAAAACGAGGTCAAAACAACATATATATATATATATATATATATATATATATATATACATACATATATATATATATACATACATATATATATATATACATACATATATATATATATATATACATACATATATATATATATATACATATATATATATATATATATATATATATATATCATATATATATATACATATATATATATATATATATATACATACATATATATATATATATATATATATATATATATACATATATACATATATATATATATATATATATATATATATATTTCAAAACAAACTCATTTTTCACCATTTGTGTATATGAGTTTGGTGATTTTTGAGATATTGACCTACAAAGACCATTTTCTTAGAGAGAATAGTCAAAAGGTTCATTGTGAGATCGTGATCATGCCTTCATGACCGGAAGATCAACTGCTTTCTGGTATAAGGTTGGTTTTTCTCACGTTTGTTTTTTTAAAACTAGAATGTAAAAATGTTGAAAAGTTTACCTAGGAGGGGTCATTTTTGAAATTTCTTGTTTCAAATGAGTCTCTAAGGGGGAACCCATAGGGAAGTATTTTATTTTATCTAAAATAATATTTTTGCATTTTTGGGTGTTTTCTAGGTTTAAAACCCGTTTGATAAATCATACTAGGACCACCGCCCGCCAAGGTGGTAGTCCGTAAACCATCACCCCGCATTAGGTGGGGTTCTTAATAGAATTACCAAAATACTTGTTATCTTGAATTTTTAATTTTTATTCTTTTTTAATTTTTGATGTTTTGACATGTTTTTGATGAGCTTACCTCTTGATATACGTTACTAAATTTCTCTTTTTCTATGTTTTGGTGGATGCAGAAGAAGGAAGAATACATCCGCTGGAGTAGTGAGAAATATTGTGATTGGATCCCGAGATTTTGGACCAACTAATTCTGTAATGAGACAGATATTCACCGGAGAGAAGGGATGTGGAGGATTGCATAGGTGTCTCATGTTACTCCTGCGAGTCACATACTGTGTGACTTATTTTCCTAGTGGGATGTAGATCGAACACTTTCGATTGCAGTACCAAGGGTGAGAGGAATATCACCCTAGAGGACATTTACCGTATTCTTGGGCTTCCAATACTTAGGAGGAGGTTGACCCTGAAGACAATATGGTCTAGATCTAAGATGACTCAATGGGCCACTTACATGGGGGATGTTGTTGTATCACTTGGCTCAAAGAGGGGAATGAAATTCCGATCTATTGCTACTACTCCCATTCCTGTCATTCACAGAGACATCATGGGTATCTTGGCCTCACGGTTGATCGGGGACAAGGGAGGTGACACTCTTCTTTATTGTTGGGCTCCCATCATTGCATACATTTAGGGACATGGCAGTATCTATACTTGGGAGAATAGATCCTTAGGACCACCTACCATGATCTATACTTTGGGTTGTTAGGTTATAGGGACAATCATTGAGCCATCCCACACTAGTCATGATCTAGGTATACAAGTGTATTACCTCTTATGGCAGGGGAATACCAATACAGGACCTGGGGGTTGTCCTGATAGCTAGGTGGAAAGCGATGTCATATCTTCAGATGACACATCATCCAGTACATTCTTTGACTACAGCGGGCATGGTTTCCACATCTAATTAAGATATGACAGGGTTATGGGGGTAGGAGGTTACCATAGTGGTAGCTTCCTCCACTATTGGTTAGGTGGTTTACATATCAAGGAGGGTCGAGATTCACCAATTTGGCCAGGTTCCTCAAAGCAATTTGGATGTCGACACTAAAATTTTCCTCCGTAATTTTTATTTCATTAATGTATGTATTAGGAATAGGATGTTGTTAAGTATAATTAGTAGTAGCGTCTGATAGAAGATAACGGCGCTGCCAGTACGACGACGCCAATAATGTATAGTACGGCAATAGTCAAAAGTACAATATGAATGTTGTGGTAAAAAGTAAATAGTTGTCGTAAGTGGTCCAGTAATGTTAAAATGTCAAAGTTGGGGTAAGTAGAGAAGTAGGGTCTACATGATTAGGAATTAGAAATATTATATTGGTAATAAGGACAAGGAGTGAGGTCATAAATATTTTGTGTATTTTATTTGTAAAAAGTCTAAAAATGTGGAACCCATGTGAAATGATAAGGTTTATCTTATCTTAAAATATAAGCTTACATGTACAGATAAGAGTTAAGGTATGGAATATGATTCGTTAGAGTGGATTTCTTATCCTATCTTAGAGATAAGATGGATAAGCCTAGAAGTCTATAAATAAAGAGGCCACCCCCCTCATTTAGCATAGAAGGAAGTAGTGAGAAATATTGTAGGAAGTGTGCAAAGGAAGCCATCAGTTTAAAGGTGTGTTGAAGAAGCCATTAAGAGGTGTAATTGTAAAGTTTCTCCCATAGTCTTGGTGAAAGGCAAGTGAAGTCAATAACACTTGAAGTACCTCATGGGTGAGATTGTAACAATTTCATGTTAATATTATAATTTACTCTGATATTTCAGATTTATCATCATTCCTTCTTATCATAGTCTATGGTATTCTTGTGTTATGTTTGTTGTTGTGTTTCCAGATTACATCCACCAAACTAAAGGTTGTGCATTAGTAAATAATCATAGCACGAGGAGTTCCCGGTGAAGAATTATCATAGTGCCGGATTGGTGATGACATGGCCTTCCCTACATTGACATGATTCCTCCCGTGGGACCTGTGTATAGGACCATTCAAGAGGCTCGGAAGGGCCCTAGATGATATCCCGATTGGACTATGGTAACTCCATCGGTGCCCATTATAGTTAGGCTGGTGGCTCATGCTTGATGGGAAGTGGTGCCCCTCAAGCATCCCTACTCTAGATTGAGGTTGCTCCCACTCCCAGTGGAGAGGAGGATGAGCCCATTGACGTAGAATCTGAATCTAAGGAGTACACAGGAGATGAGACCGAGGAGGATTCAGTTAGAGAGGGGACAGTGATGAGGGGTTAGGTGGTGAGGTTGGTGGGACAACTCACATAGAGGTGGAGGAGAGTGACCCAGAGTGGCATGACACTCAGGATATGTTGAGAATGTAACGGGAGGAGGCTAGTGTGTAGAGAGAGACCTTGGTCTTGGGGGGACCACTTCCTCCAGATGGAGAGGGAGAAGATTAATTCTTTTATAGGACAACGTCTCACCTCTTGCTTTGAGGATGCCCCACAACCACCGGTAGCAAAAACAACAATAGCCACTGAGCCTACTTGGATGCCCTAAGATCCAAGTACGTTGATAATCTTCCCTTGACTTTGTTAGCTAGAAATTTCTGTTGGTATTTCTTTTTTTTATTTTTCTTTTTTGTAATTTTATAACTCACCATTTCTTCTTCTTTTCTTGCTTACAGAAACTACACATGAGTGGCAAGAGCTTATTCGATGGGTGTTTATGGACACCCTGTTTATCCCCTTAGGGAAGACCCGAGCCAATATGACTAATGATTGAGGTCAGCCACTAGCAGCTGGTAGACACACTGATGTGTTTGCACCTTTCTGGAGACCAGGGGAGGTGATGACCTCTCTTCATACTCAGGTGGTTGGGTATGAGGTAGCCAAAATATTGATGAGGTAGATTCACTCTTACAGTGAGACCACATCCAATGGCTACCACCACGAGCACTCACACCATTCATATTGTTCTCATCGACGTAGCCATAGTAGGATTCTTGGATGTTTGTTGTGCACCATCTAAGGGATCCCATAGGGATCGATAGGCCATTGGGCCTTTTACTACTTTGTTGTCATTTTTTCAGGAAAATTTTGATCAAACACAACCTTCCACGCCAGAGAAATGAAGAGGTCGGTTCAGTCATGTGAGCCCACATTTAAAATATAACAATTAGCTTACAGGAAGGCTTGGCTATGGCAATGGAAGATGGAAAAATGAATGGCCAATGGAAATGTTCAAGAAGATCAAAGCTCAAGTGAAAAAATGGAGAAAGGCTTGAAGTTTTCGGACTTCACATTTTTAGGGATCTTGGGAAACAAACGGTTGAAAAAACCGAAGAAAGCTAACTCGGTAAGTCAAAATCGATACCGATCGAGTCGACTCGAAGCAAATCAACAAAGCCACAGAAGGTGACACATGTCATCTCGGTGCACTTTCAAAAGATGCAACACAAGTGGAGACCCTAGGGATGCGATTGACCCCAACGTGGATCTTAACGCATATAATGGATAATTTACAGACTCAAAAAACCATCATACAAAAGCATAAATATTTGACAGAGGAGGAAGAAGATAAGCTTGAGTGCTTATCAGATTTAGAGGGATGCTTCAATGAAGAAAGGCCTATCGTCTCCCATCCTTTGACTATGGCGTTTTTGGGCTTCCCCTTTGTTTTTCTATGTTGTGAGTTTCTAGAAGAGGCCACGATGGCTGAAATTGATCACCACCATCTCTCTGAAGTCTTTTGATACTCCTCCCTCCTTAAAGATGAAGCACTTATTTTTTCACTCAAGGCCTGAATCAGCTAGGTATAAAAAGGCCAAATGTGAAGCCTCCACATGTCTTTTCGGTGCACTTTTGGTATGATGCTTAAAACAAAGATTCACAATTAAGTGCAGGCTCTCCACATGGCCAGAGCCCAAGAAAGTTGCACCGGATGTTGAAAATTCTAAGCATTTGAAGAGCCAGTGGAATCCTCCACGTGCCTCATCAGCACAACTTCAATGGTAAAATCTAAAGGCTGGTCCCTAATCAAGTGCGAGACTCTCCACGTGGCCGAGTCCGAGATAGTTGCACCGGCCGTTGAAAAGTCTAAGCATGGGAAGAGCCGTGGAAGCCTCCACGTGCCTCATCAACGCAACTTCAATGGTAAAGTCCAAACGCTGGTCCCTAATCGAGCGCAGGCCCTCCATGTGTCTATGGTCCAACAATGTTTCTCCTAAACAAAAGGGACTTAGAAATAACACAAAGAAAGAAGAGAAGGCTTGTGAACAATGCCAAGTGTCCAATCGTTGCAACTTCAAGAGTGAAAGGAGGCGATAGAGTCTTGGAATATCCTAGGGTTTCCACATGGAGCTAACTACAAAGTTCCCACCCAAAAATGGGTTTTGACATTATATATAGTGCATCCCTTTACTCACCCAAAGGAACGAAGCAGTATGTTTGTGGATGGTGCCAAGTGTCGGCATGTTGCATTCTCAGGACCCTAAAAGGCAAAAAATCTTAAGAATGTGTGGGGATTCCATGTGGATCTTGCATGGATAGACTCCAAACCCAAAGCAATTTGGAAAAGATTGGTGAAAGGTCAATTCAATTAAAAATGAATCATGAAGCCCACCAAGAATTTTAAATGCTTAGATCTTTTAAAATATTGTGAGAGCCCATGTGGAATGCCCGACCCTGACCTTCAGATGATCATAACTTTCAACTGGAAGCTCATATTTGAGCAAGAGAGGACTTTTTGAAATCCCTTGACATCTTCTACTCAACTATGACTTGATATCTTTAAATTAGGTGGACTACGTTCTTAAAAATGAAAAAATATAGTCTATCATTTTCGAGGATGTCAGGCTTCTCACCTACCATGATAATGAAGTATGGGCTTCCTTTATTTCCCAACAAGGAACAACACATGGAGGCACGGGTTTTTGCAGTGGAATCCATCATTGTTGTAGGAAAATTCAATGTTGTTTTTGGGTGGTTGAGGCAGGATTCGATTTCTTCTCTCCTTTCTCTCTCATATTCTTCATATATATTGTAAGGAGGGGCACTTTTCTTAGGAACAATTTTTCTTTGCACCCTCTCTTCTTCCCTTGTCTGCAAGTGAATTTTGTGGAGTTTCAAACTTCCCATTCAAGTTGTAATGCAATTCTCTGCCTCTTGGCTATTGTAATGCATTGTATCAATTTTGGAGCAATAAGATAAGTTTGTGGATGATTTCAACCCTCTCTTGTGTTCATTGCATCCTCTTGATCTCTCATTGTAGTTTTTGGTTAACTGTGCATGGTGATTGTATTGCATTTCTATGGTTTGTGTTTAATTGCAAAGTAGATTGTTCAACATTCCTTTGGTGCATCACCTCTACTAGTTAGGTTTATTTTCTTATATCTTCTTAACCCTGTCTCCTTGGAAAATTAGAGTAGACCCTCTGTAAATTGTATGTTTGAATCTCAATAGAGGAATAGGAACCGACCTTCATCTGGAGAGCTTCCCCGATTGCAATGTGCCACACTTTGGGAAAATCTCCATGTTAATGAATCACACCGAAAATCTAAACCCATCGTGTTATAGACATTCATGGGTGATGTGATTACACATCAATAGTTCGCACACCCTATGGGACCAAGAAGTACTCATTTTTATTGCAACAAGATTTATGTGCACTTGTTGTAAGTTTCTAGCTTATAAGAAGATCTTAAATTGCACATAAGGTGACTCCAAAAAGGGTAGAATCCACTGGTTTTAGAAGTCCAAGCTTGGAAAATTCATGAGAAGAATTCAGACAAGGTCAAGAACAAGAGAAGAAGGACCATTTTCTATCTCGCACTTGTCCCCCGAAAAAAAAGAGGAGGAAGAAGACCTCAAAGGTCTCCATCTCCACCAAACACAAATTTTTCAACACCTCCACCTGGTAGGCCTTTCATTCAATCAACTAGAGTTCTTCGACCAATCAAGATGGCACAACCCAACCCCTACGTCAACTTCACTAGCAAGCAGCCCGCTTGCTCTCAATGCACAAAATCCAATTCTAGTTGCAGCGTTGAAGATCATTCCATATTTTACTAGAGAGAACTATACAACTCCAATTGATCATATTCATGACGTTCCAAATGTCTGTGTAATTCATGAAATTGCTGAAATGGACATTTCTATCAAGTTGTTGGGATCCTCCTTTAAAGGTAAAGATTTGTAGTGGTTCAGAAGTCTAACCATGAGATCCATCCAAAATTGGGATCATTTATGCACGGCTCTCCATAATCAATTTGAAGAAAATGGGGATAATTTGTCTTTATTGGAATAATTGACAACAATCAAGAGGGCTCCTAATGAACAGTTGACCGATTTCAACTTCGATTTCAGAGGACGTGAGATAGGATTTCATTATTCATGAGACCAACAGTAAAGGTTCTTTCTTATGCTTCCTTAAACCTTTAAATTCTTATATTTCCATGATGATTCAATCTATGGGAGGTATAACTTTACCTGCAGCCTATAACATTGCTATTAGAGCTAAAAATTGTTTAATTCAAGCTGATAAACTTGCACCTAGGCCACCTATGCCTCTATATCCAGAACTAGGAACTCCAAGCACTAGTCAAGCGCCCACATTAGCTCCCATTCCTGCCCCAAGAAATTAGAATTCAGCTGAAGCTTCTACCTCATCTTCTAGCACGTCAAGCGTGCTCTAAGAATTCATGAAGTAATTACAAAACCTGGGTAATGAGTTAGTGACACTTAAGAGGCAGCAAGCTCAAAATTTCAGATTGTATCATCCTCAAACTCAACCCAATAGACCTCCATATTAGCCCAATAGGCCACCCATTCAAGCTACAAATCAGAACCAAGTAAAGTCTCCTGCTAATAAACCATTTCAGCCTTACAATCCTAATGTCACATCCATATCTAGGGCCTTGGTACCAGTGCAAAATAACATGGCCCAAGAATATGATTGGTGCTTTCCATGCAATCAACCTCATAACCAATCAATGTGTTTCAATGGTGCTTTGAATCAAGCTCTTATGGTGACAACAACGGGTGTAGAACAAGAGACAAGCCAAGAAGGAAATCAGTAGTAGGATGCAACTCAACAAGAGGCACCTTCGAAGGAGACCACACTTATCAATTGGCAGGCTGAAGATTTATGTGGTATTAATCAAGCCCCTTCTCAAAGTGTAGCAGCCAATACATGGTCCAAGAAAATAAATATTGGAGAAGGAAATTCATCCAATTCAAATGATCCACAACCTTCTATTACTCCACAAGGTGTTAATAATCAAAGTGTAACTCTCAATGTGCAAGCTTAGCCCAAGCCACCTTGTAGACCAACTCAAGCGCCGGTTATAACAACCCATGTGCAAGAGAATAATGTGTAGAGCAAGGGGTAGAAAAAGGACAGATCATCTCCATTTAACATCATTGAGCAGATGAAGAAAATGAATGTAAACATCTCGATGTGGGAGTCATTGGCTATCCCAGGACAAAGAGACCTATTGCAAGTTGTTATGGCAGATTGGTCAGCATCAAATCAGTCACCCAATCAACATGAAAAAGTGCTTACCAATGCAGCTCATCAAGAAGGAATCCATGGAGGTGACTAAGGTAAGAATTTAAAGCCCCTCCATTCTATATCTCATTGATCATAGGAGATAAGTTAGTGCATAATTGCATGATTGATTCGGGAGCAAGTAGCTCAGTGATGCCAAAGCAAATAGTAGATCAATTGGGTCTAAAGTATGAGCCAGTGCTGAAAGGAGTAGTGCAACTAGATGGGACAGCAGTAGGAATAGTTGGGGTCATCAAAGGTTTAAGCCTAACACTACATGCATGTCTAAATGTCACAGTCTTGTAAGATGTGTTTGTAATTGACCTCCCACCACTCTTTGTATTGTTTTTTCAAGATACTTCACTACCAAAATTGGTGGATATCTATCAAAGATATTGGTCACACATGTTATTCAGAACAAGGTATGGAGCCAAGGAAACCATCAGGTCAGAACCAATTACAAACTTTCACATTGAGCCTCATGTGCCAAGTCCTATCAATGTAAATTGCTTAGCCTTTGATCAGGAGGAGTGTTCAACTGATCTAGAAGTAGATACCAAAGTTGGATGCATTCCAGACTTGACTCTTGACGAATGGGAAAAAAAAAGGCATGCATTTGATCCATACAAGGAGATAGAAGAAGTTGAGTTAGGAGTTTATTTTTTGCATGAAGAGAATCACCCTCTCCCTAGCATCACCAAGCTAGACCGCAAGGATGATAATGTAGTATGGTAGTTATTCTTTGATGGCTCCAGAAGTAGACAAGGTGTAGGAGGAGGAACTATGTTTGTTTCACCTCAAGGTACAAAATATTACTCACTTTTCATTTCCAGTTTTCTTGTTCAAATAACACAACCGAGTATGAATCCTTGATTCATAGATTGCATTGGGCAAGAAAGAGAAGTATTAAAAATTTACAAGTCTTTGGTGATAGTGAGCTAATTGTAAACCAAGTCAAAGGAAAAAATGTTGCCAAGAATGATTTTTTGAAGAACTACAAGAATCGGGTATGGGATCTCATTGAATATTTTGAATCTTTTGGCATCAATTCCATCCCAAGAAAGAAGAATGAAGTAGCAAATATACTGGCAGCGATTGGGGCTGCATTTGATGTTGTGGAAAGTATAAAAATGAGAAACCCCATCCTCATATCAAATTGGTTGTAAGGCTAGTTGTTCCAGAAAACAACACAAGTTGGTAAGTCTTCGAGAATGATCAAAATTGTTAATTTTCTACACGAAGAAGCTAAGTTCTCTACCAAAAACCAAGACAAGTTGGAACAACAGTATGGTGACCAAGTGGTACAACTAAGAACCAACAAATTACCAAAGGGCCTTGTAACTTTGGAGTCAATATTCAACCTGAATGATCAATTCCGGAAAGAGAAGGAAAAAATTCAAGTAAAGGGTGAAGATTCGGAGCCCATTTTAGTAGCTGAAGGAAAGACATTGCAAATTGGCAACATAACTACCCAACAAGAAAAATCTGATTTCGTTCAACTTTTTCAAGAATTCCTAGATGTATTTTCTTGGAGCTATGAGGACCTACGAGGATTCAATCCAAAGCTGGCATAACATACCATAGAACTGGATCCAGATGCTAAGCCCATTAGGAAAAAGCAAAGACCAGTCAACCCACACATTGAATCTCTTATGAAGAAAGAGCTAAACAATCTAATAGATGCAAGCATTATATTTCCAATCAAGCACTCGCTACTGGGTTTCCAACTTGGTCCCGGTTAGGAAGAAGAATAGAGAAATAAGGTTGTGCATGGACTTTCAAGACTTGAATAGGGCATCTCTCAAAGACCACTATCCACTCCCTTCAATGGAACAAATCTTGCAAGTGGTATCCGGCTCAGAAATATTTTCCTCCTCAATGGCTACTCGGGGTATAATCAGATAATGGTAAAATAAGATGACCAGATTCAAAATGGCTTTCACCACTAAATGGGGAACCTATGCCTACAGGAAGATGCCATTTGGATTGTCTAATTCCAGAGCCACTTTTCAAAGGGTGATGGACATGGAATTCAAGGGGTTGATCAAAAAAATAGTGTTAATATATCTTGACGATATCACTGTGTTCTCCAAAAATGTAGAGGATCACCTTTTTCATCTGAGACAGGTATTTCAAAGATGTAGGATATTTGGGGTATCATTAAATCCCAAAAAATACATATTCTTGGCTCACGAAGGTAAGCTCCTAGGCCATATTGTGTCAAAGGAAGGATTGATGATCGAACCAGAAAGAGTTGAAGCAATTCGAGCATTGCCCTTGCCAAGCCATAAGAAGGCTCTTCAGAGCTTTCTAGGAAGGATCAATTTTGTTCGTAGGTTTGTGCCAAATTTTTCCACTCTTGTGAAGCCAATAATGTTGATGTTGAAGAAAAGCATGGCATTCAGGTGGAAAACTGAAAGCAAAGTGAGTTTTGAAGCAATAAAAGAGGTTATATCCCAAGCTCCAACTCTCGTCAATCCATACTTCTCCAAGGACTTCATGCTCTATGCCTTTGGTAGTGGGGACACAATTTCTGCAATCCTAGTACAACAAAACAAAGAGGGATCTGAACAACTGGTTTCCTTCTTTAGTCAAAGTTTGGAGGACTATGAAGTGAGATACTCCTTCATCAAAAAGCATGTCCTTGCAGTGATCAGGAGCTTGAAGAAGTTCAAGCACCTAGTCTCAAACAACAAAATCCAATTACTAGTCTCTCATGCAGGAGTCAAGGAATTCCTTCTGAACAAGGATCTAAATGAGAAACGTGCAGGATGGATCACTCATGTCATGGAATATGACATTGAAATTAAGGTCACTAAGCTAGTTCATGGAAAGGGACTATGTGAACAGCTAGTCTCGAGCCAACAAGTTGATGTAAGTAATGAAAATGGGGTTGTTTTGGTACTACAAGATGGTCAAGAACAAGAAAATGATAATGTTCCTATTCCTTGTTGGACTCAAAACATGATACACTTCCTACAAACAGGCCTATGTCCTCTAGAAATGAGAAAATCAAAGAGGAGATACTTCATATTACAAGCCATTCCATATGTGTTTGTTGATGGTGTCTTATTCAAGAAAGACATCAATGGCGTTCTACTTGAGATGCATTGGAACATGTCGATTGAAAAGGTGTTACAGGACTTCCACGATGGAGAGGCCGAGAGGTCATTTTCCCCCATGGGTAACAACTCTCAAGATAATGAAGGTGGGTTATTATTGGCCCACAATGTCAGTAGTGATTTCTACACATGGATAAAAAGGTGTAAAAAATGTGTGTTCTTCACAGGTAAAGAAAAGTTAGTAGTGCTTCCATTGCACCCAATTTTAGTTGACCAACCATTCATGCAATGGGGATTAGACTTCATTAGGGTCATCAATCCAAACTCAAGCCAAGGTCATAAGTGGATTCTCACAGAAACAGACTATTTCACTAAATGGACCGAGGTGGTAGTGCTTAAGGAAGCAAACGAGTCTAGCATACTATACTTTTATGAAGGGATAATGACTAGGTTTAGAGTACCGAGTCACTATCATATTAGATAATGCATTAGTGTTCCTAGGTTCTAAGATCACATAATGGGCTATCAAGAATGGAACCTACTTGAGCACCTCTTCAAACTATTACCCAGGGGTAATGGGCAGGCAAAGTCCACAAATAAGAATTTGCTAAGGATCATCAGAAGGACTCTAGATGAAAATCAAAGGACATGGCATACCAAGCTCAAATCAGCATTATGGGTTGACAGATCACACCAAAGAGGTCAATAGGTAATTCCCCTTACAAGCTAGTCTATGGGAAAGAGGCAGTGTTTCCTATATCATTAGAGCTACCTGCATTAGAGCTCATGAAGCAGTTGGAGTTGTATGAGTTTGAGCCTATGGAAGCTAGGTATGCAGAAATGATGGAATTGGAAGAAATTAGAGAACATGTAGTTCAAATGATAGAGAAAGATCAATCCTTAGTCAAAATATGGTTTGACAAGAAAGCAAGAGCAAGGACCTTTCAGGAAGGGGACCTAGTTATGAAATGGGATGTAGATTGGGCAAAACCGGGAAGGCATTCCAAGTTTCATGCCATTTGGAGTGGCCCCTACATAGTAACGGGATGTAAAATTAGTAATGCCTTCCAATTTTCAACCTTGGAGGGAGAGGAGTTTCTGATTCCAGTTAACGGAATCTATCTTAAACATTGTTACTGAAAAGAGAATGTTACACCCTCATAAATGTTATCATATGATATTAATTCCTCTAAGTGTGTGTGCACATTGTCTTGTTGTAGTGTAGGTTTCAATTTCCCCGAGTGCTTCGGCACAGGTCTTGTTGCTCCAAGGTTGTATCACTATGTAGTTCAATGTGCCTCCAGGTGAATGTTATAACAGTCCATTTCAGAACATGTGAAAAATCCAGGTCAAGATAATTTTCTACTCTCAGAAACCTCATTTTAAAGATTTTCTTATGAAAATTGAGAGTACAAGTAGCGGGGTAGGTTCAAGATTCAAAATTCAAGATCAGTATCAGGATATCATTCATGACTCCATGCCTAATGGATACTTCAAGGCAACTGATCTTCCACCTAGCAGGCAAGTGATCCCTTGAGTCACCAAATTGTTATCCAATTTTTTCCCTCGGAAAATTTTGATCAAACACAACCTTCCACACCAGAGAAATGAAGAGGTCGGTTCAGTCATGTGAGCCCACATTTCAAATCTAACAATCAGGTTACAAGTAGGCTCACTATGGAAATGGAAGATGGGAAAATGAATGGCCAATGGAAATGTTGAAGAAGATCAAAGCTCAAGTGAAAAAATGGAGAAAGGCTTGAAGTTTTCAGACTTCACATTTTTGGGGATCTCAAGAAATGGACGGTTGAAAAAATGAAGAAAGCTAACTTGGTAAGTCAAAATCGAGCCCAAAGCGAGTCAACTCAAAGCAAAGAAACAAAACCATGGAAGGTGCCACGTGTCATCTCAACACACTTTTAAAAGGTGCAACAAAAGCGGAGACCCTAGGGATGTGCTTGACCCCCACGTGGATCTCGAGCATATAATGGATAATTTACAGAATCAAAAAAAATCTTATAAAAGTATAAAGCTTTGACAGATGAGGAAGAAGATAAGATTGAGTGCTTATCATATTTAGAGGGATGCTTCAATGAAGAAAATCATATGGTCTCCTGTCCTCCAACTACAGCGTTCTTGGGCTTACCCTTTGTTTTTATATGCCGCAAGTTTTCGGAAGAGGCCACGATGGTTGAGATTGATCGCCACCATCTCTCTGAAGTATTTCGATACTTGTCCCTCCTCAAAGTTGAAGTGCTTATTTATTCACTCAAGGCCCGAATCGGCTAAGTATAAAAAAGGCAAAGCAGAAGCCTCCATGTGTCTCTTCGGCACACTTTTGGTATGATGATTAAAAGAAAGATTCCCAATTGAGCATAAGCTCTCCACGTGGCCAAAGCCCAAGAAATTTACACTAGCCATTGAAAATTCTAAGCATGGGAAGAGCCAATGGAAGCCTCCATGTGCCTCATCAGTGCAACTTCAATGGTAAAATCCAAAGGTTGGTCCCCAATCAAGCGCAGCTCTCCACGTGGCCAGAGCCCAAGAAAGTTACACCGGCCATTGAAAATTCTAAGCATGGGAAGATCTAGTGGAAGCATCCACATGCCTCATCAGCGCAACTTCAATGGTATAATCTAAAGGCTGGCCCCCAATTGAGTGCATTCCCTCCACGTGTCTAGGGTCTAACAATGTTTCTCCTAAACATAAGGGACTTAGCCAAAACACAAAGAAAGTAGAGCAGGCTCGTAGATGATGCCAAGTGTCCAACTATCGCAACTTCAAGAGTGAAAGGAGGGGGTAAAGTCTTGGAATCCCATAGGGTTTCCACATGGAGCTAACTACAAATGTACCACCCAAAAAGGGGTTTTAACATTATATATAGTGGGGTCCTTTACTCACCCAAAGGAATTGAGTGGCATTATCGCAAACGGTGCCAAGTGTCGGCATGTCGCATTCCCAGGACCCTAAAAGGTAGCAAAAATCTTAAGAATGCATAGGGCTTCCACGTGGATCTTGCACGGATAGACTCCAAACCCAAAGTAGTTTGGAAAATATTGGCAGAAGGTCAATTCAATGAAAAATGAATCATAAATCCCACCAAGAATTTTAAATTCTTAGATATTTTAAAATATTGTGAGATCCCAAGTGGAATGCCGACCCTGACCTTTAGATGGTCATAACTTTCGACTGGAAGCTCATATTTGAGCAAGAGAGGACTTTTTGGAAATCCCTCAATGTCTTCTACTCAACTACAACTGGATATCTTTAAATTAATGGGACTAGGTTCTTTAAAAATGAAAAATATAGTCTTCCATTTTTAAGGTTGTCAAGCTTCTCACCTACCACCATAATGAAGTATGGGCTTCCTTTCTTGCCCAACAAGGAACAACACATGGAGGCATGGGTTTTTATAGTGGAACCCATCATTGTTGTAGGAGAATTCAATTCTCTTTTGGGGTGGTTGAGGCAGGATTCGATTTCTTCTCTCCTTTCTCTCTCATATTCTTCATATATATTGTGAGGGGCACTTTTCTAAGGGACAATTTTTCTTTGCACCCTCTCTTCTTCCCTTGTCTACAAGTGAATTTTGTGGAGTTTCAAACTTCCCATTCAAGTTGTAATGCAATTCTCTTCCTCTTGGATATTATAATGCACTGTATCAATTTTGGAGCAATAAGACAAGTCTGAGATGATTTCAACCCTCTCTTGTGTTCATTGCATCCTCCTGATCTCTCATTGGAGTTTTTGGTTAACTATGCATAGCAATTGTGTTGCATTTCTATGGTTTGTGTTTAATTGCAAATCAGATTGTTCAACATTCCTTTGGTGCATCACCTCTGATAGTTAGGTTTATTTTCTTGTATCTTCTTAACCCTATCTCCTTGACAAATTAGAGTAGATTTTAGAGTAGACCCTCTGAAAATTTTATGTGTGCACCTGAACAGAGGAATAGGAACGGCCTTCATCCGAGAGAGCTTTCCTAATTGCAAAGTCCCACACTTTGGGAAAAGCTCCATGTTATGCAATCACACTGATGATATCAACCCATCAAGTTGCAGACATTCAAGGGTGTTGTGATTACGCATCAACACGGGCATTATATGATTTTGTTTTTTATATTTTTGGCTCATTGCAAGCATTTCGACCATGCCTCGGCACATGATGGCATTATACACAAACTTGACTTAGTATGATATATACTGACTCTTATTTTTGGTTTGGTATTTCTTTGTATCCGAGTTGACTTCATCTTGGCTCATTTTGCATGTGTACTCTAGATGTTTAGAACTTCCATTTTTCAATGCTTTTCAGAATGTATGGAGTGGACATGAATGTTAATAGAATGATTTCTCTTTTTTTGTAATGTTGATACATGATGATGTAATCACAATGTAATGCTGAAATTTAGCTTCTCTACGCAAATTTAGTATCGCTTGTATCCCAATTTTTCCCACCCGGAAAAAATGATCAAACCCGACCCTGCACAAGAAAAAATATAAGGTTCAGTTCCATCGTACGAGCCCGTGTTTCAAATCCAATAGTCAGGTTGCAGGTGGACTCGAAAATGGAGGAGTAGGGTCGGTGAAGGGGGTAAACAACGTCAAAGAAACTAGAGGCTCAAAGGAGGAAAATAGGGAAAGGCTCAATTTTTTTCTCGACTTAGCCGCATACAAGTAGACTTGGGGCCGAACAGAAGACTCGCGAAAGGCACCACGTGTCAGCTTAGTGCAATTCCAAAAGGGCACATCAAAATGGAGACCCCAAACATGCGCAGAGCTTCCATGTGTCCTAGGTCCGAAAAGGGACAGAGTCAGCCATTAAAAATTCCAAACGAGTAGAAGGAACCATGTGTCAGCTTCGGTGTAATTTCAAAAGTGAGAGCCCAAGGTGGAGACTCAAAATAGCACCAGCTCTCCATGTGGTTAGGGTCCAACAGAAGTCAAATGGCAAAGAGGCCTAAATCGGTTAAGTATAAGAACTAGTCAAAGTATCCATCTGTCTCATCGGCGTAAATTAAAAGGTGTAACCCAAAGTGGAGACTCAAATGAGCACGAGGATTCCACGTGTCTAGGGTTTGAGAAAGGCATCAGCCCGAATCGGCTAAGTATCACAGACTCACGGAAGGCACCACGTGTCAGCTTGCACATCTTCAAAGGTAAATATAAAAGCGGGTCTCCCAAACTAGCATTGGCCTTCCACGTGTCCTAGGTTTAAAAAGGGATAGAATCGACAGTTGAAAATTCAAGAAGGGGGAGAGTCAACGGAGGTGCCATGTGCCTCAACGGTGCAAATTCAAAAGGGGCGGCCCAAGGGCTAGTCTCAAGCGAGCGCAAAGCTTCCACATTTAAACAAGTCAAAAGGGGGACAGAGCCACCGCTTAAATCGACTAAGTATGGAAGGGATGGTGGAGGCCTCCACATTTCATCTCCATGTAAATTCAAAAGGTAAAATATGGAAGCAGGTCCCAAATGCGCGTTAGCCCTCCACGTGTCCCAGGTCAGACATATGGCCCTGCCAAACAAAAAGGACTTAGCCAAAACATAAAGAAACAGAGCAAAGCCATGGAAGGAGCCATGTGTCTCTTTGGCACAAATTCAAAATAAAAATCCAAAAGTGGTCCCCAAACATGCACCAGCTCTACACGTGGCCATGTTTCAAGTCAAAGTGGGAAGGTGGGTCTCCGAAGGCAGTTTGAACCTTTTGGCTTTTGTTTTAAAAAGGCTTAAAGTTTAAAAGTAAGCCGCACCTCCGTCGATGCCCAGAGAAGCCACATGTCAGGCCTAAATTACATGTGGGAAGGTGGGCCTTAGAGGGATTCTTTGCCAAAAGTGGGCCGGCGGGCTTGGGGAGATTTTTTCACCCAAATAGAAAATGCAGACCGGTGGGCCCGAAGATGGTTTTTGGTAAAATTGAATTGCAGGCTTACAGGGATGTGGGGCATTTTTTGAAGTTCGGATATTCTTGTGTAAAATATGCAAAGTGAATTTTAGGCCTCGCATGTAAAATTGGTTTTCCACCATTTTTGTACGGATCCGATTTAAATATTCAAATGAACATAACTTTCGATTCAGTGCTCAAAATTCAACAAATTTCACACCGTTGGAAAGATCTCAACCTCCTCTATGCCATGGAGGCCTGAAACCCTAATTTTGAGAAGGTTAGGTGGGTAAAAAATAGCAAAATGTCTTCATGTCATTAATATACGATCTGATTGCTTCAAAACCAAATCAGATTTGATTTGATCCACCAATCTTCCTTCTTTCTCTCTCGCCTCAACATTCTATATATTGTAAATACTTCTCATTTGAGAAAGGAGAGACATTCTAGGTGTGGGGAAACTCTATAAAAAAAAATTCCCAACTCTATTTGAGTTGTAAGCCTTCTCTTATGCCTGAAAAGTGGATTTTATGCTTCTAAGCATCCATGTAATGGTCTCATGCACCTCATAGAGCAATAAAATTGTGTTTTTGTTGTGTGCTTCAACCTCTTCTCATGTTTTGTTGTTTCTTTGTGCCTCTCCATTTTGTGTTTGTTTCTGTGCATGTATCTCACATTTGCAAGTGTAAGATGTCATGCTTCGTGGAGTTTCGATGGTAGATTTGGATTTGGGTCTGTGTCACTTCTGTCTAACCTCCCTCATCTCATTTTCCCTTGTTTCATCCTCCCTCAGCAGAGTATCTCGCCACTTCCTTTTCTTGGTGTATCACCACTTAGTGTAGGCTCTCTTTCACTCTCTCTCTCTCCTTGTCTCCTTGGAAAGGATAGATTAGGATTAGATAGGTTTTTCCTGCACTTGAGTAGCTTGTGGCGGGTAGATTATCAAGCGAAAGAATAAGCCTTCTCTCGGAGGTCCATCTCAAGTCCGTAAGTCCCACAACTTGAGAGATGGTCCATGTTGTGTAATCACACCGAGTGCCCCATTTCAAACTCGAGGCCATTCAGGGGTGATTTGATTTTACACTAACTATTTTGGCATGCACAGGTGGGACCCTGAGGTTAGATTTTCTCATCTTTTTGAGGTGTCTCATTATCAACAGCAAATCTTAAGCCAATGTGTGACCACATAACAGTTTTACACGCCTTGTGAGAACAGATGAAGAGATTTACATCTTCATCTCAGCAATTTCACTATGTTATTGTTGAGATCTAGCCTTTAGAGGCATGTTTCAACACATCTGCGACTCCATCTGGTCAAACAACCCATCCTCTGAGTTACAGACCTTCTCCCCATCCATTTTCATCCATTCTTCTTCCACCTCTCTCATCCTCTTCCATTCTATGAAGTTGTGCAATCATGGCTTCATTCCCATGGTGGAACTCACATTTGCAGCAGCTACCATACAATCCATACTCTCCTCCAAACATACAAAATTCATTCTCATGTTATTATCAACCTCCTCTAGACCCATGTTATAAAGAAAATCAAAAATGGGCATACTCACAAGAGCAATATGCGATCAGTGTGGACATGAGCTAGACTATGCAGTTATGGAAGAACAAGAGTATGTCAGCTATGGGGGATATCTTACACCCAAGAATGCGGAGTTGTAGTTGAAGATAGACAAATTGGAGGCAGGTATGATGCAGGCCTGGGCTACGAATCAAGAGAAAGCATTCAAGATTGGATTTAGGGTCCCTTGTCCATGGGAAGGCCCTACTCCAAGCTATTTCAGCCCACAAGAGAAACTCAGTTACATCATTGAGATGTTGCCCCAACTTGAAGAATGGGTTAAGGATGTTGAATATTTTGTAGGTCAATGGGAAAATTCAGCATTGCCACCCCACAATCCTCTTCCCATTCCCCAAGCAAAGCACCATCTTGTTCTGAGTTTCAATTTTTAAGTCTCTCACCGCTTCCCCCATTGTGGATTTCACTCCTCCAAGTTCTATTCTTCCATCTCATCTCAGTTCTTCTACCCTTTTCCCTTCCAAACGGTCATCCCCTCCAAACAAACAAGAAGTTCCACTTCCTCTCGACCACAAATAATAGAAAAATTGGTTGAATCCCAATCTACCACTCCTCTTGTATCCCCAATCCCATGTGGGGAAGAGATTCCAAAGACCATTCAAGGAGAACAACAAAAGAGGAGCCCAACAGAGAAGAAATGATAGAAAATATAAAGAGTTGGGCTACCAGATTTTAGTTTACAAATATCCCCTTGATGGTTAAGCCAACAGAGGAGGTCAAGGTTGAAGAGCCAGTAGTGGCTGAGGTTGAGTTTACAGCAGAAGAAGAACAAGAACCAGAAGGAGAATATCAACAATCTATTCACTTTGAATGTAGTGTCCATAATGGCACTCTAACTGAAAAGGATGTTGATCTAATTTAAGGTGCACAACCGTAAGGAGGAAGAACAACCAACTCCAAGTCCCATTGAAGAGGAGCAGTTGGGAGAGATCAAATCAGAGTTGAGGCCACTTAGTGAAGAAAGCATTATTGAATATTTTTTTCTTTCATTTAAAGGGCCTAATTTGATTGATGAACCCATGACGGAGGAGGACCATATATTTTCATAGGCTTTAAGTCCAGAGCAGGCCACATAAGAACCTTGATTCTTCCTCCCACTTCATCCCCTTAAATCTCTAATTTTGAAGAATAGTTTGATCTTTCAAACTTCATGTTTGAGGATGAAGGGAACCATGGTAAGCAAGTTATAGATCAAGAGGACACCATGGAGGAGGTTGAGCACATGCAGAAGGACAACAAGGAGAACTACTTTCTGTCAGACTTGGAAGATTTATTTGATGGAGAAGATCCCGAGGAGATAACATAATTTTCTCCTCCATCATCCACCTTCCAAGCACATGAGCCTGATTGCCATGAAGGATAGAATTCAAGTATAACAACATGCACTTCATGACAGCCCTCTGGAACCAAGGTTGGAAGATATAAGTCTTCCATGTTATTCAAAGGAGGAGGAAGGGAAAAGGCAAGAGGATGTCATCATCTCTCTCACACCATCCACTCAGGAAGGTTAGCAGGAAGACTCCATTCTTGGAGTTGAAATTCAGAGCAAGGGGCACATTCAAAGGACCAGACCTTGCCCAATCAGATACTTGGCCTCATTGGAGCCAAGGGAGAAGCCACAACTAGTCATGCTTGCTTCTAAGCATGAGGATGAGTGTCAAAATACCAAGGATCAGCTGCAATGCCTCTTCAACCCAAATACAGAGCAACTAAAAGAGGTATTTATTTTGTTTCCAGTTGATACCTTGATGATTTGGGTGGAGGATTGGCCTATTGTCAGTTTTTCACTCATACCAACAGCCAAATTCAGTGCCAAATCATCTTCATGGCTGCAAATTGTAAGAAGGGGTAACTACTTTGCATTATCAGTATCAGGTTTTGTTTGAAATTTCTTGTCTCTTTCATTAGTGTAGGGTAGCAGTAGTTTATAATTTCTCCAAGTGCTTATACACATTATCTTGTTATAGTTTAGGTTTCAATTTCCCTAAGTGTTGGTGCACAAGCTCTATTTCTTCTGGTGTATGCTTGTATACAATTCATCTCACCCATGGAAAAGATTTGTGGCCACAAGAAATTAAATCTGCAAAGTATCCATATTGGAGTAGTTTTGGATGTTTTCATCGCACTCCAACAGACCAGGTTTGTGGAAAATCAAATGAGGGATAAAATTACCAAGTAAACTCCATGCCCAATGGATACCTCTAAGGCTACTGGTCTCTTCATCTAGCAGGCACATGTCCCCGTAAGTTGCCAATTTTTATCCCAATTTTGCCCCCCAAAAATTGATCAAACCCGACCCACGCGCACAGAAGAAATGTAAGGGTCACTGCCAGTAAATGCGAGCCCGCATTTCAAATCCAATAGTCAGGTTACAGGAAGACTTGAAAATGGAGGAGTAGGGTTAGCTAAGGGGGAAAACAATGATCAAAGAAACCAGAGGCTCAAAGGAAGAAAATAGGGAAAGGCTCAAAGTTTTTAGACTTATCCACATACGAGTCGACTTGGGGCCGAACAAAAGACTCACGGAAGGCGCCACACGTCAACTTGGCATAATTCCAAAAGGGCACATCAAAATGGAGACCCCAAATATGCGTGGAGCTTCCACGTGTCCTAGGTCCGAAAAGGGATAGATTCAACCATTGAAAAATTCCAAACGAGTGGAAGGAACCATGTGTTAGCTCGACACAATTTCAAAAGTGAGAGCCCAAGGTAGAGACTCAAACTAGCGCCAGCTCTCCACATGGTCAGGGTCTAACAGAAGTCAAATGGTAGTGGGCCTAAATTGGTTAAGTATAAGAAATGGTGGAAGTATCCACATGTCTCATCAGCACAAATTCAAAGGCATGACCTAAAGTAGAGACTCAAATGAGCGCGAGGATTCCACATGTCTAGGGTTTGAGAGAGGCATTGGCTTGAATCGGCTAAGTATTGCAGACTCGCGGAAGGTGCCACATGTCAGCTCAGCACATCTTCAAAGGTAAATCTAAAAGTGGGTCTCCCAAACTAGCGCTAGCCTTCCACATGTCCCAGGTCCAAAAAGGGACAGAGTCAACAGTTGAAAATTCAAGATGGGGAGAGTCAGTAGAGGGTGCCACATGCCTCAACGACGTAAATTCAAAGGGGTGGCCCAAGGGCCAGTCTCAAGCAAGCACAGAGCTTCCACGTGTCCAAAAGTCAAAAGGGGAACAAAGCCAACCGCTTAAATCGACTAAGTATGGAAGGGATGGTAGAGGCCTCCACATGTCATCTCCATGCAAATTCAAAAGGTAAAGTCTAGAAGCATGTCCCAAATGCGCGCCAGCCCTCCACGTGTCTCGGGTCAAACATATGGCCTTGCTAAAAAAAAGGACTTAGCCAAAACAAAAAGAAATAGAGCAAAGCCGTAGAAGGAGCCATGTGTCTCTTCAACGATAACTTCAAAATAAAAATCCAAAATTGGTCCCCAAACGCGTGCCATCTCTACACATGGCCATGTTTCAAGTCAAAGTGGGAAGGCGGGTCTTTGGAGGTAGTTTGAACCTTTTGGATTTTGTTTCGAAAATGCATAAAGTTTAAAATTAAGATGCACCTCTACCAATGCCTAGAGAAGCCATGTGTCAAGCCTAAATTACATGTGGGAAGGTGGTCCTTGGAGGGATTCTTTGCCAAAAGCGGGTCGACGTGCACAGGGCAGATTTTTTCACCCAAATAGAAAATGCAGACTGGTGGGCCCGAAGATGGTTTTGGGAAAAATTGAATTGTGGGCTTGCAGGGATGCTTCGCATTTTTACATTTCTGTAATTCTTGTGCAAAAGGTGCAAAGATAATTTCAAGCTCTCAGACCCGCTTTTGCAAAACTGGTTTTCCATCATTTTTGTACGGATTTGATTTAAATATTCAAATGAACATAACTTTTGATCCAGTGCTCGAAATTCAACAAATTTGGCACCGTTGGAAAGATCTTGACCTCCTCTACGCCATGAAGGCCTGAAACCCTAATTTCAAGAAGGTTAGGTGGGTAAAATAGAAAAACATCTTCATGTCATTAATATACGATCCGATTGCTTTAACAACTAGATCTGATTGCTATTTTTTGGCAGAGATATTCTATGCTAGATATCTATTGTTTGTTTTTTGATCTCTTCTATTGTTTTTTGGATCATTGTATGACTGGATCCTTTCTATTAATATGTTTTTTTATCTGGTTGATGAGCCCTCTGAGGTTGGTTGTTCTGCCCTTCTCTGGGTTGTTTCTCCCGCTTCTGGTATCTGGATTTTGAGCCCTTTTGTATACAGGGTATAGTCCCTTCAAAACTATTTGCCCTTAATAAAAAAAAACTAGATCGAGATTTGATTTAATCCACTCGATCTTCCTTCTTCAACACACCAAATAGACATAGAGTGGCAGACTTGACAGATTGTGGGTGGATTTGCAGGGGGAATTAATGGTGGGTGGTTGAGATTTTAGAGTAGAGTCTAAGTTTTCTTCTTTCTCTCTCGCCTCAACATTCTATATATTGTAAATACTTCTCATTTGAAAAAGGAGGGACATTCAGGTGTATGGAAACTCAGAAAAAAATTCCCAAATCCATTTGAGTTGTAAGCCTTCTCCTATGCCTGACAAGTAGATTTTATGCTTTTGAGCATCCATGTAATGGTCCATGCACCTCATAGAGCAATAAAATCATGTTTTTGTGGTGTTCTTCAACCCTTCTCATGTTTTGTTGTTTCTTTGTGCCTCTCCATTTTGTGTTTGTTTCATGTGCATGTATTTCATGTTTGTAGGTGTAAGATGTTGTGCTTCATGGAGTTTCAATGGTGGATTTGGATTTGGGTCTGATGTCACTTCTATTTGACCTCCCTCATCTCCTTTTCCCCTATTTCATCCTCCCTCAGTAGAGTATCTCACCACTTCCTTTTTGGTGTATCACCGCTTAGTGTAGTCTCTCTCTCTCTCTCTCTCTCTCTCTCTCTCTCTCTCTCTCTCTCTCTCTCTCTCTCTCTCTCTCTCTCTCTCTCTCTCTCCCCTTGGAAATGTTAGATTAGGATTAGATAGGTTCTTCCTGCACTCGAGTAGCTTATGGCAAGTAGATTAGGAAGTAGGAACCAGCCTTCTCTGGAGGTCCATCTCAAGTCCGCAAGTCCCACAACTTGAGAGATGGTCCAATGTTGTGCAATCACACCAAATGCCCCATTTCAAACTCGAGGCCATTTGGGGGTGTTTTGATTTTACACTAATGGGTACTTCGTATTATTTTGGAAAAATGTGGGCAAAGGGTAATATGATAAGTGAATGAACTTTCCCCCTCCAAACTCCATAAAACCATTAAGATGCGATGGATCAACACTAAGAGCCAAAAAGAGCACAAGTTATGAAATTTGTTGAATGGTAATGATGAGAGAAAGAAAAGGGTTTGAAAAAACCAAATTGGGACACTACAACCTCACTCTACTCAAGTTTTCCTCATAGTTTATAATGTGAATTGTTTTCTATTTTATCTAGACTTAGATCCGTAGATGGCCACTTGGTTGACAAAATCTAGTTTTGAGGTTTTAAACTCTTTTGGAATTTTGGACATCTAATTCACTTTGTTTCGACTTATTATTTCACAATGTTTGAATGAAATATTTATAACTTTAAAGTTTGTCAAAGAGACCCCTACACCTTGTGCCATCCTACCAAAAGTAGGAAGTATGGACTCGTCACCATGGACAAGGCATAGGCGAGTAAGGGAACTTCACTCCTTTCCCAACACTACATCACCAATAAGAGATGCAAGATCAATACGTAGGGTTTGTAGGGCAAATAAATGTGTAAAATAATATTTATGTGGATTTGCATTTGACATATCTATCTAGGAAAAATGTTTAGGATGTTATTATTTCCAAAGAGATGTTTATGGGATAGATGTGACACCATGAATCTTCTAGAATGTACTATAGGCAAAGACACCTAATCTAGAAGAAATATAAGAAGAACCATGTATGCGAGGCCTTGGTATTAATATTGTCAAAGATTTGTCTTATCCTTCTTGAATTCATGCAATGATCCACGAAATTGATGACACTTGTGAACATTTGTAGAGACATGATCTCAATGTTTTGCTAATTTTTTCGAAGATTTTAGGAATTTCTATATGAGTAAGTCCCTTAATCACAAATTTTACAAAATGAACTAGCGGATGAAAATGCAATGTAGATGTAGTAATGTACATATGAAAATGCTAATGGATCATGTGTAATACCTCTTTAGGTGAAGACAGCTTCTGATTCACTAAACTCCTCACCCCTTAGTGTACACAGAAAAATACCCCATTTTTATAGTCTTTAAGTAATCGATATGGGCACACCCACCTAGGCTAGAATTTCTTTCCTTCACTACTATTTTTGTCTATTCAGCTATCAAGTCTCAAAACCAAATATCCCTCATATATTTCACACTCGTAGACTTTCTTGTTGTATTTCAAAGTCATCCAAATAACATAAATTTTATTCTACTATTCGGCGTTGAGTATAGCTTCATAAAGACTTTCTAATGAATAGAGTCACGCATCTCGATAGCCTTCTTATCCTATAATTCCTTACAATGAGATACAAGGACTAGGTATTTCTACTTCGAGAGGCAAAACCACTTCTACACCAAATACCAAAGAAAAGGAGTTTCCCTGTCAGGCATTCTTACCGATGTTCGGTAGGCCCCATCATCATCAATTCGAACTATGATAATTATTTATCGGAAATCTTTGTGCTATGATTATTTACTAATGCACAGCTTTTAGTTTGGTGGATGGAATCTGGAAACACAACAACAAACATAACACAAGAATACCATAGACTATGATAAGAAGGAATGATGATAAATCTAAAATATAAGTGTAAATTATAATATCAACATGAAATTGTTACAATCTCACCCATGAGGTACTTCAAGTGTTACTGAATTCACTTGTCTTCCAACAATAACTATGCGAAAAACTTCACAATTACACCTCTTAATGGCTTCTTTAACACACCTTCAAAATGATGGCTTCCTTTACACACTTACTCATACAATATTTCTCACTACTTCCTTCTATGCTAAATGAGGGGGGTGGCCTCTCTATTTATATAACTTCCAGGCTTATCCATCTTATCTCTAAGATAGGATAAGAAATCTACTCTGATGAATCATATTCCATACCTTAACTCTTATCTCATACATGTAAGCTTATCTTTTAAGATAAGATAAACCTTATCATTTCACATGGGTTCCACATTTTTAGACTTTTTACAAATAAAATACACAAAATATTTATGACCTCACTCTTTGTCCTTATTACCAATATAATATTTCTAATTCCTAATCATGTAGACCCTACTTCTCTATTTACCCTAACTTTGACATTTTAACATTACCGAACCACTTACGATAAATATTTACTTTTTACCACAACATTCCTATTGTACTTTTGACTATTACCGTACTATACATTATTGGCGGCGTCGTATTGGCAACGCCGTTATATTCTATCGAACGCTACTACTAATTATACTTAACAACATCCTATTCCTAATACATATATTAATAAAATAGAAATTACGGAGGAAAATTTTAATGTCGACATTTTCCCCCTTCCTAGCTTCTACTCCATCCTCGGAGTAGACTCTTATGGACATTCTGAAGCTGGTGCCTGGAAAATCTTTAACTTGTCATGGTTGAACCATTTCATAATGGGAGTACCATTCAATTCCTCCAGTCTGTATGTACCATTTTCATGCACAACTGCTATTTTGTAGGGCCCCATCCATTTTGGAAGAAATTTACTCTGTCTTCTTTTTTTGTATCTAGAATCATATACTAGAACCAAGTCATTCACATGAAATGGAGACCAACAGATCTTTTGATCAAAGTATTCCTTCTGCTTCATTTTCTTCTTATAGCTTGTATCCTTCGCTATTTCCCTCATTTCCTCTAGCAAATGAAAATGTACCAACCTTTCTTTTATTGAATCACTTTCATCCATCCTTTCATTTTTCATAACTCTCACAGTGGGAATATCAAACTCAATAGGAAGAACTGGATCAATGCCATAAGCCAACTGAAATGGAGAGTATCATGTTGCTGACTTTGATGTTGCCCTATATGCCCACAATGTTGCATGAATCCTTTTATCCCACTTATGTACCTACAAGGCTACATCTTTTGCTATAATTTGACACAACACAAAAAAAAATTGTTCCACCGTCCATTTTTACTTGGCTTGTATGTTGTTTCCTTCATGTGCTTAATAGAAAACTTGTTGACTAGGGCTTCTACCACCTCATTAATGAAGTGGATTCCTTGATCTGTTACAATTTCTAATGGGCAACTAAATCTGGTGACAATGCATTCATATATGAACCTTTCCATTTCATCCAAGAAAGTTGTTTTCAATAGCCTAGCTTCAACCAACTTGGTTAAATAATCTGTGGCAACTATAATATACTTACTTTTGCATGGGGTAGTTAGAAGTGGACCTACAATGTCTATTCCCCATTTTTCAAAGGGACCAAGTGGAAGAATAGGGCATAATGGAGCTGATGAAGTCTTACGGTTACCATGTATTTGAAAAATATCACATGTCTTGCAATAATTATAACAATATCTAAAAAGAGTGGGCCAGTGATAACCTACATCCAAGATCCTTCTTGTTGTAAGTTGTCCGAGAGAAATTTCCTCCACATGTACCATTATGGAATTATTCTATCAACTCCTTCCCTTGATCACATCCAACTGCCCTCTTATATTGTCCATTGGGTCCTATTCGAAATAATACTCTATGCGAATAGAATATGGACGATCGCTTGAGTAATCTTCCTCTTATTATTTGCATTGGCACCATCAGAAACTTGAATTCATTCGGATAATTCAAAATATCTATGTATTCACTAAGGATTGTGTCAAGGGATAACAATGTTGCATCCGGGAAATCATCATCATCACAAGATGAACCTAAACATCAACCTCACTTTCTTCATCTTCTCGTGTCCACTACACTGGTACTAGAGTAATCGATGATTTCCAATCATCGCTTTCATCACTTGAATCCACGAGGTTCTCGCTTATGATATTGAGGGATCACATTTATCTTCACCCTCTCTCTATCATGTCCAAGTGTCATGAAGCCTTCATCCTAGTAGTTTCTTGCATGAACTCTCCTTAGCCATGGTCTTCCCAACAATATTGGGTACGTAACGATTACCATTTTTCATCACCTAAAGTCTACCACACATATAACACCCATAATAAATATTGCCACATTTGAAACAACACCTTCTGGTTTAGTTTTCCCTTATTTAATGACCTTAACATAAGTGTTGAGGGAATTCAATTTTAAACCCAACGTATTCATTACAAACTCGGTCATTACATTAAGCGCAACACCTCCATTAACTAAGACATCATGAATTGAAATACCATTACATAATACCTCGCTTGTGGGCGTAGGGATCCACCTTTACCTCCAAAATAGGGACCTCAACCTCCTTCCTCCGTCGAGCATTGAGTCCACTTGGCAGCTCCCGCCTCTTCTCAGAAGACAGCCAAGAGTTGACCATATGTAATATTTACAGGCCTTTTGGATAGATCTTCTAAGATGGAGTATCATCCTTGTCACACGTGAAATCAGAAAATCCTACACACCCAACTTTATTCTCCTATGTTTCTTACTATTTTCTCATTTCATCTTCTTAGGATCATTTCCATCTTGGTTATCTTTTTCTTTCTTTCTTTTTGTTACAAACACATCTTTTTCATTATTTATACTCTTATCTACTACATCAAAAGAATTCACAGTGCTTTTCCTTTATCATTATCTCTTGTACTGATGTAGAAGCTCTATCTCGGACAATTATATTTATAATGACCCTTTTATGACAACCATAACATACAACTTCGAAATATTTCTTTTTTGACCTCTATCTCCTCCCTGAGAACTAAATTCCTTTCCTTGAAGAAGATTAATAGTTAACTAGCCCATCTTCTTGAGTAAATCTTCATACTCAGTAGATGTACTAGGGAAAAGATTTGTGCTCACCAAGAGTGGTTGTGGATTCTAGACCAAAGGTGTTAGTGTAGGCTCTACCTTAGCAGCAATTTCTTTGGGCTCCTCTTCCATGCTTTCTTCTTTCCTTCTTACAATCTCCTTTGCTTGTTCAATGGTAGTTGGGTGGTCATACTTCACTCATTGTCTGATCTCTGGCTTCATCCCAAGAATGAAGTGCTTACGAGAGGGTATTATCCATGCCATTCATCAACCCATCCGCTAATCCTTCCTTCGGACACGGGCATCGAGCTTCCTCCTTAGCTCTAAAACATGAGCATGATAATTCCTTATCTTCTCCTTCTCTCATTAGGATAGCTTTGTGATATCGATCATGAGATATGCATATTTCTATTGTTCACCAAATTCTTCAAGAAAAATTTCAGTTAATAAATCCCATAAATTTTTCACATTATCACCTAGTGTTTCAAACCACCTAAGGGTGAACCATACAAAAAGGTAGAAAAAAATTTAGTCCATTGTTCCCTTTTTATGAGGCCATTACAAATGCAAGATTTTTTAAACTCTTGAATGAAAGAGGAAGCATATTCATTAGATTGGGCTGAAATAATAGGAATCATCCCCATTTTCAAAAATAGTTACGGTGAAATATCAACCCACAAGTACAATCAACATGACTTATGTGCACAAATAATTGGAATCACTATAATAGAAAGTAACTTTACACCTTTCTATAGTAAAATAGAAATGACCACGGAAAACTATGGTAGAACTTGACTTACTTGTGGTAAAAATGACTTTATTGTGGTAAACACTATTCACGGTAACAAATGAAGTTCTTTGTGCGGTAAAAGTGACTTTACTATAGTAAATACTATTCACAATAAAAAGTGACTTTACCATGGTAACTACTATGCACGGTAAAAATAAGGTTACCCTCCAAATGTTTTCTGACTAAGTGGGAATATCTCTCCAAAAATCCACCAATGAGGAATGGTCCCAACGCAATGGAACCAAAATGTCATCACCAATCCGGCACTATGATAATTCTTTACCAGGAACTCCTCGTGCTATGATTATTTACTAATGCACAACTTTTAGTTTGGTGGATGGAATCTAGAAACACAACAACAAACATAACACAAGAATACCATAGACTATGATAAGAAGGAATGATAATAAATCTAAAATATAAGTGTAAATTATAATATCAACATGAAATTGTTACAATCTCACCCATGAGGTACTTCAAGTGTTACTGACTTCACTTTCCTTCCAACAATAACTATGGGAGAAACTTCACAATTACACCTCTTAATGACTTCTTTAACACACCTTCAAAATGATGGCTTCCTTTACACACTTACTCATACAATATTTCTCACTACTTCCTTCTATACTAAATGAGGGGGGTGGCCTCTCTATTTATAGAACTTCCAGGCTTATCCATCTTATCTTTAAGATAGGATAAGAAATCTACTCTGACGAATCATATTCCATACCTTAACTCTTATCTGTACATGTAAGCTTATCTTTTAAGATAAGATAAACCTTATCATTTCACATGGGTTCCACCTTTTTAGACTTTTTACAAATAAAATACACAAAATATTTATGACCTCACTCCTTGTCCTTATTACCAATATAATATTTCTAATTCCTAATCATGTAGACCCTATTTCTCTACTTACCCTAACTTTGACATTTTAACATTACCGAACCACTTACGACAAATATTTACTTTTTACCACAACATTCCTATTGTACTTTTTACTAAAACCGTACTATACATTATTGGTGGCGTCATACCGGCAGAGATTGCCGTTATCTTCTATCGAATGCTACTACTAATTATACTTAAAAACATCCTATTCCTAATACATACATTAATAAAATAGAAATTACGGAGGAAAATTTTAATGTCGACGGACCCATAAGGCTGGATAAATCTTTAAATGTCGGTCTCATTTGTTCTCCTTGACTGTCTTAAGGAGAATGGATTTGAATGTCTTCTTTGTAGCCTCATCATGTCCATTAGCTTGAGGATAATAGAGATAATTCATATCGTGATTTATCTTAAACTTTTCACACAATTTACGTACTTCCTCATTCTTGAAAGATGTGCCATTATCGAGATAATGACTTGTGGGACCCGTACCTATAAATTATTTAGTTCGAATGAACCTAGCGATTACAAATTCGGGCATGGTGGTTAGAGGCATGGCTTCTACCCACTTAGTAAAGTATTATGTGGTCATGATTATGAAGTTATGACCATTTTTTGATGAGGGAAATAATTTCCCTATCAAATCTAGTCCCCACATGGAAAAGGGACATGGCGTTGTAATTAGTTACAGAGTCTGTGCTAGTATGTGGATCTCATGGGAGAACACTTGACATTTATGACATCTATACACAAACTCTATCGTGTCATGTTCTAGTGTGGGCTAGAAGTAGCACATCCGATGTATCTTACGAATAGTTGTGTGGCCGCCAAAGTGACCTCCACATACTCTACTGTGTGATTCATAAAGAATCTTCTCATATTATTCTTCATCCACACATCTTAAAAACTTTCCATCAAAGGCTCTACAATAGAACACTTGTTACAAGATGACATATTTGGTGGTTATAACACGCAACCATCTTCTTTGTGCCGATGTTACCCCTTTTAGATATGTATGGTCCACTATGAAGTTAATGATGTCATTGTACCATGGGCACGTAAAAATGGGAGGCTTGGTTTCAACAAAATACACACACTCATCAAGGAAGTCTAGATTTACTAGATCACCTCCATCCAACGGGTTGTCATCCAACTAATCCATAATGATTTTTCCTTTGACGTATTTCTGATTAACAAATGTTAACTCAAACTTGCCCATCAGTTTATGAAGCATCCAAATTTCTTAGATAAGGACCCTTGCATGAGAAATTTTCACATGTGATCTGATTTAATGACGTCAATGTAGCATGGGCACACAAAAATGGGAGGGTTGGTTTGAAAAAATACACACACTCGGTTAGGAAGTCTAGATTTACTAGATCACTCCATCCAATGGGTTTTCATCCAATTAGTCCACCATGGGCACGCAAAAATGGGAGGCTTGGTTTCAACAAAATACACACACTCATCTAGGAATTCTAGATTTACTAGATTACCTCCATCTAACAATTCGTCGACCAACTAGTCCAACTATAAAGTTAATGACATCAATATACCATGGGCATGTTAAAATGGGAGGCTTGGTTTCAACAAAATACCCACACTCATCTAGGAATTCTAGATTTACTAGATCACCTCCATCCAACATGTTGTCAGCCAACTAGTCCACAATGATTTTTCCTTTGACGTATTTCGATTAACAAATGTTAACTCAAACTCACCCATCAGAGTTATGAAGCATCCAAATTTCTTAGATAAGGACCCTTGTGTGAGAAATTTTGCGGTGATTTGATATAATGTCTTAAGCACTTTGTCATGAACCCTATAGAAAGACATTCCTTCTCAACTTGTTTATAACATGTCTCATAATCAAGAAATGCCTGACTAATGAAATAGACCCCAAGTTCTCATTTATCATCATCTTCTTGAGCTAACATGTAGGCTAATGAGACATTTGTACCTCATGAATACAGGATCAAGGGTGATCTGACCTAGGCGGCATGAGTGTGGGATGAGATAGTAAGAACCTTTTAACCGACTCAAATGCCTCATTGCATTATTCTGTCTAATAAATGCAACAATCCTTTTTAAATAAATTGTTGATTGGTGAATAGTAAAGGTCAGATCAAGGATAAACCTTCGATGTCACCGAGTTTTCCAAGAAAAGATCTAATGCCGACTCATCGCGACGATGGAGTCATTTCTAGTCTGACTTAGATTTTGGTGGGTCTACATCAATCCCTTCGAAGACATGATGTATCCCAAAATATTGCCTCCTCTTACACTGAATACGCATTTTTTGGATTCAAATTACACTGTATTTGATTAAGTGAGAAAGAATGATATGAAGCACCTCAAGGTGATCCTAGCAATTTCTTGCCTTAGCCAAAAGATCATCCACATAGGACTCCACAATCTTATGGATAAGATCATGGATTATTTAAGTCATATCTAGTTGGTATGTGGCACCAACATTCTTAAGTCCGACGACATGACAACATAACAATATGTTCCCCAAGGAGTTATGAATGTAGTTTTGGTTTGATCCTCCTTAGAGATTTTGATTTGGATATATCCAGAAAACCCATCTATGAGAGACAACAACTCATAACTGGCTATTGCATCAATGATAACAATAATGGATGGTAATGGGAAATCATGTTTAGGACAAGCCTTGTTGATATCCTAAAATTCTATGCAAATGCAGATTTTTCCATTCTTTTTTAGAATAGGGACGATGTTAGACACCCATTGTGAATATACAACCGGCTTGATGAACCCAAATTACAAGAGTTTCATCACTTCTTCTTTCACCATAAGTGCCACCTTTGGCTTCGTGGGTCTTGACTTCTACTTAATTAGCTTAGCATATGGATTAGTAATGAGGTTGTGAACTACAATATGTGGCGCAACTCCCATCATTTCCTTGTATCTAAATGCGAAATATTTTTCATGATCCTTGAGGATTTGGGTATGTATTTCTACTTCCTCTAGAGTTAAAGAGGATCCCAACTTCAATATTTTTAGTTCCTCCTCCATCTCGATGTTTATATCGATCATTCCCTCAATTAAGGAGGCATTACCTTCCTCAAACTCAGGTGAGGCTAGAGGTAACTCTAAATTCCCCTCTTCTCCTACCTCATAAATTTCAAGATCCTTCCTAGAGGAAGATTCTATCATGGGATTTCCAAAATAGGAAGAAGAATGTGGGATTAGGAAAGATCAACCTCGTGATGAGAAAGATGCAATTCTGCAAAAGCGTTTAGATATCCTAGAGTTGCTTTATCACCGTCAACATGGTTCGAGATAACGAGACTCATTTGCATCTTCTATGTATGTCAACATCAGGGTTATTGGTATTTTACGAACCAAAGGTTCAACATGAACCGATACCATGAAGTTTGTATCTTCCAACTCACTGCTTGGAGTGAAGTGGGAAGTAGAAGTTGTTATAGAGTCTACAAGAATATTTTTTTCCCATGGAATTGCTTTAATCGATATGAAGTCAAACCCTTTTGTTAGATTTAGCACTGTTGTTTTGTACAGTTGTAGATGTTCAGCTCTAGTCTCATATACCTCATATACTTGATTTGCAACCAATTGTGAATCACCTAGCACTCTAATATTACCAACACCCATCAATTTCGCTCAATGAGATAATAAAGGATTGCTTTGTATTTAGCCTTGTTATTTGTACATTTGAAGTTTAACTTGAAGGAAAAGGTAGAATCCTTCCCTCAGGAGAGGTAAGGATCACACCTGCCCTAGCGCCAAAATGACATCTAGCTCCATCAAAATGGAGAGTCCAATAGTTACTTGGAAAAATGGATGTTGGATCATTCTTTGTATCTTCTTCCTTTACCTCAGTTACTTCCACCATACAAACTTCATCTGCTAGAAGAGAATCAAGTCCCAGGGTATGTCCCATACCCATAGAATCAAATGGAAGGAGAATAGGTAAATCCTTTTCCAATAACTCGATAATCTTTGATGTGGTTCCTAAAGACAGTGTCTCTATGACGACGGTTTCATCCTTTATGGCAGGAATTCCCTCAATCAATCCCGTAGTTTCTAGCTCCATTGTAGGAACCAACTTTTCTTCTGGTGCTAAGCTTGTAGGTTTATTTAATTTATTTACAGGAAGCTCAAACTCAAAATGAACCCTGGCCTCTTCTTTAAATTAGCTAGATGTATGTCGAAGGGTTTTAGGTCACCCTGTGCCACGAAGACCTTCCCTAAATGTAGGAATCTTACTTCCTAAAACAAATTAGAGGGAATCACCTTCATGCGATGAATCCAAGGATGAACAAGGATCATATTATATTTGGTTTCCCAATCTATAATATAAAACTTAGTTAGAACTATCTTGGGTCCAAGAGAAACTGACAACACTATAGTTCTAATTGACATTCTTTTACGGATGTTGTACCCTCTCGGCATGTTTTGTGTTGAGGAGCAATTGGTCTCTCTGTTATCTCTTGAAAGTGCACCGGCAGAGAGATGGCAGTAGGTTTTCTAAGTCTGCAAAAGATCTCTCTCTCTCTCTCTCGTAGATATAATGGGGACACCTCAGGTCTGTGGGTATACCTATTTTGAGGTGAACCTCCGGGATTAAAAGGCCGGTTCCTTATTGGTGTACACTAGACTGATTTTTGGGAGTTTTAGGGTGAAAGATGACTAAAAATGAATAAATACTAAGGTGATACACCAAATTTTGTGTGAGAACTTGACTGAGTGATATACACAACTGATTTGTGAAGGATTCTTTGGATGCAGAACCAATTGATACTTTCTGCATAATATAAGGGAAAAACACTTAATTTGTACTGAGGGAAGTTCACAATAGCACTAGTAAGCTAATATGCACAATAAATTTTAGCAGAAAATAGTAAATTTGCAGCAGGGTAAAGTAGTTAATCAGGGAATATTGATTCACAAGATTAATGTTGACATACACAAGACTGTAGAATAACTTGGAATGGTAAAAATACTTCACACTCAGAGGGCAAAACTAGTAGAAATTGCTTCAGTACTCATATCAAAAAGTTCTTTGGGAAAGTTCTCTGAAAAAATCCCCCTTGTGCTTTGCAAGAGCACACAATATATAGCAAAAGTTCACCCCCTTCCTAAAAATAGCCTAAAGGCTGTACTCACCCATGTGTCCTAATTTTATCCTTTATTTAATAATAAATAAAGGAATAAAATAATACAAACTAGAGCATGTAATAAAATAGGCATTATCAGCCTTAGATACAATACAGTCAAACTGAAGTTGACTGTTCTATTTTTAAGAAAGGAAAGGTGAAAAATTTGCTAAAAATATAAATTGCTTGCTAGGCAAGTCTTCCTCCTTTGAGCATGCAAATTCATCATCTTCTCTGTTCTGTCCTGTTGTGGAGGCATGCAAAATATCACTCTCTGTATGTGGGAAAAAGCTGCAACCCTTATAAATATTTACACAATTAAGATGAGTGGGGACCATCTCCAATGTGCACATGCTCTAATTTTCTCTATTCTTCTGAATAGTCACATGAGTGACACTTTGCAAATTTTGGTTACAACACCCCATGTGGGGACCACCTTTGGTTTATGATGTTTTGGATGCTACCACCTTTGTGGACTTAGGAAATTTGCATGTGTTTTAAAATAAAGGGGACCACCCTTTGGCTAGCCCACCATATGCTATATTAAGCTCGCCACCTTTGATCATTGGCATATAGTTACAAACTTTACCTTTTTCGGTGCTTTTGGCATATAATGATGGTTTTTGATTTTTGCATGGATGACTATAGTCAAAATTTTGGTCACTGGCAATGGTTATTTCCATGTCCACGTGGGCTGGCCCCCTCTATGATGACTCAACCCTTGCGGTCTTTGGCGGTGGTAACCCTAACTGGGCTTGGTTGACTTGGTTTTTTGTGAGCTCTTATGGCCCTTGATATTCATCCTCGGTTTCTCTATGACCATTGATCTTCACCACGGGTTAGGGTTCTAACTTGAGCATTTATTTGGTTGGTGGCATTAAACGAGGCTTGTTCACTTGGGAACATGTGTTTGTTGATCACCATTCGATTTGGCACTTGGCATTTGGTGAATCGTTGATCTTTCACCATGGGTTAGGGTTTTGAAACCCTAGTTTCGATTGCAAGTTAATACACTTGAGCTCACACTTTAGTCATTTCATCTAGTTTTCGTCTCGTGGGCGAAGCCCTGGCAAATTTTTTCTTGCTCTACAAATTTTGATGAATGACATGGAAATTTTATGGCATCTGAGCCTGCATTTTTGATTTGGAGGTCCTCGATGCCACGGCTATGACTGTTGCCTATGTTTTTTGTGAACTCGAAGGTATTTATTTTGTATTCGTTTCTATTCTCGGCCTTTTCCTCCTGTATATGATCTAAAGATCATTTAAATCTTTTCCTACTTCGTATTACCTCTGTGGATCATTTGAATGAATTTTTTACATCTGGTTTTTTTGTGATGGAGCTCGAAACTGAGCTTGCAATGAAGTTGGAGGTCCCACCGAGATTTTTGTTTTGCTTGTTTACCTCCTCTTCGTCCTTAGTAAGTTCTGTTACATGTCTTCTCTTTCCTTTCGGGCTTGAGTTTTTAACTCCATAACTCTGAATCTTGGAGGTCTTCGATTATAATATTCGTTAAAATGAAAATATTTTTTTATGTGAAGTCCCTTTCTGTTTCTGAAAACTTCTTTAAGCTATGACTCGTCACTTAGAAATTTGTTGAAGTTTTTCTGTGCTCGGTTTTGATATTTCGTAGACCTAACTTGGTATTTGGAGTGTTGACTATTTTCATTTTAATACATACATGTCAATATTTCTTCCTCTCTGTAGATGTATCTTTGACTTGTTGTAACCATTTTTGAAAGCATGCTTGTATTGGATACTTTCCCTGTAGCAACTTGAAACATTCTTGACTGAAGGATTTAAAACATTGACTGTTTTCATTCCTTGTTGATAGATAATTGTCACTGTTTCTTCTTTCCTAGTAGATACAATCCACTTGGCTGTAGAAGTTCTTTCTTCTTGCACTTGTTGAACCTTGACTGTCTTGTAGATGTATACTTAACATTTGTAGCCTTGTAAATGTATGCTTGGCAGTTTATGAATCATTTCCATTCCTGATGTAGTGAGAGAAAACTTCACTTCTTAGCATTTGTTATCTCTTTTAGCTAGAAGTGACTATCATTGGTAGATCTGTGACTTCTGGAAAATGGGTATTTGAAATTTTCTTTCACAAACTATAAATCTGGAAGACTCCATTCTAGACATTTGTAAAATTTGAAAATAAGTTCTCCATTTGTTTGCAGTAGTTGACTTGTTGTAACCTGACTAAAGATGTTCATTGGATACTTGCTGAGCTCTGTAGTTCACTTCTTCAGATTTGACTTGTTTCTTCTTTCTGTATATTTAGCTGTGTCATTTTGACTCAGAGAGATTTTCTGAAAGTTATATGGCTGCTCCTTTGTTACAAACATGATTGTATTCCATTATGTATAATGAAATAAATGCTCCTTTTTGGAAAATGAAGAAAATACTTAGTTTCCTTTTCTGTAATGACATTTTCCTTTTCAGAAGTCACAAGTAGCAATTGTATTTCAATTTTTGCAATAAATATCATTTCTATTTTTTTGGAAAACTCCATTTTATAAGGGGAAACTCTGGAAAAAAATTTTAGAATCCTTTTCTTTCCAGATTTTTTGTGATTTGACCATTCTGAAAAGATATGAACCTCTCTTGCTTATCTGATCACTTGAATGAAGTTGTCCATGTTAGCTTTACTTGATTCATTGCATCTTCTAAAAAATTGTGAAGTAGTTGGCCTTTGATTCACACTTGAATTTGGAAATTAAAAGGAACTTTCAATAGCTGCAACATGATGAACTTCTGGAATACTTGTATGTTTCATTTGATCATGATATCAACTTAAAAGTGATGAAACATGTACTTTTGTTGATTGTTTTTTGTTCCTTCTGAAGTTCAGATAGCTTAGAAAGCAATGTAGTAGCTAAAAAGCATGTGTTTTAATTCTGTTTTAAATCAAAAGTCAATTTTACAAGGGGAGACTCGGAAAAAAATTCCAAAATCCTATTTTTCTCTCTCCTTTTCCAGATTTTCAATCATGATTTGCAAAAATATCTCTTCCTTGCCCTATAAACCATCTGAAAATGATGTTTATTTTCATTCAATAGTTGCTTCCTTCTTAACCAGTTAAACTGATTTCATTCTATGTTGCAACCTGTTCCTACAAAACTCATAAATAAGTTAGAAATAAATAGGATTTTTGGCCTCTCTTGTATCCATGTGGTTTTCTTCTTCATTCCTTCTTCCTAAGTTGTTTTCCAGTTTCCTTCCTGTGTTATCTCCACATCTGCTTCTTTTACAAGCTACTCAGATTTTGCTTTTTCTAACCCAATCCTTAGCTTCTTTGATTCATTTCACTTATGTACTCTACCTCTTCCTTTACTGCTAGCTCATCTGTATCTCTTTCTTATCCTGTTTCATGTGCCTGTATCTCTTTCTTTCAAGTACCATTAGATACATTGAACTTAGAATATGTATTTTCTTTAGAACATGTGTATCGAATAAAATTGTACCCTGAGCTCAAAATTTGATAGATACTACTCTTGCCTTGCAGGTGAAAGAAGATGGAGATGGAAGCGGAAGATGAAAGAGCTGAAGCTAGAGATGAAGATGATGTGGAGTGGGATAGAAGACAGAAAAGGAAATGATGGGTTCCTTTTTACTCCTTTACTCTTGTTCTTTAGCACATGAAGTATTCTCATTTCCATGTATATGATGAGTTACTTAGTCACATCCCACGGCTTGTGTGGGAAAACTTATGATCTCTTATGAATAAAGCATTAAATTGAAATAATGAGTTGATTATCTCTTTCTACATTCAGTTTTCCTTTGATTGTACAATGATGTAGGCAACTCAATATCTCAATAAAATGAATTAACATAAGGGATAAACTTAAAGTGAATACCTGTAACTCCAGTAAGCAACCATCGAATGAGATATGCCTCCTTGTATGTTGTTTGACTGTCTTAGCCTATGCCTTTCAACTTGACTCCTTCCTGCTACTTACATTTAGACATTATTGTCACCATTTGTTTGTCAGTATTTTCTTGACGTAAGTAGTAGGAAAGGAGTCAATTGTAATCATTTATGACAGTGTAGATGGATGCAATCTCATTAATCACAACTGATTGTAATGAATACAAAGAAATAAATCTGATAAGCACCAACATAATAATAGTGAATCTGATTACTTGAAAACTGCCACTATGTCTATTGTTCCAAAACCATACACCTCACATATTCTGTAATCTGGTGTCTTCATCAAGATAACACAGCTGTCCTTTGGGGCTTGTGTTCTTTTGCTCAGGATATTTGTGAAATGTGATTTTTTACGTTTTATAACAGCACACATAGCTGCAGATTTCACTTAATCTACAAATCAGCAGTAACAATAAAATCTAATATAAATTCCCCTAGCTTAGGTATACTTCACCAAGGCTATCCATGGTAACAAAGTTTTGAGTTGCCCATTTTTGCGCAAGTGCAAAAATTGTCAACACTCTCCATAACCAAACTTTTGAAGAAAAGATAAGGGGACTATGTTGATCGGTGCCCCATCATCAATCATCACACATTTTACATAATTTTTGTAAATCCAAACTTGTAAAAAAAAATCCAAATCATCTCCATGATCTATTTTAGTGTCTGTGGGCATGTTGCTGATGTCAAATATGAATCCAATGTCTCTTTCAAGATTCCCTAGAGGATAAACATCAAATTCTATGTGATTTATCTGTGTTTCTCGGTCCAAGGGTGACATTAATCGAAGCCCAAGACCTAGTGCTTCTAATAAAGTGGCTCTGTGAGCAAGGGAATTCTTTAACAGATCCAAGAAGGAAATGTGAGAGAAGGTTTTGGTCAGGTCATTGATCAAGTCATAAGATCCTACTAGCTTGCCTAGTGTATCACAAATGTCATCTAATATAGTCGGGTAGATTAGGATAGGCTGCAAAGAATAATCTTTGGTTCTAGTGGTAGCGTTAATTTGAGGTTTAGTGTCCAACTCTACCAATCCCATAATTTTTGTTTGTTGGTGACCATCCAAAGGAGGGGCCACCTGTGAGTTTGACAAATTTGAGGCTTCATGATTATTGGTTCCTATTTTGATGCCCTTGTTTGAACCGTTGGGATCTATTCTACCATCTTTTGGGTACATGTGGAGAGGATCGTTAAAGATCCTAAGCGGTGTGTTTTGTGAGGATATCATCCCGTTTAAGTGTTCTAAATTCACGGTGTTAGGTTTGCAAAAAACATGTTAGAAAATAATTACCTTTGATTCTCCAATAAACATTGTAGGAATTTGTTGCAATCACGACATGCTCTTGTATCATGCCCGTGAACCCTATGAAAACTCGCACTATAAATCGGGATCATAATCTTGAGGCCTTTAGTTTGCACCTTGTTGCAGTCAGAAATTATGATTATTGTTTATCTATTGATTATTATAGTTAAAATTTGGAAACCCCTACCCTTGGTTTTTATAATGGTTTGGATACTGCTGCCTGGTACTTATTAGGGCCTTGGTTCTCGCACTTTTCTTGGTTATTGAGGTTTTGGTTGATTTTTTTTTTGTTTTTGTTATTGTTGAGCATGATTAAAATCCACAGCGTTGATTGAGGGTGAAAAACTATTATTCCTCTTATTATTACCAATTTTTATTGTTGTTTGTAGTATTTATATTGGGAGAATTAACAACATTTGGTTTGATGGGATGATTAGTGCAATCCGTCAATTATAACCCAGCAATTCTTATTAAGGACCTTTGGTCCCTGATTATTGTTCACATTATTGGAGTAACTGGGGTTATTTTGGTTAGGAGTGACTAACCTTCCATTTTTCCCATGAGTCATACAACCACTGTCAATGGCTACTTGATCAATCCAGAGCCCCCTCTAGCACCTCTTTGTAGCTCCTTAGTGGGAACTTTTAGACTTCTTCCTTTGTCTCTCTATTGAGGAGTGGAGGAAAAAATCACAAAGCTCCATCTAATCCATATTTGGAGCACTTGCAGAGGAATAGAGAACCTTTCACCACCTTTGAATGAAGTGGGTTGTGGACTCATTGTGCTCTTGTTTGATATGAAGCAATTCTATAATTCTTGTCCTTAAAAGCTTTTTCACTTCAAAGGCCTTAATAAAATCTAACATGAGTTTATTGAAGGAGTGTATTGAATCCTCTAGTATCCTATAGTACCAATCGAGAGCAATACCTTCTAGCATCTTAGGGAAAATATTTGCAACAACTACATCCCAAGAGAGCATATCTTAAATGGTTGTTGCGTAAGTTTTGTTTTGAGTGTTAGGATCACCCTCCCCTTTGAAATTTGGAAGATCAACTAAGGGTCTTGAAAGCATGACAGTCAAATGGAAAATTCTAACGACGCCTTAAGATGTTCATAATAGGTCCCGATTGCGTATGGTTCAACCATTGAAGATCCTTTTCGGGGAGGTGAAGGTTGCATCAGTTGTTGAAATGGTACATTGTAAACATTATTTGGGGCGTATGGCATCCCCTGTGGTTGTCCATATGGACCTAGGTAAGTGTACATATCCCCTGTGGTCATTTAGAATACATTTGTGCATAAGGGGGTTGACTGGTTTGATATGGACTCGAAGGCACAAGGTCAGGGAACATTGCATTTGGTATGGTGTTTGAGAATGCACTTCTGACTGGTGTTTGTTGTAGATATCCATATGTGGCGTGAGGGGGCATACCCAAGGTGCCTGTCTTATTCATTGAATCTCTAGGGCATGGAGCGCCCGTATAAACTGGAGGAGTCTACATAGTAGGTACTTGTCCATAATTCTATGGATAGTGAGAAACTCTTACTTGCCTTGCGTATGAATTTTGAGTATGTTGGGAAAGCTCTAACTCTTTGAATTTGTCTACTAACATCAAGATGATGTCACTCGTTGATGGGGTGGTGTTTTGTTTCGGTGCTTGTTGTTGAACTTTTGGAGGTTGTTGAGGAGTGTGGTATCCTGCTATGAATTGTTTGTTGTTCTACCACCCCTCATTGGTAATGTTTTCCATTATTAGAGGGGTAGTGCTATTGTTTTGGAGCAAGACATCAACATGTCCTTGCAACCTATCAAAATCTTGGTTTATATTTTGGAAGATTTATTTTATTTTGGCATATCGTGCTAAGTAATCCTCATCTAGAGGTGGGATTTGGTCTGACTACATGCTAATGGGTTGTCGGAACAAAACCCGAGGAGATGAACTTGCCACCCTAGTGAAATTCATGTTATTAGAACTTGAATACTCAGGAGGATGTGTCTATGTGATTTTATCAAGGTCCTCAATGTGTATGGAGGAACCAACATTGGTTCCCTAAAGAAGATGATTTTGAGCACTTGAATGGTTATCTACCCATGTAGAGAGATAAGGCGATTTTTCTTGTCTACCTGTTTGATAGTTGTACATATCGAAACTCGGGATGGGTTGACTATACTCATCGTATCCCAACATATTCATGGGGTATAAGAATACTCATAGAATAAAGGATGGAAAAATAAATTGGAAATGTTTAGAGACTAGCTCTTCATGTCGGGTTCAGTAATTTGTATGAAAGAAAATCAACACGTGACCTTCTTCGCACCCGACTTCCCGAGGTTGTGCCGAGACAACCGGTGTAGAATAGAAATGAGTGTATGTGTGGTGATGATGGATAAGCTAATGAGGCAACCTTATATCTTCAACACACAATATTGGGATTTACAAGTCTAAGGAAAATAATGCTCTCTTAAGCTGAAGTGGTGTGACGGATCATTCTAATATAATAGCTTCTCGAAGACTCCAGTAAATATCGAGCTCTGCCAAGATTCTATCCACTATTTGCTGAACATGTAGAAAGTTACCTACAGGTGCCTCATATAGATTTCCGATTAATGTCATGAAAGTGAGAACGAAAGGCGAATGAAACCACCGGGACTATGCGTGATTTTCCAATCTAGTAAAGAAAGTCTTAGCCAAATCATTTTTATGTTCAATAATGAAAGTTATGCAATGATATCAGGTGGAAGTGGTGATGATCTAAATATGGATACATGCAAGACAATGTGGATATCTAATTTTTCAAGAGCCCGTTGGGTTACGGGACCTAGGGATCACAACCAAAAACTCATGGAGGATGTGGTCCTTGTATGGTCATGTGTGTAATCAAACCCTATTTCCATGAGCAGTCTAATAATCATAGTTCTTATTAGCCACAATGTTTAACGTGTTTAATTGTTCAATATTTTCTAAATACCTAGCAGGTATGCGTAAAACTAACAAGCATAAATCCGTATAAATTTCGGTTAACAATTCTGACCTATTGGGTTGTGGGACCAATGGATCACAACCAAACATATTTTCTTTTTGTGGACCATTGATGGTCATGTGGATTAAAATGAGTTGATTTGATCAAAAAATCTAACTATTAAAGGAAATTTAATCTATGTTTTTGGTATTTTCACAGTATATCAAAATAAAACAATGAAAGTAAACTAATCTAATAAAAGTAAATGTTTTTTTATCTTTTCTAGTTTTTAAGCAATGCTTATAATCTAATAAACAAAACTAAATACAAATAGTTAGTCGGTTGTAGATAATTACTTGTGTGAATATGTGAATCTAGATCTAAAACAATTAATCTAATTTAATCAAAAACCCTTCAAACCATACCTCAGAGGTGGAGAACAAATCATAACCCTATAAGAGCTATTGTTCCCCACTACTTCCCTGGTAATTTCAAAGAGAAAACTTTCTACTAACTATATTTTTAATTGCTTAATCAATTAAAATGAACATTTTACTACTCTATTTGATATGTGTTTGAAATGAATGATTCTGAATTGATAATTTAAAAAATGAAGAAAAACAAATAATTCTAACCTAGATAAGTAAGAGCTTTGAAAAATATGGTCGTATCTATATTTGTCCCCTTAGTTTTTTCCTTTCTTTCTCCATGTGTTCATATGAGTCCAAGGAATTTGGAATGCAAGAACAACAGCAAGAGAAGACTCTTGAACAATGACAAATTGAAGGCATTCTGATTCTGATGGAAGTAGAAGAGAGATAGCATAAGATATTTGAGCACTGGCTATATAATTCCTAGCATGATTGTGGCAACAATATTATGCAAGATACACAAAAATTCTCAGGATTTTTCTTGAATACAAGCATGGAATATATAGGAATTGGTTCGGATGTGCCTTCATGCACAAGGCAAGAAGAGACAGTTCAAACTAATTAAATATATTTTTAAAATAGAAGAGGGAAGGAAAATTAAGCAATCAAGAGTATTTTTAGGCAATTTGGTTCACAAACGCATCCTAAAAGTTAAGTGAAGTGAAGTGTCACATGTCAAAAGTATGCATGATGGATTCTAGAAAAGTGCTCGGGACCACCACCTTGTGCGGGCGGTGATCGGAGGACCACAGGCTTTTCTGGGCGGTGGTTTGAGAACCTCCACTTGGGCGGTGGTGGTACTCTTCAAACGAAAGGCCAAAACATACACAGAATGAAGTGGGAAGCTAGAAAAAGGCATTGAAAAGCTAAGTAAGGATGTCTAGGCTATAAATATACACTTTGAATGGGTTTAGGAGCTTGAACATCTTCTAAAAGGACATGAATCATCATTGGGGACTTTTGTAACCGTTTTCTGACAATGTAGTAGATGTAATTTTGGGTGCATATAGGTCTAAGGCCGCTTCAATTTATTTGTGTATTTTCATATCAACACTATTGTGTAATTATGGAAAAACCATCCTAGTCAAAAACAGACATGTCCTTCTCCCATCACTCGTCATATATTCATGACCCTCTTTATGTATGAATTCGTACACACGAAGAAGGATGATTTCCCCATTTTTGAAACCAAGTAGGTTCTTATTTGGTTCTACTAGTATTGACCATGAATTTTATATGATGATAATCCTTAATCATGCCATCAACCCTAAACAAGTGAGAAAAGCATTTATTCCCCTCAAAAATAATACACATTTTTCTAGTTAAGAAAAATTAGGTTTCCTTGATTTCTTTTGTCTCTTCCACCTACTCCACCTGTATCTTGTTTACCAATCTCTCTACCATCCCTTCCATTTTATTCTCGGTTGTCCCAAAACAACCTCAAGAGGTCACATGTGTCTAGGAGTCACTTATCAATTCTCGGGCATACAAAATTGGTGAACCTGATGTGAAGGAATAATTCCTTTTCATATCATTTTTATTTCATTTGTCCTTCTCCTTTCCCATTATTCTATGGGTGTCTATACATCCCCCAAATATCTCGGTCGGAATATGTTACTCTATCTTGCATCTCAAATCCTATTACTATCAAATGGGTATGCAATAGTCACCCTTGTTATTAGTGTGGGATGAAAATTACTCAAAAAAATTCTATCTCCTCACATGCCTCCTCCTCAAGGCTCCAAAACTAACTCAAAATTTAGGATTGAGGATATAGACCAACCCATTTACATTCCATAGCCAAAGTTCTCTAACTCCAACAATATGACATTAACATTAGAGAACAGGAGTATTTATTATACACGAGTCTTATCCAGGACCTAAAATTAGCATGCAATCTAATTGGTTCTCTTCTATCTATTTCCAAATGATGAGATTATAACATGATTCACCCAAAGCGGTGATCGTCTTAATGCTATAGATGAATCCTTGGATTGGATACAATGATATTATGAATCTCTTCAAAAAAATGCTTCCACCCATCCTCCCAAAATAGAAAACACACCTAAAGAGGGTAGTCTCCAAAATACCAATTTGTAGCGGGGTATCATGTACCTTTGCAACCCAACAAGACCCATCACGCACCTAAACAAAATGCACAACCCTTGCTTGAATATGTGACCTCTACATTGGTGGATAGGATTATTAGACGTTGGTCAAGCCTCACAACCCATAAAATTTGGGGGTTCAAATAATGATTCCCATCATATACCAATACAAAACCATGTTCATACCACAAGTACCTATAAACAACCGCTATCGCAGTCATACTTTGGTGATCCTAACCTAGTAAAATGCTTTAGGGATAGACTCTCCTAAAGGTATTGAGGTTGATGTTGATGTTGCGTGAGAAGGAAGGAAGAGTGAACTACCAATATTTTGAAATTTTTGATGAAAGTCTCTACAATCCTCTATGGTATGGCCTCATGTTCTATGGTAATCATAGAAAGTAGAAAATTCATACCAGGTGGGCTTCCACCCATGGTGATTTGACGGATTAGGAGGTGGTAACATGATGAGTGCTTCTTGTAATAGGTTATCCAAAATGGTGGCATAATGTCCTTTAGGTTCGAATGTAGCCAGAATTCATTTTTCTTAGGAGGAGGTGAAGTGGGTTGTTTGGAAATAGGTTTTTACTTGGTGGACATGGAGGATTTTTAGTTGTTGTAACAAGTGGATGTGGTGATTGCAAAGGATGGTTAGGTTTTATAGGAGGTAGAGGGAGAGGATCAGATGTGGATGCCCACTGCAAGGTAACAGATGTGAAATATAGACTTACATGTGAGAGCTTCCTTTTGGCTAGGAGGAACTACCTGTAATAGAAAACAAGACCACAAAAATATAGTTAAATGATATATGATAGTGGATTGCCTAGCGTATGCTAGTTCCGAGAAGTGTGATACTTCCTAGATGGTTGTCAATCCACTATTTAAAACAAGTTAATGCGAGAAATAAACAAGGTCCTATTGTAGTTGATATGATTTAGGTATCTCATTCAAATACAATAAGAAAATCCAATCACAATAGGCTAGGCTATAGTTGGATCGAGAGGTGAGGTGTCTCATCAGGTTCTGGGACTGGTCAGGGTCAGATTCTAGGGTTATTTAGGTCAACTGGTAGGGTGATTGTTGGGTCTGTTCTTGGTCAAGGTGTAAAACATAGAGATCGAACATCGGCTAAATGTGACCGATGCTGGTTTAGGTAGAACCGATGATGGTTATGGATAACCAACGTCGGTATGGTGGTCAGGGTAAAGAAACTCAAAATAGGTTAAATGGTAGGGGTGATCTGAGGTCAAATAAAGTTTGGGCAAGTGAATGGGGAGGTCTGTAGAGATCTTAGGTATGCTCAGAAGTATACAATAGGTGAGAATAGGTGATTTGGTGATGTGGGTGAAGGGATCTTTGGATTTACAAGAAAGTGGGTGATGAAGCAATAAGCATGCAAAGAATAGATTAATAACATGAGTAATAAAGATTACTAACTGAAATAAACTATACTGATTAGGGCCATACTTACTGTGTTAAGGATCTGATGGCTGAGTGATGGAGGTGGTTGATCGGAGAATACATGTATGGTCTGTAGTGGTGCTTTCTGAGTGCTCCCATGAATACAATGGCTCTCTGATTGATCTTGGTGATGGCTCTGATGGTTGGATGTGTAAAAGGATGCTTGTTTCACTTATATGTAGCTCTGGTCTCCTTCCTTTTCTCTCAAAATGTGCCAACCTCAAAATAAGGTTACCAAAGGGAATAAAAGGTGACCGACGATGGTTTCGGTTGACCGACGTCGGTTCAGGGGTGACCGGCGTCGGTTAGGGTGGGATTCCCTAGGTTTACTAAAAATGGGAGATCATGGCAATGATTTCTGCCAGATCTCTCTATTCATCTAGGCAAGAGCGGGAGTTACCTTTTCTTATGTGGGAATGTGGTTAGAGGGGATGTAGGCTTTGATTTTTAGGGTTTAGTTAGGTCTTAGTTAGTTATGGCAACATACTAAGAATAGACTTAGGGTGAGGTGGCTAGGTGAGGTGTGTATAGGTGAGGTGGTGGGGTGGGAATTATCTTAATTAGGATAATTAAATAATAAATATTGTGAGGACATGGATTAATTTAATTAAATTAATATTAGTGTGGGGTGTAAGGGGCCATGGTTAGGTGAGTGTGTTCAAGTTGATTATTTAACGAAGGGTCAAGGAGCGTGTGACCCAATTTTGGTGTCTACATTTTTCCCCTTTTTGTTACGTAGCTTGTATTGGTAAGCGACATGCACAAAAATAAGATGTGGTTGCCCCATGTGTGGGTGAAGGTGATCCCCTCAAACTAGGAATTGATGAGGGTAGAAGGTAAGAATCGGTGAGTGGTTTGATAAAAGGTGAATGTGATGAAGAGGAAGGTGGAAACGGGGGTAAGGGGGTAAAGTAAAGGTCAATCGGGTAATCCAGGTAATGGGTCGGGTCAAAGGTAGTAACAGTCAAATGCACACACACATATAAACTATAACAGGTACTAGGTTGAAGAGCATGCAAACTCTACATTGTCTAAGGTCGATAGGTTTATCCAAACAAGGTTGAGGTGATTCCGGTATCCAAGGTATAGGATATGGTGTGGAAGCACTTCGCAGGTCAGGTGTAGGAATGTTTAGGTATGTTCGGTACACCAAAGGTTGGGTCAGGATAAATGGTCATGGAAAGAGGTAAGGTAAGGTCATTAGGTCAAACAACACGGGTAACAGTGTCACAAGGTATAATGAGCACATGAGTTCACATAGGTCACTAACAATGTTCAGTCCAAGTAGCTAGGTCATGGCATGGGTAGGGCCGAGGTATGGGTAAAATAACAAGTCCCAAAATGTAATTAAGGACAAGTATAGGTAAGGTAGGCATGGAGGTTGGTTGCAATAAGGGTGGGTAAGGTTGGAAACGGGTCAAGGTGGGTTGGGTACATAAGTATGTATACATAATCAAATGTCATGATTTATAGATGTGATATTTATTTGATATAATATTTACCTATGGATGGTGTGCTTGGTATGGGTAATTTCCATTATTATTTGTGTATGTGATGTGTGGATAACTATATTTAGTGTTATATGATATATACCGATGTCATGATAGATGTCGTGAGGTATATCATGGCGATTTGAGTTTCCATTATTATTTGGTATGAAAATCGTATAATATAGGATTCATTTGTACATGATTGATGTTTATACATGGATGATGTTTTATTTCAATGTATGTAGGTGGATTGAATCATTGTATATGGATTGAGTCGAGTATAGGCATGGATTGAGTCAGGTGGACTTAGGTATGATGAAGTTTAGGTTGGTTTAGGTATGGTTGAATTGAGGTTGGTTGAGTTGGTTGAATTGAGGTTGGTTGAGTGTTTAATTCATTAATTGGTGCAATTAATGATGATGTGGGTCACTTTAAGATGTTTTGTAGTAAAATGCATGATAATGGTAAAGAAATGGTAAACATAATGAAATGAATGCATGAGTGATGATGGTAAAGATGTGAAGTAAGTGTTGTTTGTTTGGTTTAATTTCCAATTATTGATATAAAAAGGAAACTAACTAGGGTAGAATGTGACTAGGAAAGGGGGAGGGAATTGGTTAGGGTAGAGAGTGGCCGAGCTAACCTCCAAGGGCCCCATGCCCTCGAGTGCTTCCTACATAGTCCCAATGAAAAAAGGACCTCAGGCCGATGTAGTTCTCCCATAAGCTAGGGAAGATTAAGGTGAAATAGTGGAATGGTCGGATAGGTATTAGGCATGGGTGATGTAGGTCATAGGCATGATTGAGTTTAGGTTGTAGGTATGGTTGATTGATTTTTAAATACATGTGCGAGGATCTAGTCTGTATAGGATAATCAATAGGTAATGAGGAAGGTGAATGGTAAGAAGTGGTAAAAGAGCTGCTTAATTGATAAGAACCCTAATGAGTCTATCCATACCTTAGATGGGCTTATGAACATAAGACCCTACAGGCCTTGCATAATGGACTATTTTAAGGGTGAAGAAAAGTCACAAGATCACAAAATGTCACATTTTGTGGCAAGTCCCTTGAGTAACGAGGAATTTAGGTGGAAAAGACAAGGAGGTGAGAATGAGAGGCTTAGCGTAACTTAGTGTACGACGACGTGTTTTTCGGAACAAGAAACCCAAATCCAAAATAGGCAAGTCCATGATGAAAATTTCATCTTTTTCTTGATTTTTTGTTTTTAATAGACTGATCGATGTGGGAAGTCTATATGGGATGAATATATTATCTCCTTGAGGTCTTCGTGAAGTTGATCGATGCGGGAAGCTTCTTGAATATTTATTACATTTTTGTAATGACCGTACATAGTTGTCCTTCGAGGGAGCAATCTATTGATAGTGGTAGAATATGGAGAAGAGATGTCCCTTTTGAGGGAGTCATCTTTTTGCTTGGAAGTTTGACTCAAGGAGTTGTATCCCTTTTTTTTTTTTTTTTTAGACTGTTTAAGTCATGGACAAGATTATAGAGGATGATTAGGTTCCGGTTTTAGAAGACAAGATCGTAGTACACAAAAATTAACTAGGAAAGAGGTGGTTTTGAGTGATGAATGACCATGGGATTCCATCTTGAAGAAGATGAAAAGTATCCATGAGAATCATGCTATGAGCAGTCATGTGGTACTCATATTGAAGACAAGGCTAAAAGGTGACGGGTAATCACATGATTCTTGTTTAATCATGGATCCTCAAAATGGGTAATAATGGAAAGTGAACAACACTCAAGGGACGAGTGACCAATTGACATAAAAGTGATATAGGACTTGATATCAACAATAAAATGGTCGAAGATGCAAGGCATTAAGGGGCTCAGTTTGGGTTTACCTTTGAGTGAAGACAAATGATAAGCACTTGATCCATAGGCATGGGTGATGATATAGGGTCCAAGCCAATTAGGAGAAAATTTTCCCCATTTACTTTTCTCCTCTTTGGTTACATGTTGATTTTCCTTCAGGATGAGGTCACCGACTTGAAAGGTTCATTCATGAACACATTTTTCATAGGCACATTTGATACATTTTTGGTAGATTTGGAGATGGTCTAGGGCATTGAGACATGTTCATCTAATAATTCAAGTTGCACCAAATGATCCTGGTGAAATTCATCATCATTGAGCATGTCTTGTAGTGAGATGTGAGGGATGGAATCTAGACTTCGAGAGGTAAGACAACCTCAGTACCATAGACCAGAGAAAAGGGGGTGGTAGTAGTCAAGTGTGAATACTAGTGTGGTAAGCCCACAAGGTGAAAGGAATGTGCGTATGCCAATCCTTCCCAGTATCATTGACCACCTTCATAAGAATTTTGTTCAAGGTTTTATTGGTTGATTCAGCTTGACCATTGGTTTGTGGGTAATAAGGTGATGAGAAACTGAGTTGGATGCCAAAAGCATCACATAGTTTGCGTAGGGTTTTGTTTTTGAATTGTTTTCCATTATCCATGATAATGCGGTGAGGGACACCAAAGTGATAGATGATGTGATGGTTGATGAATTCACATATTTTCTCAGCTTTGGTGGAAATGAGGGAATGGATTCTACCCATTTAGTATAATATTCAGTAGCATGGTTATGATCCATTGGTGGCATTGTGAAGAATGGGGGTTGATCTCACCGACAAGATCCAAACCCCATTGAGAGAAAGGCCAAAGGTCTCACGCGACCTGTAAGGCATGACTAGGGGTGTGATGGAGATTAGCATGTTGCTGGCATTTTATGCAACATTTGACATAATCACAATAGTCATGGTTTAGGGTTGGCCAGTAATAGCCTAGGTGAAGAATGCATTTAGTGATAGTGAGACCACTAAAGTGGCCTCCACAAATCCCATCATGGACTTCCTTAATGGTGTAAGGAATTTCAGAAACTGGTAAGGCATCACAAGAGAATGTTGTCGAAACCACATTTGTATAGAAGACCACCCATGATGACATAACACGAGACACTTTTAAGGAAGGCACATTGTCCATTACGAGTGAGATCGGTGGGTAAAATGGAGAGGGAAAGATAGTTATGTATATTGCTTATACCAAAGGTCACTCGGGTCAGGAGCAATGGTTCCGATAGAGTAAACTTCATGAGGAAAATAAGAGGGTGATTGTAGTCTTTGTATGGTGACAAATATTTTAGAGTCAGTGGGTGAAGTGGGTATCTGAAGCCAAGCAGGCCATGGTATCTACAAATTTATTAGTAGAACGTGGGGTGGTTTGAAGGGCATAATGGTCGAAGGTGGTCAAAAGTATGTCCACATGATGCTTATACTTTTGAAGTATCTCATTACACACTGGTATATACCATTGACTTGGTTTATGACCAACTAAGAATCACCAAAGATGTTGATTGACTTAACATCTAAGGCATAAGCATCCTGAGACCCAATACGAGTGCTTCATATTCAACAATATTGTTTGTACAATCAAAATCAGTTTGAAAGACAAAGGCATAGGTTCACCATCAAGTGGAATGAGGATAACACCAGCCCCACCCCCACACTAACACTTGGAGCCATCAAAGAAGAGTGTCATTTGGTAAGCGGGTTCATCCAGGGAAAGGGTAGCAATAGACTCATCTGAAAGTCAAAGTTAGAGGGTTGATCCCCGAAATAGGTGTGTCGGCCAATTGGTCGGTGATAGATAGCTTGGCCCTTGATGGACTTTTGATGGATGAATTTGAGGTCGAGGTCAGCCAGAAGCATAAGCCAACATGCGGCACATTGATTTTGATAAGGTTTGGCATACATGTAGTGTAATGGGTCAGTATTAGTAATGAAAAGGTTTTGTGGTTGAGTAGGTAATGGCGAGTTTGGTGGTGATGAAAACTAAGGCTAGGAAAAAAAATTTAGTGTGGGTATATCTAGTTTCATAGTCAAGAAGGGTATGGCTTATGTAATAAACCACTTGCTCTCGTGTTGGTCATCGTGATGAGCAAGCATGACACCTAGAGAATGGTCAGTGGTGGAAATATATAGGTAGAAGGGCTGGTCATCCTTAGGAGGAATGAGCACTTGGTGGTTGAAGGAGGTATTGTTTTAAGGCCTCAAGGCTTTATGACATTCATCATCCCATTTGAATGAAACATCTTTCTTGAGAAGATGATGGAATGGTTGACATGGTCGAAAGTTGGAGATAAAATGATGAATTGATTAATTTTCCTTGTAGGCTGCAAAGTTGATGGAGATTAGTGGGTGGTGGCATTTCAAGGATAGCCTTGACTTTAGTAGGATCAACTTCTATGCCACACAAAGAAATGATGAAACCTAGGAGTTTCCTGAAAGTACTGCAAAGACATTTTTTTGGTTGAAGACAAACACAATATTTGATGAGGTGGTCAAAGATGACTTTAAGAATGGGTAGGTGTTCGGTTTCGATGTTTGATTTGGAAAGCAGATCATCTACATAATCCTCCAATATGTGATGCATGATGTCATGGAAGATGTAAGTCATGGCCCGCTGATATGTAGCACCAACATTTTTGAGACCAAAGGGCATGACTCGATAGCAGAAAGTCCCCCAAGGGGTGATGAAGGTAGTCTTGTGTTGATCCTCGGGAGCTAGTAATATTTGATTGTAGCCCGAGAAACCATCCATGAGTGATAACATTTCATGGCTAGCAGTGAGATCAACTAGTTGGTCAATGCCTGGTAGTGGGAAATCATCTTTGGGACAGGTGAGGTTGAGGTCACGGAAATCTGTGCAAATGTGGAGTCCCCTATCACTTTCATGATAGGAATGATGTTAGAAATCCATTGGGGATAATCAATGGGTAGAATGAAGGAAACCGAGAGAAGGCATTGAAGCTCTTCTTTGACCAGAAGAGAAATGTGAGGATGCATTTTCCATAGCTTTTGTTTGATAGGTTTGGCATCGGAATGGTCACGATATTGTGAACCATGATTTTAGGATCAATACTAGGCATATCGGCATAGGACCAAGAAATGCATCACTATGGTCCCAAAGGAAAGAGGTGAAGGCTTCTTGTTCATAGTAGCATCTAAAGATTGGCCATCTTTAGAATGTGTGGGTCATCTTGGGTATTAATGTTGATTTTGATGGTCGATTCATTTCAACATGGTTTGTGTCTCGAGGGTAACGACCGGTGAATATAAGAGTCTTCTACACCAAGGTAGGTGAGGATGGACTCATCATCCTGACATTGAATGACATTAATTGAAGGTGTATCATCATCGATCATGTCAGGATATAGGAATGGGAGAGAAGAGGGAGCCTCGCCATCACATTGATAGGTCAACGGTCCCAGGGAAATGGTGTTTATGAAAAAAAAAAAAAAAAAAAGGAGGTATAGATTCAGATCTATGGACTCCATGGGTGAGGATGGTAATGTGGGTGAATGAGAGGGGGAAGATGTCTCATCCTAAATAAGGTCGATGTGAACCTTCTTAGAAGATGGAGCATCAAAACCAATGCCACTACGGTCATTGTGTTTATGAGAGGTACAGAGAGATGACAGTGTGGTGGCCTTGTTCATAAAAACCAAAGCCAAATCCTTTCCACGCACACCGGTGGAGGAAAGTGTGAGTGAAATGAAATGGTTGGTGAGGGAGTGTAGGTCGGTGGAAAATGGTTGGGTTTGGGATGGAGGTTCGGGTTTATAGGTGGCCATATCAAGTCCCCATACATTAGGTTGGTGCGAAGGTGGGGAGGGCCATAAGGGAAAATGTCACCAATGTGAATGTCATAACTGGGGTGTTGACACGAGATTCCCATATTGTTGTGGGGTGAGGAAGGTATCGATATTGTATAGGTGGTATTCCCCCAGTGAGGCATTGAAAAACACCTTCTAAGGGATCAGTAGTTGGTATGTGGGTAGTGGGTATAGATGGCTCACTAGATGAAGGGGAAGCAGGGGCGCTAGTGGTGGAGGCTACAACTATGCAGTAGGGATGGCGAGGTTAGATGTAACAAAAGTAGTGGCAATTTTGGTGGATGGGCTTGTGGGTGGAGGTGAAGTGGTTTTGGTGGTGGATGCCTTGACCGGTACAAGCACATCATTGGGTCGATATAGCATGTTACAGGTCTTGAAAGGTGAGGGGTGTAGGGATGGTGTAATTATGTCCCTCATGTTCAAATTTGAGGCATCGATGTAACGTCAAGGGACACAACCCATGGCACGAATCCAAGGTCACCAAGCAACAAGTTATACTGGAACTCCCCTTCTAGGACATAGAAAAGTTTCGGGATGGTGCGGGGACCTACGCGGACATGGAGAACAATGGTACCTAGTAGAGGTTATGGCATCATTGAAAGAATGAACAACATAATGGGGTTACTATGCATGCAATTGGTAGGTATTTGCATTTGGGCATATGCATGGGAGGAGATGATGTTAATGCTAGCACCACCATCAATCATAACATGTCGTATGCATATATTATCGATAAAGATGAGATGAAAAGAGTGGGGTCGGGGTCATCGGACTAAAAGGGAGTGATCTCTTCATCTACAAAACTGAGGTGGCCACTTGGTGAGTGGGTGAAGGTGTAGAGGAAGGTGAAGACCTAGTGAGAGAGGCTACATGGTGAGGGGTAATGATGGAGGCTACGGGTGTGGGGTCATTTGGTAAGACTTTGATAGATTGAAGGACCTCCATGAGGGCTTGACGATGTGACTCTGAGGTCTGGACAAGGTCATATAAAGACATTTTGAGGGGGATTGGTGTAGTTGTTTTAGCATTGTATGATGTGTGGCCCCATCGGAAAATGGGATATGCAGGACCAAATGATGACTTTGGGTGTGGGTGTAGATGGTATATTGGGTATAGGGTTGGTTGATGGGCCAGTTGCTTTCTCCTTTCCCTTGTCTTTCTATTGAGCACAGGTGGCAATGTTGATCATGTTAATCTTGAGGGGAGGGTGGAGAAGGTGTGTCATGAGTGGTATAATGGCAAGAGGGAAAAAAACCTAGTGGTGGAAAAACCTTGAGAGTGAGTAGGGCACATGGCATTTGGGTGGTGGTTTGGCCAACTCTCTTATGTGAACCATGTTAATTTCAAATCTCGGGATGGATCTAAGAGTTGGGGTGGAGATTTTGGTCATTGAGTAGGTAATGAGGGAAGATCTATGGAAATTGGTGAAGGTGAAATGGGGTCCTCATCAAGAAGATCATCATCATCAAAGTTTTCTTCAGGAGGACATAATTGGACAAGAGTGGCTTTCAAAGCCTTATAGTTCTCTACATCGTGTCCTGGCACATGATGGTAGGCACAAATTTTGGTTTCATCAAACCCTTTTGGTTTGGGTTTGAGTGGGTCATAAGGTCTAAGAGGTGGTAATGTGATGACAAAAGTTTCGAGGAGGTTGGTTAGGATTTTAGCGTAGGACCCTACTAATGGATCACAATGGGAGGTGAATGTGGGTTTGGGTATAGGTGTGGCTGACTATGTAGGAAGAGTCTTTGCAAGAGGGGGAGTGGGTTGGGCTACTAGTTTGGTGTGTGGTGTGGTCTTAGGTGTTGGTCATATCTGCTTGGGTAGGGGCATGGTAGATGAACTGGCAAATAGAATGTGTGGTTGGTTTAACTACCTTATTGAGGGTAGCAGGATTTTTGGCTTTAGGTTGCACCTTCTTGGGTAAAGGTGATACGGGCACACATGAGATGTAGAGGGAAAAGTGATGGTGGAAGAGGGTGGGTTACCCATGGGGGTAACCGAGGTGTTGTGGAGGTAGGTGGTGTGGGTTGGGTAGGAGGCATGAGTGAAAGAGAAGGAAGTGTCATGGGTAGTGAAGAAGTTATTGATGGTATTGGAGGTATGGGTGGTAAAAAGGTTACAGTGAGGGGGAGGTTGTGTGGGGTGCTTGGGTATATTAGAGGTCTGTGATGGGGAAATGGGTTGTTGCATTCTTGGTTTACCGGTGGATGAGGGTTTCTTGGCCAGGGTCAAGGGGTGAGGTCCTAGGATGGATGGAAAGGGTGAAGGTGATAAGGGTGTGGTTGGTGAGGTTGGGGTATGAGATCTAGGAGATTGGCTCTTCTGTTTAGGGGTCGGGTTAAGTTTGGTGTTAGTTTTGGAAGACGTAGCTAAATCTAATTTGATGGGTGGATGAGTAAGGCTAGTTGTTGGTATGACCCCTAAGGTAGTGATAGGTTTAGGCAAGGGAGATGATATAGGCATGGGTTTGGGTGTAGATGCATGTTGGGTTATGGGTAGAGGTGTGAGTTGAGCCATGAGTGGTGTCATGGGAGATTTTGTGATAGTTGTGGTTGTGTTTGGTTTGGTTGGCCGAAACACTTTTGGATAGATAGTGGAGGTGTCAGTGAGTGACAACTACATTTGTGTTGAAACAAGAAGTAGAAGATGCCCCCAAAGTAAGGCTCTATCGACATAGTCCAGAGATCAGCCAAGCGTGAGAATGGTACTATTGTAAGTGGAGCCGACATGGACCAAGTGGAAATCCCATAAAATGTGTTTGAGATACCGAAATGGCTAGCCTCGGACTCTTGTGGGTAAGAGAGCCAAAGCAGATCAATGGGATCTTGAAGGTCTATGGTGAATGGTCATCTACAGTGGTGGTACTTCTATAGTATCCTCCATGGGTAGAGGAGAGGATGGGCCAGCCAAAGTGGGCTCTCCTTGTGTTGGTGTAGGTGGTGAACTGCATCTTTTGAGTAGAGAGTGGGACAAACTATTTTAAATTTTGAGGGGTCAAGGTGGTGTGCTGATTATAGGCTCTTTCACGGATGAAGGAGAAGATGAAGGGGATTCCTCTGTGGGTAGAGGAGTAGATGAAATAGGTTCGGTGTGCAGGTAGGGGAGCATGGGCTAAGATTTCATCTATGGAAGGAATATGAGGCAATTGGGAAGCAACTGGTGCATCATTGAAAATAGCGTGGACCTCACGGACAATGCTATCATTGTTTGAGGTATCACCCACTTGGTTGAAGATGGGGCATGATTAGGGAATGGCTTCTTGAAGATGTGTAGGCTTTGGTTAGTGGGTGCATTTGGGCTATCCAAGACTAAGTCTCCATTTGTCTATCATTTCTTGAATGATATTTTTGAAGGTAATGCAGTTATTGTCATTGTGACCTTTGACCCGATGATAGTTGCAAAAGTTCATGTTCCTTATACCACGCAGGCATGGGTCACTCAGGGTCAAAACCAGTATGTGGTTTTATGGTGGAAGGGTAATGGCACCTACCTTAACAAGATTTTCCAAAATGGAAGAATAAGATTCTCCTAGGGAAGTGTACTTTCATTGTTCTCATCTAAACTGGAAAGCTTGGACAGAGAGAAGATTAGAAGGGGGTTTGGATGGGTTTGATTGATGAGGGGGACCAGCTTTGAGAACTACGGCATTAGCAGACCCTTTGGGCTTTGAATAGTTGTTTTGAGGTTTTGAAGATGAAGAAGTATCATTTGATTTGAACATGATGTTCTTATTATGAAGTTGAATCTTCTTTTCTTCGATAGCATGAATTTCCAATTTCCATGCCATGGTGAATGCCTCATCAAAAGTGTGAAAATTTTACACCTATAGGGTTGGTGAGATGTGTCTAGCACATGCCCAAGTAAATAGTTCTATAAGCTCGGTTTGAGGTAATTGGAATGTGAGCTGGTTAATGAGGTTGCGCCAATGAGTGACAAAGTCAGCGATAGACTCATCATCATATTGTCATGTGGAATAAAGATCAGTCATGGTAACCTTCTTAACAACATTGATGGAGAAGTGATCTAGGAAGGCTTGGGCTACTTGATTGAATGAGTAAATGGAGTGTCTTGGTAGTCCACTATACCAGTCCAATGCAGGTCCTGTCAGGGACATTGGGAAAGTCCTCAAAAGTAAAGCATCATCATGGGCAATCAGGTAACACCCATGTTTAAAGGACCACAAATGTTGTTGTGGATCTTCTTTGCTATTGAAGTGGTTGAATTTTGGCATCTCCCAATGTACGGGGTATGGTCAAATGGGAATGGATGGGTGAATAGGCTCATTACAAATTTCATCATAGGTGAGGGAATTGCATGAGCCGAAAACCGATGCTTCTAGTGTTTGCATCTTTTCCATCATCAACTTGATGAGGTCATTGGTAGGTTGTGATGGGGGACACCTCTGTGGTATAAGGAGGTGGATATTGAACCTAATAGGGAGGTTGAGAATAAGGAACCGACATGGAAGGCACATATCCAGAATGGGTGACAGATGAGATAGGGGGTTGTTGATAGTAGGTGTATGTAGGTGGGATGGTTGTCATGACTCTTGGTAGTGATTGGGGGCAAATGTTTGTGGGATGGAGAGGATGAGATTTTGGAATGGAGTAGGGGTCACCGACACCACAAGGTTTGTGTTGTAATGGGTATTTGTGAGACAATGGGTGTGGATTGTGCTATGGTCTGGGTGGTGGATGAGGGGACAACAAATATATGATAGGCAGAGAGGGAAACTGCTGATGCGGTGGTCATGGCGGGTATGGGTCCTAGCTGAAAACTACTAGGGGTGAAGCAGGTGAGGGTAATGCCATATTATTAGGGGCAATGCAGCAAGGAAGGGGGGGAGATTGATATACATGCATGTCATATATCAATTGACCAGAGGAGTCTCAGGTGGAAGAGTGGGAAAGGTAGAACTGTAAGGCCATGGGATTCTGATCAAGGAGTCATGTAAACTCCTCGTCATCACCGAAAATGGGTGGTAGGTAAGGTTGGATCCATGGGTGATAGGATGGAAGGTGGTGAAGGACTAGGTGGGAGTGGTTGATGACTAGCATGGAATATGAGGGCGTTAGTCTGCAAAGTCAGCACCATGTGAACAAGTGTTGACCTGGTAAGACTGTATTCTATAGATGACACAAAAAATAGTAAAAATAGAGAATAATGGGGTCCGGAGGTGAATCTGGTCAATGTCTAGATTTTGAAAAATTAAACACAGGCAACCGATGATGGTCAGGTTGACCGGTGATGGTTATGGGAAAATCGATGATGGTCAAGATGGTGATTGATGATTAGGACAACACCGATGATGGTTTTTGAAACCAATACCGTCACTATGTGGAAGAAACCAATCTCAAAAAAATGAAGTGGGAATGTTGGATTTGTACTGGTGAAACTGTGTATGATAAAAAATATCAATAAGGGAGAAATATGATGATGCCTTGAGGGCTGAAAATAAAAAAAAAGTAGTAATGAAAGTTATTCTAGGTAAAGTAACTAGAAATCCAAAAGCCGACACGGTTAGGGTTTAACCGATGATGGTCAGATGTGAACCAGCGATGGTCATTGGACCAACATCGGTGATTGTGAAATTAGAAAGAAATAAAGAAAATTGGTTTTGTGAATTAAATTAAGTGAAGAATCAAACCCAGAAGCCTGAGAATGAGAAGATGAGGCCTGACACACTCAGAAAAAGTCAGAATACTCCAACTATGATGGTGGAGTGTGCAAGGAAGAAGAAAAATGGGGATTCATAGTCTCACACCTCAAAACACAAGCCAAGAAGAATGCTAAGAAAAAGCATGATCCTAACAATGATTTTCTTATGTTTGTTTAGCTTATGCTATTTAGGACTGACTGTGTGTATTTAGAACAGAAAATTTTGGTTGGGAAGGCATCCTACGAAGAAGGATATCTAAAAGGAGAGGTTTTAGGTATGTTATGGTGGGGGTGGGCCATCCTCTGAGATGATGACTCGATAGAGGCAACGAGTTGGGGAGTACCTACCAATCGGATTGTCATGTGATCACTAAGATGTTCCCGGGTAAGATGTTGTTTAAGAAAGATGTGTATATTTGATTTTGTGCAAGTTTGGTAAGACACAGAGAGAGAGAAAAAAATGTGATTTCTATGATTCTTTGTGTCAACCATCAGTTGGGCATGACTTCCAGCATATAGGTTGCCCTCAATTTTAATGTGAGCTAATAATGCAACAAATCAAAATGTAATGCAAGTGTTTTAAACCCAAATCAAAGTGTGATATTTGATGTAGCAAGAGATGAACAGAAGAGGGATGCTCTTTCACTAATGCAATGCAAAAGAAAGGAAGATGTGTTCTTTTTAAAGCACCAAAAACATGATTGTTTTTAGACAATAGAAAGAAGGAGAATGATTCCAAGGAAGAAAAATTAATGTGGAAGCTTTTCTAAGGGAAAAAAACACACAAATTTCACCTAGGAATGAATAAATGCAAAAGAACCCTGATGGGTCCCACCGGTGTGCCAAAATGTTTCACCATTTTCTTTACCTTTTCAAATGACAAAATAGATAAGGGTAAGGGCCAAGGAGGAATACCTATTAAATGTTGGTCGGTTGATGGTTGTTGTGCATGTTTCTAACTTCTTGATCCATAGCTGAATGTGAGAGCTTCCTTTTGGCTAGGAGGAACTACCTTATAATAGAAAACAAGACCACAAAAATAGTTAAATGATATATGACAGTGGACTACCTAGCGTATGCTAGTTCCGGGAAGTGTGATACTTCCTAGACGGTTGTCAATCCACTGTTTAAAACAAGTTAATGTGAGAAATAAACAAGGTCCTACTGTAGTTGATATGATTTAGGTATCTCATTCAAATACAATAAGCAAATCCAATCACAACAGCTAGGCTATAGTTGGATCTGAGAGGTGAGGGGTCTGTCAAGGTTCTGGGACTGGTCAGGGTCAGATTTTGGGTTATTTAGGTCAACTGGTAGGGTGGTTGTTGGGTTTGTTCTTGGTCAAGGTGTAAAACACAGAGACCGATGTGTCAATTAATGTGACCGATGCCGGTTTAGGTAGAACCGATGATGGTTATGGGTAACCGGCGTCGGTATGGTCGGGGAAAAGAAACTCAAAATAGGTTAAATGGTAGGGGTGATCTGAGGTCGAATAAAGTTTGGGTGAGTGAATGGGGGTCTGTGGAGATCTTAGGTATGCTCAAAAGTATACAACAGGTGAGAATAGGTGATTTGGTGATGTGGGTGAAGGGATCTTTGGGTTTACAAGCAAGTGGGTGATGAAGCAATAAGCATGCAAAGAATAGATTAATAATAGGAGTAATAAAGATTACTAACTAAAATAAACTATATTGATTAGGGCCATACTTACTATGTTAAGGATTTGATGGCTGAGTGGTGGAGGTGGTTGATCGAGAATACGTGTATGGTCCTATAGTGGTGCTTTCCCGAGAGTGCTCCCATGAATACAATGGCTCTCTTGATTGATGTTGGTGATGGCTCTGGATGTCTGGATGTGTAAAAGGATGCTTGTTTCACTTGCATGCAGCTCTGGTCTCCTTTTTGCTCTCGAAAATGTGCCAACCTTGAAATAAGGTTACCAAAGGGAATAAAAGGTAACCAACGATGGTTCTGGGTTGACCAACGTCGGTTCGGGGTGACCGGCGTCGGTTAGGGTGGGATTCCCTAGGTTTACTAAAAATGGGAGATCATGGCAATGATTTTTGCCACAGATCTCTCTATTCATCCGGGCAAGAGTGGGAGTTACCTTTTTTTATGTGGGAATGTGGTTAGAGGGGATGTAGGCTTTGATTTTTAGGGTTTAGTTAGGTCTTAGTTAGTTATGGCAACATACTAAGAATAGACTTAGGGTGAGGTGGTGGTGTGGGAATTATCTTAATTAGGATAATTAAATAATAAATATTGTGAGGACATGGATTAATTTAATTAAATTAATATTAGTGTGGGGTGTAAGGGGCCAGGTGGCTAGGTGAGAGTAGGTGTATAGGTGGTGGTGGGGGAATTATCTTAATTAGGATAATTAAATAATAAATATTGTGAGGACATGGATTAAGTTCTAGTGTTGATCACATGGATTTGGCTTCATTAGGTGATAAAGTAGTCGAGAGGACAAACTCGACTTTAGTTATCATATTAATTGTATGAACAACATTCATTTGTGGTTTCTCGAGAGGAAGAGAGGTGATTTGGAAAAGGCTATTTAAATATGTCAAGGCCTTGATTTGGGGGTGCGTTTGGATTATCTAAGTGAAGGTCACCCTTTTCAATCAAGTCTTAAAGCACATTATGGAATGTATGACACCTTTCGATGTCATGACCATTGACCTTGTGGTACTTACAGAAGTCATTATCTTGATACCAAATGGGTTTCTAAACTGAAATATCGATGGTTCGAATGGATGGAATTGATATTAGATTGGAGGTGAGCAAATTATTAAAAACAACACCATAAGTTTCAGCTATGGGTGTATAGTTGTGTTGTTGATGAAAGCGTTTGGTGGTTGGCTTTTCCTTAGGAGCGATTTGACCATGATGGTGTTGGTGATGATTTAGAGTTATCTGAGTTGTATGGTGGCTTAGATGGGAAATCTATTTTGGTTTCTTAGCATGAAGTTTTACCCCATTTTCTAAGGCTCACATTTCTAACTTACTTGCCATGGTAAAATCCGCATCAAAATTTTGGAATGACTAAATTTGCAAAGTAGATGAAATGTGTTTGGCACATGTGTGACAGAAAATTTTGATTAACTCTAGTTACGATAATGTGAAGGATAGATAATTAGTAGTGGCCCTCTAACGGGCTACAAAATCAACAATGGATTCATGTTCAAATTTTCTAATGGAAAACAGATCATTAATAGTGATTTTACGGGCTATGTTTATGGAGAAGTGGTCTAAGAATAGTTATGCAAGTTATACGAAAGAGAATAGTGAGTGTTGTGGAATGTTGTTATACCATTCTAAGGTAGGACTGGCAAGGGACATGGGAAAGGTGCTCAGTATGAGGTCTTGATCATGAGCTATTAGATACCACATGTGACGAAAGGCACGAATGTGTTATTGTGGATATTCTTTGCTATAAACTTAGTAAGTTTTGGAAGCTCCTAGTGAGGTGGATATGGTTTAGTATGGTATAGAAGGGTGAATGGGCTCATTACAAATCTGATCATAAGAGAGGACATTCTTGGATGTTGATGAAGTGACTTCTAGGCTAGATATGCGGATTAGAAGGGCTTGAAGAGGATCGCTTTGTGTCGATTCTTGTAGAGTTGAGCTAGGTTGATACAAAGACTTGTTAGGAAATAAGAGATAAAATATGCGAATAATCCCTTACAGAATCGCAACAGTAGAAACTAATATGCAGAAAATATTACAAATCTCAAATAAAAGTGTAGAATAAATAACACAACATAGAGAGACAAGATTTAACGTGGTTCACCCAATTTGGGCTACGTCCACCAAGAATCACTTGCTCATATTTTATTACAAGCCTCCACTCTCTCAATACAATACCCAGATCCGTTTGGAGCTATGCTCAACAAACTCTACAGAATTCACACCTGAATTCAAAGCACATCTGCAATACATTTGCTTGTCTATCTATCATATGCATAAGACCATATAAATAGACAATTGCTTAAGCAGTTTGATACAAAACCATGGGTATCAAAACCATGGGCAAAAAACCATGGGTATCAAAACAATGGGTACCAAAACCATGGGCCCAAAAATAGCCCATAACGGTTACCCATTACCCATGGGTTAATAAACCACCCATGAAAATTTGCTTTGGGGGCTTCGCCCCGAACCCCCTAAAAATACCCGAGTGTAACACATAGAAGGTGTACCACACTCTAACATGAAAACAAGCTCCACAAACATAACAAGACTAGTTGGGTTGTGAGTACACTTGACATTGCTACATGAGAATATTCTATTGGGATATGCTATATTGTTATGGGAGATTATGATGATAGGGTTCTTCTACTGTGGGACATGGTATGATGGAATATTTTGTTGATATCTGTACTATTGAGGCATGTGTTGTTGATTTTTTTGGGAATTTTTTTATGATGAAGGATGTTGCGTTGTGGAATGTTCTAATGGGATGAGGATCCTTGATATGAAGCGATAGGTTATAAGGCTTGAACATATTGGTATTGCAATGGCATCGATACATGCATAAGAGGTTGTGAATATATAGGTGTTTATTGAGAAGACATAGCTGAAGTGGCGAAAGACAAAGGTGCTATTATAGAACACTTTGTTATGGGATACCATGTAGTGGGATTGTAGTGCCCACTTCCCTTTGACACCTTTTGATACTGATCATGACACTATTGACTATATTATGGGCATTATTATAGTTTTGATTTAGCATGATGTTAGATATTTGATCATGGATTATTGTTGACTTTGATTCTTATATGATGCATGATGATTATTAGAGACACTTTTTTATATTGATGATGATATAATGTTTGACATGGTTATATTATGGATGTCGTTTAGACTTGTAATAATTGGATATTTTGATTAGACCTAGAAAATGAAAATTAGATTAAAATTGATGATGATATAGTTGTTAATGAAATTGTGAGTGATATTGTTGATTGTCGTGATAATTGTTGTGATTCACATATATATATTGATGATCTTGATATATATATATATATATATATATATCATTTGGATGTTCGATATGGCCACGAGGTCAAGGAGGTATTTGTATTTTTGCAGGTTAAAAAAATCACAACAAACATCGAGGGATTGGAGACCAACCACTTTGGAATTCTAGATGAATTCAACAAGGTCACCATGGCAACTGTATTTGTGTGTGTGTGTGTGTTTGATTGTGATAGGGATTCCCATGGGGGGGATCACCTTTAAATGTGACCAAGGGATTTTATGTTTTTTATTTTATTTGGTCCCTTTTTGTTTAATGTTTGCATGTGTTTTATGTGGTACCCTTACCCCTTTCATTATTTATTTTAATGTGGTGTTAATATTGTGAGTAATCATGTTGTTAAGTTAATTAATTAAAAGATATCATGAGAATATGGTTGTTGGTTATGATTTAAAGTGTTGTAAGAATGAGTAAGTAATGTGTAAGTAATATGTAAGGGATGTGTGATTTAACTTTTGAGTGTGAAACACTCCACCTTCTTGAAAATTTGAATTTGTCCTTGGAGATTGATTAGGAGGCTTGTGGGACAAGTTAAACTTGTCCCATGCCTTTTAATTTTACATACTTGTTGGTCCGAAAATCTGTCGCGTGGACAGATCTATGGATAGACGAGCCAACAGTGTTGCAGGGCTTAGCCCCTCTTTGAGACAGCAAAGCGAAACTGGTTTATTGCTATTTCTACTAGCAGGAACCTATGCAAGTCTCACAGATTCCGCCTTCGGGGGTTGGGATCTCATCCCGGTAGAGTGTTTCAGGCTGCGAAAAGAAAGGAATGAAAGAAGGAAAAGAGAAAGAACAGATCCGAAGGAAGAAAAGAAATGAATTCCAAAGCAGAAAGGTCAGAAGATTTATGTTTTTAGTTTGGAGTAAATGAGCCAAACCTACTTGCATAAATAAACAAAGCAATACTGATAAACAAATGACGGAAAAGTAGATATGAATCCAACAGATTAAACACATACAGATCTAACGTAAGAAAGATCTAATGTATAACACAGCTATTGAGCACAAAGTCTGAATAATTGTATTACTGTTCTTTTCTGTTACAAGAAAGCTCAAAGTCTTTCTCTCCTCACTTCTATTTCTATCTAAAAATGTTCACCCCTTGAATACAACAAGTATTCTTGTATTTATAGAAGATGAGGGAGAGAGAAGGCAAAATGGAGCCAACCACTTATTTACAAGATATTTACAAAATATCCAAAAGTCATGTTGACTTTGACAACTTGGATGGATGACATCATCCCATGATGCAACATGGATGATGTCATCATTTGTGCCAACTTACTTCAGATATTACGAAAAGAAAGTCGGAGAATAGAGAGGAGAAGAAGAAGAAGAAGAAGAAGAGGAAGCTATTCATCATCATCATCCTGTGGCCTAAAAGGGGTCGCCTGTTTCTGATGCTGATCAGGAGATGAGATGTGGAACTGAGCGCGGTATTCCAAGAACTTGCTGATCATCGGCCCAAATTGATCCTGTGATGGATCCTTGTGCCGTTCACTGATTGCTTCGCAAGTTTCCCGCTCATCTATGAGCTTTTCTGGGATCTTGGAATAGTCTTTACCCGCCTCGATTAGGGACCCGATGAAGTCTCTACAGGCCAGTAGGTTGTTGATGGATTCGATGTCGAACGTGACTTCTGGCCCTGTCCCTTGAGAAGCTACCTCCTTGAAAATCCGGATAGTGTCATCAGCTGATCTCAAGGTAAGGGAAGGAGTGAGCAACCCTGGAGTCATAGATAAAACAATTTTCTCCATTTGATGCATCGCATCCAGGGCCTCTTCCTTTACCTTGTCTATCTTTTCCAGAACAAATTCTAGCTGATCTATCCGATAGTCCAGAGTGGACATAGTTTTATTGAGGGCCCTTGGGTGGCCGAAGACTCCGAACTTAACCAGATCTTCGACTGAACAGTCGAACATTTGTTGGAAGGCTTCGTGCTGGAGTCTAGCATGCTCTAATTCTTCTGATACTGGACTTGCTAATGCTTGGAGTTCCTTATTCGCCTTCTCGATGTTCAGGTATAAACTGATATACTCGGCGATCACCTTTTCACTATCTTTGAGGATCTGGCTCCTCCAAGCAGAAACAGCCATACCTTGCTCGCCGATTTTTGAATACTCATTAATCTTCTCCTGACTGAGCAGCTCAGGAGTCTCGGCGGCAGTTGTGGGAGGTGCACTTCCCATCTTCTGTAAGGCTTGAAGCAGATACTTGTTCTGCTCCTTTAGTAGCCTTTTCTCCTCTTTTGTTTCCTGAAGCTTTTCGCAGAGTGCATCAACTGCGGAAAGAGCTTCCCCCTGGAGACTTTCTGAGGATGTCCCCATTGTGACTTGGGTCACTGTGAAATCTGCCGGAGACAGATCTTCTTTCTCTTTGGTGGGATCGGGGTAGGCTATTTCCATAACCCTCTCACCTGCAGCGCTCTTGGAGAAGCGTGTAACCGGCTTGTGCTTCTTTGCTCCTTTAGCCGGAATGACTGAAAAGTCCATCGGAGCGATGGGGACTTTCCTCTTTTGTTGGCTTAGCTGCTGAGAGATCCAAGCTGGTCCTATAGAAGAAGGACCAGAGACAGAGGGGGAGGCAGCAACGGTAGAAGAGGGGAAAAACGTGGAGACACGCGGCGGCGGCATCGAAAGAATAGCCGAGGAAGTGCCCACGGAGAAAGGGAAACCGCAACCGCAGAAGATATAGGAAGGGAAGGGAGCTCGGAGATGAGGGAAGAAATGGAAGAAGACAAATCATCAAGGAGGAGAAGATAGATGAAGAGGCGGGGGAAAGAGTAGAAGAAGGGGCAGAGGACACAACCAAAGGAGTGGTTGCTTGAGTCACTCGAGGAGGGGAAGGAAGAGAAGAAGAAGGGATAGAAGGGACCTCTGAAGTTGTAGCGACGCCGACATCCTGGGTGGATGGGCGTATAGGACTATCCTCTGTCAATTCTTTCTCTGGCGAATCCAGAGTTATTACTTGTTCAGGCTCTGAAGGAAGAGGACTTTCAGGGGCTTCCTCCTGAATGGTGCTAGGTTCACCTTCGGTACCTTTGCCTTTCAGCAGCTTCTTTGTCCTTGGAGGTGCGTTGCCCAAAGGGGAAGTCGTGAAATCTACCCCGAGGTAGATTAGTCCGTTCATGCGGCACCAATGCTCCGTTCTCCGCATAGTTTCTTTTACCCTCTCCTCAATTGTTTGAGGAGCCTTGCTTCTGTCAATGTCCGGGAAGGGCCAATCATCCCCTTCTGTGTCATTATACACTTTGTCTACTTCGTCTTCCGTGGTTTGGAAGCCTTTTGGGACAATGGCCACTCCGTATTGGATGATTTCCGTTAATGCCAAGCGAGAGTGATCCTTTCTTCTGAGTTCTACCTCATGGAGAACGTCAATGTAGATATCCTCAATCTGAGGGACATGAATTGGATCAAGCTTAGCCCTTGGTAGACAGCCCCTAGGGTCGAATGTAGGCCTTGCTGGGAAATCATGCTTTAGGTTGAGCAATTCTAGCTCAGCAAACATCTCCTTCGCCTTGTGATAGCTGGAGCATGTGTAACGGCCTACTGTGAGGGGGAAAGGAGTTCCGCCCTTCTTTCTCTTGAGGCACTTTTCATGGTATGTGACGAGCTGTCTTGACAGTTCCAATAAAATCAGCTTTGGTCCAGCATACCTTGGTAGCCTGGTTGGCTCTCCCAAAAAGTTGGCAGCCCTTAGATAGGTGAACGTGGGAAATTGGGTGAACAAGGCTCCCCATTTCTCTGTGACTGCCACTATGTTCTTTGTCGTCCGGCTATGAGTCAAATTTGGCCGCAACATGCACATGATGTGATAGAAGAAAACATCATTGATTTTAGCAAATTGAGGGATACTATTCTCTAGTCTCAGCTCTGGATAGTAATCAAATATCTTGGCCTGAGGCCATACTCCACTTCGGTTGAGCCCTGGGTAATCCCTTGCCGATGCTGCAGCGTAGACTACATAGGAGTTCATATGAAATACTCCAGTTGTGGCAAGCTGTTGTAGCTGCTCAGAGATGGTGTTGCTGATTATTTCACCCCAGCAAAAGCGCTGATCGGGCAAATTCTTATTCATTGTTTCTAGGTACCGCAGCATCCACTTATGGAAATAGTGGGCATCTGAAAGCCCGAAGACTCTGCTCAAGAAGGTGATAGAATCACTGAGTTCCTCTGAGAAATCACTTCGGTGGATAGTCTGAGGCCACCGGGTCACTACCTTCTTATTCTTTAGGTAGACCTCATTCATTAACTGCATGCACTGGCCTTCGTTGTCTTCCCAGGCCTTGATGCATTCCTGTTGGCTAACAGCCACGTAGTTCCGGTGGTGAGGAATGCCAAGCATCAACTCAAAATGGCGGGCAGTGAGGTTTATGACTACTTCGCCCTTGCTATTCTCGACACATCTCGTGTCTTTGTTGAAGGATTGTGCAACAACCATCATAAACTCGTTATTCACAGCGCTGACAGGGATTCCTCCGGCAAAGTGCAGGGCACTGCCTATTAGTTTGTCCATCCATGGACTTCTTGTAACCTTTTGAGTTCTAAGCCAGAACTCATCCATGTCAATGTGACCCAATTCAGAGTCCCGGACATCCATACTGCACTCAGCCTGTGATTCGGGCATCCTGACCTTCTGATATTTGTATTTCATTTCTTCTTCTGTTAGCTTTGCCTTTCCTCTTGGTTTGGTGGGCTTCTTGCTTGACGTAGACATGTGTTCTTTCGAACTCAGCTGCTGATCTGCACGAAGAAGAAGAGAGACCCAATCCAAAAAGGTTGAATTAGTCATTTGATCTTCCATTGGAAAGCTTAGCAGGAGGAGTTAGAGATTTAAAGGCTCAGGGCGCAGGAAAAATACAATTGGCAGGCCAAATAGATAAGGCGCGCAAGAAAGGAATGTTGCAGAGGTTATATTGGCGCCAAAAGCGCATGGCGCATGGATGAAGCAGGTTGCATTTTATAACAGGGCGCACAGGAAATGCGTGTTACATTGGGGTTCGATGCGCCTGTGGCGCATGGAAAGATTGTGTAACATGGACGAATGATGCGCCAAAGGAATATAGCGCGGCGCATGGAGGGTTTACACAACATCATGTTATTGCATCGGAGGGTGCGCCAGCGCCTATGTAATCTTTATACTTGCGCGAAAAAGGCTTTTGTTGCATCGAAACTGGGTGCGCTCTTTGGCGCGTGGAAATGGGATGCAACATGGGTAAAGGATGCGCCAAGGCTTATAGGAGGAAGCGCGGGATTTACACTTGGAGCATGCAAAAGGGGTGCGCTTATGGGCGCATGAATTTCAGCTGTAGCAGGATGGCAGGGTGCGCCATGGCGCGGATCTTGAGTATGTTGCAAGTCGGATAGGTGCGCCGAGGGGCGCGACTGTCTTGATTGTTACAAGGCGCGCCGGTGCGCCTTGTGAAATAAGCTCTCAAACCTCTTTCTTTCTCTCTCTTCCACTTCAAAAATTGCTTGGACAAGTAAGGTTTTTCAAAAATCTTGTAAACAGACCAAGCTAGCTACAAAACGACCCCTTTTCCAGCAGATCCGGAAAGAGGGAGGGAGAGGAAGAGCAACAGAAGAAAATGAACAGGACAGCACGGGGGAAAGGCTCAAACACATTCAAACTTTGATGAAAACCGGCCAGCAAGTTGGCACACACACCAAAACCGGACAAAAAACAAGCCCAAAGAACAGAAAACATAAAACAGGGAAGGGGAAGAACCTCTTACCTTAAAATATAGCGAAAATTCCTTGAGCGGGTCCACAACACGACGAAAGCGACAGAGCAGGGGCTGACAAATCCAGAAAAATCACGTGCTGACAAAAGAATGAAAATGACATTGGGCGCGCACGGATATTTATAGAAAAACCTGTCATTAATGCGCCACCAACCTTTTGAAATGGCGCATGGAAACGGCTGTCGACAAGGTAAAGCGTGCGCCCTTTGGCGCATGGAAGGAAATGGCAACAGAAGAATGAGCGCGCCTTTGGCGCACCAAATTCGTTGTCGACATGAAGTTATGTGCGCCCTTTGGCGCACCAAAACTTGGTGTAACATAGATTACGTGCGCCCTTTGGCGCACCGAGAAGCGTGCTAACATGGAAAACCATGCGCCAAAGGCTTTTAAGGGGGCGCATCAAAATTATGTGTTACAAGGAAAATTCAGGCGCCCAGCCAAAAAAGGCTCAAAAAGACTAAGTTCGAAAACTAGATTTCCCGGGGAGGGATTTTACGACGTTTCGAACGCGAAGGATCCCTAACGAGGGATCGAAACAAAATTTTCGGTATGGTTATCGGTAAAATTGCCCTTGTCAATTTTACGGGATAACAGCTGGCTCTTTCTGGGGACTATCCTGAGCAAACTCGGGGGTAGAGAATCCCAGATCACATGTGCCTATCCATTGGGTACGGAGTCAAAAACAAGGGGGACCGGAGGGAGAACAAAGGAAACACACAACAAACCGAAAGCAAACACACAACAAAAGCAAACACACAACTAAAATAAACTGTACAAAGAAGAGAGCAAGCTCTACTTCCTGAAGATCTTGAGATGTTGCCCGCTATAGGGAAGCGGGAGTTCAGCTCCATCCAGATATGAGAGATAGAAACTATTCTCTCCATTGAGTTGCTTGATTTTGAAGGGCCCTCTCCATAGGGAATCAAATTTTCCGTGCATACCCTTTGGCTCTCTTCGCTTGTCCCAGAGAAGGACGAGATCTCCTACTTCAAAATTCCTCTGCTTGGCCTTCTTGTCGAAAAGCTTCTTCACTTGATTCTGATGTTCAGTGATCCTGTCGACCACCCTTACTCTCTTTTCTTCAAGTTCCGCAAGGTACATGATTCTCTTTTCTAGAGAACTCTGAAAAGTTTCATCTTCGATTGCTCGTGCCAAGCGTAGAGCAGGAAGTTCCGCAGAAATGGGAAGTTCGGCATCAGTGCCATATAACACTTGAAAAGGTGACATGCCGAGAGATCTCTTAGGAGTAATGCGGTCCGCCCACAAAGCATCGTACAAAGACTTGTGCCACATCCGCTGATTTTCATCTACTAATTTCCGTATGATGGTCACCAAGTTCTTATTACTGGATTCCGCCTGACCATTTCCCTGAGGGTAATAATCCGAGGCATGTGCTAAAGTTATTCCATATTCATAGCAAAAACTAATAACTTCCCGCGAAGAGAAGTTAGAAGCGTTATCAGCAACGATTTTGTCTGGAACACCGAACCTGACGATGATATTTTCTTTGATAAAACTGCAAACTACCTCAGAAGTGGCGTGCTTGACAGGTATGGCTTCCACCCATTTAGTGAAGTAATCCGTTGCTGTGAGGACATAGCTATGTCCAGCACTCGATTGAGGATTGAGTGCACCAATAAAATCAATTCCCCATTGCCTAAATGGTTCATTGATAATGACCGGCCTAAGGGGAAGGGCAGCCAACTTGGGCTTGCCGACGAATTGTTGACAGGGTTCACACTTTGCCACCCAGGTAGCCGCATCTTGAAAGAGCGTTGGCCAATAATACCTGGCTCGAATGATCTTGTGTGCTGTCACGGAAGAAGAAAAATGGCCTCCACAGGCTGAATTGTGAAAACTTTCCAGCAGTTTTACTTGCTGGGGCTTGTCAACACATCGCAGGAAGACACCGTCTATCCCGCGCTTATATAAACCGTCATCCCAGATGACATACTTAGCTGCCCTGAGCTTTATAGCACGCTTCTCCTTTGCAGTTAGGTGCATCGGGCATTCGCCGTAGGTAAGGAAGAAAGCAATGTCGGAGTACCACTCATCACTGGTCGCAATAAATAGAACCAGAGGCAGAGAATCAGGCTCCTCTAGAGGGCTTTGCTCTTTGTCGGTATAATTCTCTCTTTCATCAGGATTTTCTGAACCCCTGTTCTCAGCCATTAGCTGACACAGGCCTTTACCCCTTACCAGCTTGGTGGGTTTAATATCCAGGTCATATTCCTGGACTTTTGCGATCCAATTCCCTCTCAAACTTCCTAACTCCTGCTGAGTTAGAATTGATTTCACCGCGGTGTCGGGAACCAGCACCACCGTATGCGAGTTCAGAATGTAATACCTGAAATTCTTCACCGCTTTGACAACGGCAAAGGCGTGTTTTTCCAGCTGAGTCATTTTCAACTCGTGAGGCTTGAGAGGAGAACTCATGAATGCGATTGGAGATTCAATATCCTCCGAGTTCTTTTGCATTAGGATTGCAGACACAGTATGTTCGGAGGCGTAACTATACATAATGAAGTTCTTGGAGAAATCCGGACATACCAGGACCGGTGCATGAGCAACAGAAGTTTTTATCTCTTCAAACGACCTTTTCCCCTCTTCACTCCATCTGAAAGTGGGTGACCCTTTCATCATGTTTAGTATGTGGCGGGTCTTCTCAGCAAAATCAGGGACAAAACGCCTAAGAAAGTTCACCTTTCCGAAGAAAGAATGAACACCATTCTTGCTTGTAGGCAGAGTAAGGCTTTGGATAGCCTTAACTCTTTCGGCATCAATCTTCGTTCCTTCTTTGCTAACCACATGGCCTAGCAATTTCCCTTCTGTAACCCCAAAAACAGACTTTTTGGGATTTAGGGAAATTCCATGTTCTCGGCACCTGGCCAATACTTGCTCCAAGTGATCATAATGATCACTTCGTAGTTTAGAGAACACGGTTAAGTCATCTAGATAAACTACGATGACTTTTCCCATCATGCCTTTGAATGCAAAGTCCATGGCCCGCTGAAAAGTGGCACCAGCGTTAGTTAGGCCGAAAGGCATCCTGCTATAGGCAAATGTACCCCATGGAGTAGTGAATGCTGTTTTGAATTGATCTTCAGGAGAGACTTCAATCTGATTATAGCCTGAAAAACCATCAAGCATAGACAGCATTTCCGATCCAGTCACTGCTTGCAGAACTTGATCCATTATGGGAAGAGGGTAGTTGTCTTTCAGCGAAGCTTGATTCAAGTTTCGAAAGTCTACGCAGATGCGTATCTCACCGTTTTTCTTGCGTACCGGCACAATGTTCGCCACCCAAGTGCTGTGATGGATAGGGAAGATGATTCTTGCGTCCAGCATCTTCTGAATTTCGGCTTGAATGGTGCCCGAAATCTTGGGATTATAATGCCTTTGCTTCTGACGGAAGGCTTTGGCATCTTCTTTCAGCGGTATATCATGCTGAACGTCCTTTGGCTTGAAGGACTTTAAATCGGCATAGGACCATGCCAATACATCCATATATCTTTTCAGCAACTTGACAAATTTCCGCTTTTCTTCTGGCGTGCAACATTTCCCGATGTTCACGAATTGCGGGTGTGCCTCAGAACCTATATTGACTGGTTCTGTCTCTGGAGATGAGTCAGGATCATCTCGCCTCTTCTTTTTCACAAAACGATCATGTCTGTCAAACAGGCGCTCCAGAGAAACCAGGCCCTTTGGGATTTTATTTCCTTTAAGCTGACAAATGCCATCGTTCTCCTTTGTTTCGTGGTTTTGACCGTTGATTGATTCACGGCATGTAGAGGTGGATCCTTCGAAATACAACTCGTCAAAATTTTCTGATTTTTCCAGAAAGGCAATGAGGTGATTATCATCGTTGAATACCTGCCAATGCTGAGAGTTGTCTGGCACGCTTGGGCGGAAAACCACTTCAATGGTGTATTTGCTCGTTTTCAAACCCGGGTGCGGGAGCATGAGAGATGCTGAAACAGCCAACGAATCAGCCATGTCGTTTTGGGCTCTTGGAATTGCCTCTATTGAAAAAGCGTCAAATTCCTCAATGCTGTCCCATACTGCATTACGGTAGTGCCTGAGCCTTTCATTTTTCACTTGGTAAATCCTTTTGACCTGATTTACAACTAGCTCGGCATCACCTTGTGCCTTTAGATTTTTTATCCCTTTTTCTTTTGCGGCTTGCATACCGAGTAAGAGAGACTCATACTCAGCAGTATTGTTAGTATTGAAAAACTGCAACTTGAAAGAAAGAGGAATTACCTCCTCCTCAGGAGATATTAGCACGGCTCCGGCGCCACATCCACTAGTTGCACAGCTGCCATCAAATTGCAAGGTCCAGACCTTATTAAGGTCCTTTTCTTGAACGAAAACATCCTTTGTATCCGCCTCGGTAGATAAGAAGTAGTTTCCCATCCCTGATGATTCAAAAAGGATTTGGGCTTTGGGGTCTTCAGAGCTAGTGACCAAGTATTTCTTTTGGGATTCCGGCTCCAAAGTTTGCATTACGCCTTTGACTGGAATTCTAGCTTTGGACCAGTCCATGTGAATTTCTCCACCAACTTCGCTGCAAAAACTCCTTCCCAGCAAAATTCCATAGGCTGCTGGAATGTCAGCAACAAGGACGGTCATTTTTACTCTTTTATCCGGGAAGGCCGCAAACGCAAATTGCGCGTCTTTGATTTGGCCAATCAATGGCACTTGCTTGGTTTCCAATGAGTAGCATCTGCCGAAAGGTTTGGTAAGAGTGAGGCCCAAAGCATGGGCGACTTTCGCCGGCATGACGTTATCGGAAGCTCCGGAATCAATTATACAGTTGCTCAACTTATGGCCATTGATTAGGAGGGAGAGATAGAAAGGTTCTATCTTGCCTGATGCGGATGTTGAAGCAACATTTATATGGGATTCAGGGGGAGTGGAAAGGATTCCTTTAGGGGAAGCCTGATTAGATATAACAGCTTGACTTTGGATATACTTAGTCAATCTTATAAGCTGTTCGGGGTTTGACTGAAGATACTCAGCTTCAGACATCTGGATCTTGGTCTTTTTTGCATGATCTATTATATCGAATGCGGCCAAGGGTTGCGTTGGTAAAGGAATGAGTCCTTCACTTCGCGATGGTGGAACAGGGTTACTGATCTTGATAGGAATATGTGGGGGTTGATTCGGAGGAGAGATGGGCGGGAAAGACTTCTTTGCAAAAGACTTAACAGGGAATTGAGTAGGAAGAGGATTACCTCTTCTAGCAATGGTTGGAGGCGCGTTTGACACGACCTTCTCCTTCTGCACATGGGCAGCAACTTCCGCTTCCTTTCCTTGCGAGCGGGTAAAAACAGCATAGGATTGTCCGCTTGCATAGCCCTGAGTACTCTCTTCTTCATCAGATTCATCCTCATCAAATTCCATGTATCCAATAGTGGAGTCGCCAGTCGGCTCACCGACATCTTGATCATCTTCGTCTTGAGGCGAAGGTTCTTCATAGTACTGCTCTTCTTCTTCAATTTCGGCCAGAGCATTGACCGGAGGGGCCTCAAGCGCCAACCGTGGAGCAGCTGCAGGCAAGCGCGGCCTTTGTGAAGCATTGTTAGGAACAAAATTCCTCCGCGGGATATCCCGATACGAGGAACTGGGAGAGGCTTGGGCCAGCTGCTTTTTTAGTGCAAGTAGGTCATTCGCCATCTTTTGGAATGCCGGATCAGATGAAGTGGTAGGCGAGGATTCAAGATTTAGGCTTTGACGATTCCTTTTTCAACTCGCCAGATATTATTAAATTGTCTTCTATCCGGATGGCAGCAGCCTGAGCAAGAGGTAGAGTAGCTACTCGCTCTTGAAGGAGCAAGAAGCTGACTTTTGAGCTCATGGCGTTCACGAAGAAACACTTCTGATTCTCCGGCGTTGGAAGCATGGCAGTAGGGACACGGTTGATTAGTGCATTGAAACGGGCGACAAAATCGCGCATGGTCTCATTGGCTTCCTTCTTCAGGTGCGTGATCCGTGATAGCAATGCAAATGCATCCTCTGAAGGCTTATACCTGTCTTCAAAAGCGTCCCGCAAAGTTGCCCAACTGGTGATAGATCCGGCCGGCAAATGTTGAAACCATTCAGCTGCAGGTCCTTGTAGGGTTTCCAGAAAAAGGTGAACTGACACATCTTCATGAGTCACGTCCAAAATACTGCATGACATGATGAAAGCAGATATGTGGGAATCTGTGCTTTGATTTCCGCTCCCGTCAAATTTAGGAAAATTCTTTCGATTCCCGTGAGGGAGCGCGTGAACTGGATGTGGCAGTGCGAGAGGACCCATAGCATTTCCCCATGGTACTGCCATTTGAAAGGCTGGAAAAAGCACACGAACTGGGAGGGTGGTTCCACTGAGCAGCAAGGCACTACAAAGGGATGTAGATGCTCCTTGTAACAGACTTTTTCTTCGCGGAGGTGAGACACTCCTGGATGACCACCTAGCCGAGCTTAACGCTGAAAAACGTGCCGGTGTTACGCTGAAATTGTGCCTTTGAAGCAGATCGAAAGTAGGATCAACTTCTCCACGGGCTCTCCTGCTGCGCGTAAAAGGTTCACTCGCCAGTGTACCTTTCAGATCTGCAATATTACGGCGCAGATTTAAACTTTATTTTTGGGTGTACTTGCTGATTTTCTGGTTTTTCTGTCAAAAACCAGCAGCATGCACTTTTCTGAATATTTAAAAACTATCCTCTTCGAAAAACCGATTGCGGTTAATGACAAATAATAACGAGGATAAGATGGCAGGGAAGATAGTAAGCTGATTTTCAGATCTGATCTTTACTTTTTCAAAGGGTTTTAAACTTTTTGGAAAATAGTCAAAAATCCAGATCTACGGAAAAATAATGATTTTGATAAAAACTCAGCGAACTAAAGATCTGTAACTAGGCCCGATCTATGACTCTCAGAAGGAAATTTTTCGATTTGAGCACTTTTGCAAATTTTTCGGATTTTTATAAAAAAATTCAGGTTTGCAAATGGGCAGCAATCTTTTGATTTTTCTGATTTTTTTTTTTTTTCTTGCTATCAGCATAGATCTGACAGATCTGTCCGTTCCCCAGCGGAGTCGCCAAAAACTGTTGGTCCGAAAATCTGTCGCGTGGACAGATCTATGGATAGACGAGCCAACAGTGTTGCAGGGCTTAGCCCCTCTTTGAGACAGCAAAGCGAAACTGGTTTATTGCTATTTCTACTAGCAGGAACCTATGCAAGTCTCACAGATTCCGCCTTCGGGGGTTGGGATCTCATCCCGGTAGAGTGTTTCAGGCTGCGAAAAGAAAGGAATGAAAGAAGGAAAAGAGAAAGAACAGATCCGAAGGAAGAAAAGAAATGAATTCCAAAGCAGAAAGGTCAGAAGATTTATGTTTTTAGTTTGGTAGTAAACAGAGCCAAACCTACTTGCATAAATAAACAAAGCAATACTGATAAACAAATGACGGAAAAGTAGATATGAATCCAACAGATTAAACACATACAGATCTAACGTAAGAAAGATCTAATGTATAACACAGCTATTGAGCACAAAGTCTGAATAATTGTATTACTGTTCTTTTCTGTTACAAGAAAGCTCAAAGTCTTTCTCTCCTCACTTCTATTTCTATCTAAAAATGTTCACCCTTTTTGAATACAACAAGTATTCTTGTATTTATAGAAGATGAGGGAGAGAGAAGGCAAAATGGAGCCAACCACTTATTTACAAGATATTTACAAAATATCCAAAAGTCATGTTGACTTTGACAACTTGGATGGATGACATCATCCCATGATGCAACATGGATGATGTCATCATTTGTGCCAACTTACTTCAGATACTACGAAAAGAAAGTCGGAGAAAAGAGAGGAGAAGAAGGAGAAGAAGAAGAAGAGGAAGCTATTCATCATCATCATCCTGTGGCCTAAAAGGGGTCGCCTGTTTCTGATGCTGATCAGGAGATGAGATGTGGAACTGAGCGCGGTATTCCAAGAACTTGCTGATCATCGGCCCAAATTGATCCTGTGATGGATCCTTGTGCCGTTCACTGATTGCTTCGCAAGTTTCCCGCTCATCTATGAGCTTTTCTGGGATCTTGGAATAGTCTTTACCCGCCTCGATTAGGGACCCGATGAAGTCTCTACAGGCCAGTAGGTTGTTGATGGATTCGATGTCGAACGTGACTTCTGGCCCTGTCCCTTGAGAAGCTACCTCCTTGAAAATCCGGATAGTGTCATCAGCTGATCTCAAGGTAAGGGAAGGAGTGAGCAACCCTGGAGTCATAGATAAAACAATTTTCTCCATTTGATGCATCGCATCCAGGGCCTCTTCCTTTACCTTGTCTATCTTTTCCAGAACAAATTCTAGCTGATCTATCCGATAGTCCAGAGTGGACATAGTTTTGTTGAGGGCCCTTGGGTGGCCGAGACTCGAACTTAACCGGATCTTGATGACAGTCGAACATTTGTTGGAAGGCTTCGTGCTGGAGTCTAGCATGCTCTAATTCTTCTGATATCGGGCCTGCTAATGCTTGGAGTTCCTTATTCGCCTTCTCGATGTTCAGGTATAAACTGATATACTCGGCGATTACTTTTTCACTATCTTTGAGGATCTGGCTCCTCCAAGCGAGAAAGCTTGACCATACCTTGCTCGCCGATTTTTGAATACTCATTAATCTTCTCCCCGATGAGCAGCTCTCAGAGTCTCGGCGCAGCTTGTGTGGGAGGTGCACTTCCCATCTTCTGTAAGGCTTGAAGCAGATACTTGTTCTGCTCCTTTAGTAGCCTTTTCTCCTCTTTTGTTTCCTGAAGCTTTTCGCAGAGTGCATCAACTGCGGAAAGAGCTTCCCCCTGGAGACTTTCTGAGGATGTCCCCATTGTGACTTGGGTCACTGTGAAATCTGCCGGAGACAGATCTTCTTTCTCTTTGGTGGGATCGGGGTAGGCTATTTCCATAACCCTCTCACCTGCAGCGCTCTTGGAGAAGCGTGTAACCGGCTTGTGCTTCTTTGCTCCTTTAGCCGGAATGACTGAAAAGTCCATCGGAGCGATGGGGACTTTCCTCTTTTGTTGGCTTAGCTGCTGAGAGATCCAAGCTGGTCCTATAGAAGAAGGACCAGAGACAGAGGGGGAGGCAGCAACGGTAGAAGAGGGGAAAAACGTGGAGACACGCGGCGGCGGCATCGAAAGAATAGCCGAGGAAGTGCCCACGGGAGAAAGGGAAACCGCAACCGCAGAAGATATAGGAAGGGAAGGGAGCTCGGAGATGAGGGAAGAAATGGAAGAAGACAAATCAGCAAGGGAGGAGAAGATAGATGAAGAGGCGGGGGAAAGAGTAGAAGAAGGGGCAGAGGACACAACCAAAGGAGTGGTTGCTTGAGTCACTCGAGGAGGGGAAGGAAGAGAAGAAGAAGGGATAGAAGGGACCTCTGAAGTTGTAGCGATGCCGACATCCTGGGTGGATGGGCGTATAGGACTATCCTCTGTCAATTCTTTCTCTGGCGAATCCAGAGTTATTACTTGTTCAGGCTCTGAAGGAAGAGGACTTTCAGGGGCTTCCTCCTGAATGGTGCTAGGTTCACCTTCGGTACCTTTGCCTTTCAGCAGCTTCTTTGTCCTTGGAGGTGCGTTGCCCAAAGGGGAAGTCGTGAAATCTACCCCGAGGTAGATTAGTCCGTTCATGCGGCACCAATGCTCCGTTCTCCGCATAGTTTCTTTTACCCTCTCCTCAATTGTTTGAGGAGCCTTGCTTCTGTCAATGTCCGGGAAGGGCCAATCATCCCCTTCTGTGTCATTATACACTTTGTCTACTTCGTCTTCCGTGGTTTGGAAGCCTTTTGGGACAATGGCCACTCCGTATTGGATGATTTCCGTTAATGCCAAGCGAGAGTGATCCTTTCTTCTGAGTTCTACCTCATGGAGAACGTCAATGTAGATATCCTCAATCTGAGGGACATGAATTGGATCAAGCTTAGCCCTTGGTAGACAGCCCCTAGGGTCGAATGTAGGCCTTGCTGGGAAATCATGCTTTAGGTTGAGCAATTCTAGCTCAGCAAACATCTCCTTCGCCTTGTGATAGCTGGAGCATGTGTAACGGCCTACTGTGAGGGGGAAAGGAGTTCCGCCCTTCTTTCTCTTGAGGCACTTTTCATGGTATGTGACGAGCTGTCTTGACAGTTCCAATAAAATCAGCTTTGGTCCAGCATACCTTGGTAGCCTGGTTGGCTCTCCCAAAAAGTTGGCAGCCCTTAGATAGGTGAACGTGGGAAATTGGGTGAACAAGGCTCCCCATTTCTCTGTGGATCGCCACTATGTTCTTTGTCGTCCATTATGAGTCAAATTTGGCCGCAACATGCACATGATGTGATAGAAGAAAACATCATTGATTTTAGCAAATTGAGGGATACTATTCTCTAGTCTCAGCTCTGGATAGTAATCAAATATCTTGGCCTGAGGCCATACTCCACTTCGGTTGAGCCCTGGGTAATCCCTTGCCGATGCTGCAGCGTAGACTACATAGGAGTTCATATGAAATACTCCAGTTGTGGCAAGCTGTTGTAGCTGCTCAGAGATGGTGCTGCTGATTATTTCACCCCAAAGTGCGCCCGATCGGGCAAATTCTTATTCATTGTTTCTAGGTACCGCAGCATCCACTTATGGAAATAGTGGGCATCTGAAAGCCCGAAGACTCTGCTCAAGAAGGTGATAGAATCACTGAGTTCCTCTGAGAAATCACTTCGGTGGATAGTCTGAGGCCACCGGGTCACTACCTTCTTATTCTTTAGGTAGACCTCATTCATTAACTGCATGCACTGGCCTTCGTTGTCTTCCCAGGCCTTGATGCATTCCTGTTGGCTAACAGCCACGTAGTTCCGGTGGTGAGGAATGCCAAGCATCAACTCAAAATGGCGGGCAGTGAGGTTTATGACTACTTCGCCCTTGCTATTCTCGACACATCTCGTGTCTTTGTTGAAGGATTGTGCAACAACCATCATAAACTCGTTATTCACAGCGCTGACAGGGATTCCTCCGGCAAAGTGCAGGGCACTGCCTATTAGTTTGTCCATCCATGGACTTCTTGTAACCTTTTGAGTTCTAAGCCAGAACTCATCCATGTCAATGTGACCCAATTCAGAGTCCCTGACATCCATACTGCACTCAGCCTGTGATTCGGGCATCCTGACCTTCTGATATTTGTATTTCATTTCTTCTTCTGTTAGCTTTGCCTTTCCTCTTGGTTTGGTGGGCTTCTTGCTTGACGTAGACATGTGTTCTTTCGAACTCAGCTGCTGATCTGCACGAAGAAGAAGAGAGACCCAATCCAAAAAGGTTGAATTAGTCATTTGATCTTCCATTGGAAAGCTTAGCAGGAGGAGTTAGAGATTTAAAGGCTCAGGGCGCAGGAAAAATACAATTGGCAGGCCAAATAGATAAGGCGCGCAAGAAAGGAATGTTGCAGAGGTTATATTGGCGCCAAAAGCGCATGGCGCATGGATGAAGCAGGTTGCATTTTATAACAGGGCGCACAGGAAATGCGTGTTACATTGGGGTTCGATGCGCCCTATGGCGCATGGAAAGATTGTGTAACATGGACGAATGATGCGCCAAAGGAATATAGCGCGGCGCATGGAGGGTTTACACAACATCATGTTACTGCATCGGAGGGTGCGCCAGCGCCTATGTAATCTTTATACTTGCGCGAAAAAGGCTTTTGTTGCATCGAAACTGGGTGCGCTCTTTGGCGCGTGGAAATGGGATGCAACATGGGTAAAGGATGCGCCAAGGCTTATAGGAGGAAGCGCGGGATTTACACTTGGAGCATGCAAAAGGGGTGCGCTTATGGGCGCATGAATTTCAGCTGTAGCAGGATGGCAGGGTGCGCCATGGCGCGGATCTTGAGTATGTTGCAAGTCGGATAGGTGCGCCGAGGGGCGCGACTGTCTTGATTGTTACAAGGCGCGCCGGTGCGCCTTGTGAAATAAGCTCTCAAACCTCTTTCTTTCTCTCTCTTCCACTTCAAAAATTGCTTGGACAAGTAAGGTTTTTCAAAAATCTTGTAAACAGACCAAGCTAGCTACAAAACGACCCCTTTTCAAAGCAGATCCGGAAAGAGGGAGGGAGAGGAAGAGCAACAGAAGAAAATGAACAGGACAGCACGGGGAAAGGCTCAAACACATTCAAACTTTGATGAAAACCGGCCAACAAGTTGGCACACACACAAAACCGGACAAAAACAAGCCCAAAGAACAGAAAACATAAAACAGGGAAGGGGAAGAACCTCTTACCTTAAAATATAGCGAAAATTCCTTGAGCGGGTCCACAACACGACGAAAGCGACAGAGCAGGCGGCGGGCGACAAATCCGAAAAATCACGTCTTTGACAAAAAGAATGAAAATGACATGGGCGCGCACGGATATTTATAGAAAAACCTGTCATTAATGCGCCACCAACCTTTTGAAATGGCGCATGGAAACGGTTGTCGACAAGGTAAAGCGTGCGCCCTTTGGCGCATGGAAGGAAATGGCAATAGAAGAATGAGCGCGCCTTTGGCGCACCAAATTCGTTGTCGACATGAAGTTATGTGCGCCCTTTGGCGCACCAAAACTTGGTGTAACATAGATTACGTGCGCCCTTTGGCGCACCGAGAAGCGTGCTAACATGGAAAACCATGCGCCAAAGGCTTTTAAGGGGCGCATCAAAATTATGTTTTACAAGGAAAATTGGCGCCCAGCCAAAAAAGGCTCAAAAAGACTAAGTTCGAAAACTAGATTTCCCGGAGGGATTTTACGACGTTTCGAACGCGAAGGATCCCTAACGAGGGATCGAAACAAAATTTTCGTCTTGTTTTTGGGTTGCTTCACTTTTATCACTTCATTTTTGGGAGACTTCTTTTGGTTTTGGAGAGCTCTTGTTTTTGGAGAAGATTGGAGATTGTTGCATGCTTGTGGATTGTTGATCTTGGACTCTTTTGCATTGGAAATCTTTTTGTTTGAACTTGGAACAAACTCCATTATGGAGAGGTAGGATCTTGGCTCTTGAAATACTCTTCTTTTATTCTATGCATATGTAAATGGTTGAATGTTTGAATGTGTTGTTTTATTTGTTGGTTGGTTGGGTAGATGGCTTAGGGATGGTGTAGGAGAAGGCTATGGGGTTTATTTTGTGGGAGGCATAAGTGTTTTGGGGAGGTATAAGTGTGGAGGGAGTTGGGATTTGGGTTCCACCTTACAAAGAAATAGCTTGCATTTCTTTACTCGTTATGGGGTGCCATAAGAGGTTGGGGAGGCATAAGGGTATGTCGGGGATTTAAAATGATATGTATTTTGGTGGTTTTTTCTCGGTGGTGATACCCATTTCCCTTGGGAGGCATAAGTAGCATCCCCATAGTTTTTTGCTCCTTTGGCTTGCATGATGAAGTCTGAGTTTTGTTTGTTATGTCTTAAAGTGGTTGCAAACTGTTGTTTTGTTTTGATATGTTTTTAATGTGAAAATTACATGTGAAAGATTGCCTTTGTGATGTGGAAGCATGTTGTTTCCATGAGTTGAGTTGCATTTATTTTTGCATTTTTGTTGGGGCTCGGGGGCCAATGAAGAAATATGTCTTCTACTTTCATTGGATGTCTTGGTTGGGTGGAGAGCATTGCCTTTCCCTTGCCTTTGTTGTGATCAAAATTGGAGTATGATGGTTGGCATGTTGTTGTTCTGGAGCAAAGGAAAAGACAGTTTTTGATAGTCCCTTGTGAGAGTTCTTTTTGTAAAGCCCTTGTTCCCACTTGAAGTGGATGATAATGTAATATATTTGGTGATGGAAAGATGTTTGTATTTGGTTATGAAAGTTGTAATTCAAATGTGAAAGTGATGCACTTTGTTCTCTATTTTTGAATGAAAGAAAAGAAATATTATATCTTTGTAAGTTGTATTTGATCATTGTAAATGAAGAAGTTGTAAAAGAAATCATTCCAAATGAATATATGTTGTTCTACCTTTACAAAAGATGTTACTATTGTTTAAAATCTACTTTGAAATGTATTTGAAATCTCTATTTGAAAGGAAGAAATGTGTGTGAGGAAAATATAGAACTCTGTCTTTTGAAATGTGTAAAATTGGAAATCAGAATTGCATTTTGGTTTAGAATAGTTTGATTTGAATCAACTAAATGTGTTAGATTAGAATTGGAATGAATTTTAATACTTGGAAGATGAAAATGGCAAATAGATCCTTTAAAATTTGATCTTTGTTTTGTATTTTCAAAACTAGCAATTACTTTATCTAAAATGCATAGTTCAAACCTAGCAACAAAGAAATAACAAATGAAACATTAAATTGGACATAATAAGACCTAAACAAATTCATCTGGACATTAATACTTAAGAAATTTCTTAGAAAACTTAGTAAAATTGGGCTTAAATTGTTTTACTATCATTCTGCAGTCAAAGTAGTAAATTTTCAAAATTGTAAATCAAAAAAATAAATTTACCTTCCAAATCCATCCTAAATTCATCTAAGAACAATCCTCCAGGTCTAATTGACAAGTTGAGAGAGGAAGAAGATCAATTGATTAAAATTTCATGAAGTTAAAATTTAACAACTTGCCTTTTAAAAGCCTGCAGAGATTTATTCTCAAAATTTACCCTTAAAATTTTATCCAAATTAAATTGTTAAGGTCTATGTGCAAAGAGGACGTCAAGAGCTTTCCGAAAAGTCCTTGTTTTCCAAAATCTGAGCTCCCTAGCAAAAGTTATGGCTTTCTGAAGTTCACAGAAAAGACAGAACTTCTTGTGCATATGCCCTTGCGCGCCCAATGCCTCTTGTGCATGCCCTTCCACACCTAGAGCCTCGTGCACACCCGTCTTGTGCACCCATGATAAAATGAGCCCCTTGCACACCTGCCTTACATGCCCAGGTCCATCTTGTGCACCCAAGAGAGAATGAATCTCTCTCACGCATGTCTTGCGTGCCGAGGCAAACGAGTCTCTTCCGCGCCCACCTTGCGTGCCATGGAGAAAAAGAGTTTCTCCCGCGCCCGGGGAAATTTATTCAACGCCCCCCATAGGAAGATAATATATCTCCACTGAGGATGAGTTTCTCTCTCTTAGTGTTTTGTAGGATGTTTCGATATCTGTTGTAATGGAATTTGGAATTTTGTTGGGAACACTTTAATCAAAAAAATATTCCTTATCTTTTCCTAACTAAACCTAGGTTGTTCTTGGTCTCGAGTAGGGTTGTTTTATCTGGGAGTTACAAGGATGGTATGTTGGGGTATAGACTCGGGTGTAGAGATCAATTTTTGCAAAGGTTATGGTATGTATTTTTAAATAGGATGTGTACTAGCAATGGCACTAGCATTAACCAGTGATGTTGTTATGGGAATGGACATAGTGATGTTCTAGATGGGAGTAGTAGCTTGTTGGGAAGGCATAACTGTAGAAGGAGTGACAGAACACAAAGGAGGTGTTTGTATTTGTTAGGATACTTTGGAGGAATGGATGACAAAGTAGTGACATTGTTTAAAGGTGACATGGATCCTACAGAAGGACCTAACGAAGATGTGGGGTGTTAAGAAGAGGTGTTTTGTGATAAGATCATGTAAAGGTTATAGACAGAACTGATGAACCTTAGTTGCCTCTGGTTGGCTGATGGTAGATTGTTCGTTCAAAGTTTCAAATGGATTTGTAGAGGTGAGAGATACTTGAGGTTGGATATTGTTTGATGTTTCAAACTGACTCAAAGTGTATGGATATAATTGTTGGACCATAGGATCTTGATTTTGATCAATAAGGCCCGCAATGGCAAAGGATGAATTGTAGGTGTGTTGGATAGATGGAGGCATGAACGGTTGCATCTGAACGTTTCTTGTTACTAGATAAGCATTAAGGGCAATGGGATTTGAATCTAACATTTCCTAAAAATGGGGTCTCCCCTATTGTAGAAAGGGAGTTTAGATGCTTGAGGACTGGAAGAAAGGAAGTATTCCTCTTCTTGCAATCCAGGTGGAGGGAGGATTTGACTATGATACCGATGTGGGGAATGTGAGAGTTTTTTTCCTATTATATTGCTATAATTGGCCACTACTTCATGCCAAAATTTTTGAGTGTGTGAAAAAGGGTTAGATGTGTTTGCTTGATAGTATGGAAGTTATTGTTGCATTGGGGTAGAAGGTGTTAAAGTGTAAAATGGGAATTTTGTTGATATGTAGGTGGGGTGGAAATTTTTTCGAAGAATTGATTACGGGCATGTTGTCTAGTAAACACCATAATAAGAAAACACACATAAAATACCCAAAAGAAAGGAAAAAAAAGTTGATGTGTTGTTTTACGAGATAGAAAACAAGAACTATTAGAGAGTGATTTTATAATTATCCCGATTTGTTAAAAAAATCAAATGTGTAACATGGCTAACGAAGTCCTAAGAAGTGGTCCTCTAGCGATGGTTTCAGTGTGTTTAAGGTGGGAGTAGTTGATATACCCGAAGGTACATGAGTCCCAACTCTGTAATCCTACCAAGACGGGCGTGGTATTGCGGCCTACCCCCAACTTCATGGTCCCACCGCAATAAGGGAGTTAGGTCTGAGCCAATATATACCAAAAGACAAGAGATTATACTCGGCCAAAACATCGAGTTGGCTTCCCTATTGGGTTATGAAATCTCAATCAGCTTCACCTATGTGGGAAATGTTTAAATGCATTTTAGACGTTGATAGTTATTCATTTGTGTGTTATGGAGGAGTAAGTGGATGCAACCAATTTTACCTCGTAATTAGATTATGTGAAGCAAGAAGAATGAAATTGTTTATTTTAAGCTTCCGAAATGAAATTTTGGTTTCAATGAAGATAGATAAACAAGAATAGAAGATGGTAAGTTAAATGGAGGGCTTTAGAACTTACCATGAGCATGCTCCTTTTATTTCAATTTAAATTTAATATTTTCTTAGTGAATCTTGAAAGTGTAGTTTCCAGATAAAAAAGCCTGTAATCATATTAAAAGTAATAAGAAGCAACAAACATAACACTACAGTTGATAATGGGATGTTAGGAAAAAACAAAATAGATGAATCGCTAGTGATTTGGGAAATCATGGGCGATTAATCCAATCATTGGCGATCGGCAGTCAGTGAAAATAGTAATTAAATTAATGACAAAATGAGGAAATTAACAGGGATTCATTGTCCCACCCTGCGTGCGAGAATGTTTAGCATGGTTTTACCTTTGGGTTCTTGATTTTTTCAAGGGGTAAAAACCGAGCTTGACCTCGATATGATGGGGTTTTTAGGATACCCACAATGTTTATTATGTTTTATTGTGCACTATGTAAAGCAATGGATCAAAGCTTCTCTCCCTCGAATAAGCTTACAAAGATCACACTTAGAAAAGATAATGTTACTACTCAAGAAACGACTTAAGCTTTTTTTTTTATGTTTATGATTGTGCTACAAGAGAATAAAATCAAAATATGAGCATCACTTATTTAAATTAGATACATGTAGCTAACACTCATCATGATTTAAATCTATAATTCGACTCCTTATCTGTGTACAAATTTTCAAATATGTTACAAGCTACGAGAATAATTCATTTCTTCCTCTTCCTCGGTAAGGTTAGAATGAGGGAAAGATATATAGTCCTAAAAAAATAAGTCATAATCCTCCTCCCAGGTGTCATAAAGGTGAGAAAATGTTGTGTCAAACTTCGAAGATGTGTGATAGTCCTCGTATAAGAGCTCCAGTTAGTCTCGTAGCGACACTCATACTGAACAAGGTCCTCTTGAAGTCTCAAATCTTTGTCATATGCATCCCAAAAAGCATTGATAGCTTCTCGGATAAACTAAGTAGAGGAAAAGATAGCCTCTAAATGATCAAATGGGGTTGTTTAGATTGCATAATTCAAGATCGTGGAGTAACTCGTATTGCTCCTAGTAAAGTGGATGGTGAACAATGGGGAAGGAATCAAGTGGGAAGATTAGTACCACCTAATGCCATCTGAAAACATCATGCTAGACAAAATATTATCGATAACAAGACAAAGCTAGAAATTTTTGTCGATTATGTAGAAAATGATGAAAAACCGTAAAAACACAAGAATTGCTTGATGATTAGGCCAATAGCTAGCAATTACTAATAAATCTAACAGCTTAACTAAAAAAAAAAAGCTAAATAATTGATTAAGCTATGAAATTAGATCTCTAGCAATATAAACAATATCTAAATGGGAGTTACCTGCATTCAATACCTAAAATAATCAACATATACATATTACCTTGTGTAATGAACCGGCTTGGTGAATGGATGGAAGAAGATGACTGAATGGTGAAAGGCGAGTGATTTGACGATGAATTCGACATCCTTTTAGTAGTGTAACATTGGAAAGAGTTGATGTAAAATTCTTGGATGTCTGATACATTGGAGCTGAGGTAGAATGCACCTGCAAAGCATGAGAATTCGTTGTGCAAAGGAGGTGTGAATGCTCATATTTATAGATCGCTAGCGATCGGAAAATCACCGGCGATTGCGGAAGATCTTAGTTTAGTTAACAAAACAAGTGATTTTCTTCCATTTCAAACAAGATATGATAACTTCAAAGTTGTTAAGGTGGTGGAGCGGGTAAAAAACATAGACAAATTTGGTTAGGATAAGAGGAGTTAGCCTTTTTTTGGAAAGATTTAGTTAATTAGCATTTTTAGAAGGTTAGTTAGTTAGGAATAATTTAGTTATTTTTAGGAAGATGGTTTTAGAGGCGGTTAGGTGGTTAATGAGGTGTCAGAGAGATGTGTCTTAGTTAAGGTAACGAGGTGTAAGGGGGAATTATTTTAATTAATTAAATTATTTAGATGTGAGGGGTGTGCAATTAATTAATTAACCAAAGATTATTAAGAGGGCTTGATGTCGTAAATGTGGAACTTTTGATTGAGAGTGTGTCTAAGTCGATGGATGTAAATTTTTAGTGTCTACCACTCATTTCCTAACTATGTACCAGCGTCTAAGGCCATAAAAGATAAATCACAAGTTCTTGGGGCTATACGGTGTGTCGACTAAGGAGAAAGAAATATATAAAGAGAAGAGGTCAAAGATAGTTATCATCCACTACTTTTATTACTTAGGAATCATGTATACACTAGTATGCTTTAGGACTTAGAAATGTGCCCAAGTGCGTGATTTTCTGTCTATAACTTGATCCAACAATGAGGACATGTAGTGTAACACTTGAATTTATTCTACAACTTGTATTTTGAACTCGAAGGGTAGTTTATCCTCACAACACACACACACGCATTTCCTCCTTATGATTTTATAATGCTATTATGAAGGTTTTTAGATATTGTTACATGTCATTTTATAGTTTTGTGAGCTAGAGTTCCTTATAATGAAGATAATATTTAGACAAGAAAATTACACATGAAGTTTATGATCCTTACTATCAAAGGGTCCACCACCATATACATCTAAGTGAGGGCTATATAAATATGGTCTAGACCATACAATAGTTATATAGTCATTCTCTTGCTTAGTATTCAATTCCAAAACTTGCAATGAAGCATTTCTAGCATTTGACCTATATATGTTTATCAATATATGGCTGTAATAAAATTATAGCAGTTGTAGGATCGCAATATAGTAGTAGTACCTTAAAACTATTACAATAGGTATCATTTACAATCACCTCGTTTTATTTTCCTAGGTGAAACCTACAAATCAACACATGACATGCTAACAAGATAATCTGACATGGTCGATTAATGGAGAGTTATTCCTAGAATACTACTTGATAATGTGGGATGTTGAAAAATCAATGTGATTTGTAATGGTCCTTCAAAGATATGGATAAACACTTGGCATATAGAGAACTAGAGAACAATTTTACGGGAGATTTTCCAAGTGGTTGGATATGTTGTAAAAATATAAAAATAATATGAGTTAATGAGAAATCCTATAGAAGATTTGTATATCATGTATGAAATTTTAAAAGCCATTAATGTTTTTTAAGTGGGATGGTTAAAAACATATAAAATTTTCTTATTTTTTAATGTGATAGATGAGAGACTACACAAATTGTGAGAATTATGAATTGTTTGTGCAACATTCATAGACTATGAAGAATAATTCACTAATGCATTATGATATTTCATGTATAACCTAAAGGGTTCATTGAGTTAGGAGATTTCATGTAGTTACATGATAGGATATGAGATGTTTCACAATACTTGTAGTTTGTATGTGATTCAAGACATACAATGAACCCAAGAAGCACAAAATATTCAAGAGAAGTAGGAAGGATTAATTATTAAAGTGATTCAATTTTTATGTATATTATTCATCATATTTTGAGAAGAAATGGTCCATGTTGTTTCTTCTACTAGATTCTAAAACTAAAAGTAAAGTTATTTAATGTTGTACAACTAAACTTGATAAGCATATTGTCTATCCTTGAACATTTAAAATCCAATAAGTGAATCTCTTTATCTCTTCCACAACTTTCTTATCTTTACACTCCACTAAATATCAACAATTTTGAGAATATTATATGATCAAAGTAGTAAAAAACTATATTCTTCATGCTTAAATTGCATGTTTTACATTACTCTTCTTTTTAGAATTGAATAAATGGGTCGGGATGTCCGGTCATGTCTTGGCCGATGATACATTTGTGCCTCTTTAAATTCACCAACTCTATTTTATATTTGAATATATTCTTCAGATTCATTTCATCTTTTTAAGGTTAGCCTTATTATAATATTTCGCATATGGAATACAATATAAGCTAGTTAATGTCATGTTATAACTCACCTCACACTCTTAAAACATCATATTCCAAATATAATTACCAAAAGAACTCAAAAGGTTCATAAATATACAAAAATAAAGTGTACATTAATTATATAAGTCCCTACTATAGGTGTGAATCCCTCATGTACATGAAAGAGTCTTGCTTCATCAGTTTCCAAGCCTATGAAAGTCATGAAGCCATGATTTGGAAAGAGAAAAGTCAACCACTATCTTATTCAGGGGGTATAAGTAAAAATGTTTCAAATGGGTCAATGAGTAACACCTTTGTATACTAATACTATGATAGCTACATGTTATAGTGTGCACATAGCTCACTATCTTGGTGTAAAGATACATGAAAGAAACCCTAGGGGGCTATTTAATCTTTCACAAATACACAAGCATCTAGGATAATTACATGAGGGTTGATCCAATAATGAGGGCATGCAGTCTCACACTTATATTGACTCGTAGCTTAGATTCTAAACACACACACACACACACACACACACACACACACACACACACACACACACACACACACACACACACGCACACGCACACGCACACGCACACGCACACGCACACGCACACGCACACGCACACGCACACACACACACACACACACACACGCACACACGCACACACGCACACACGCACACACGCACACACGCGCACGCACGCGCACACGCACGCACACGCGCCACACGCGCACGCGCACGCGCACGCGCACGCACGCGCACGCACACACGCGCACACACGCACACACACACACACACACACACACACACACACACACATATCATGTTAGTTTGTTAATTCCTTGATGAATTGTTTTGATTTTTATGGGTTTTTAGTAGTCATTTTGTAGTTGTGTGACCTAGAGTTAAATACATTGAAGATCAATTATGGAAAAGTGAGGCACACAAAAAGTTTCTAATCTAGAATCTCAAAGGTTACATGATCATACATCTCCAACTAATGATTGTACAAGTATGGTTTACACCATACGGTAGTTGCACATGATCCTACCCTTACTCAATTTTTAGTTCATAAGCTTGCACTAAACCATTTTGATTCATTGATCTACATATTTCATCATCGTACACATCCATATCCTCTGCTTTTTATGACATGTACAACTAATTTTCTCTCACCTCTTGTGTATATGAATAATTGTTTATTGTTTATAGGTTGTTACTTGCATGAATGCATTATTCGACCGTGATTAATTATTGATGAAAATTAATTAGATTATAATATTTTCCTTGTTGCAAACCCTTACATTGTTATTATTTTTTGTGCAATAACATAAAATTATAAAAAAACTAGGGTACACACATCTAGTGAGCCCAACTCGTGATTGAATCTTGCACTTTCTTCCAAACCCTTGTTTCCCTTGTTTCATCTTCATTTTTATATTCATTTCTAATCTTGCTTCTCATCTATCACATGCACTAAACATAGTATTCAAAATATTTCCCTAGAATCTCATGGCTGGTCCTTTAATTTAGGTCTCTTTGTAGGGCTTCCTAATTGTCAAATCATTTTTGTCACATATTTTAAAATAATAACAGTTCTATGTTAAAATTACTCCAAGGTTTTTCTTATGTTGTATATATTTTTAATAAACTAGTTTTATTTGGCATAGCATTTAACCTTCTTTGGAGTAATCAAAATCCTACATAGATTGAATGAAGAATTGATGATTTGATAGTACATCCGTATAGAGAAAAAAGAAGGGATACAACAAAACCCTCATAAAAGAATAATTTTTGTATTAATTAAGTGCTTATGTTTTTTATTTTTAATTTGGGCTAGAAATCAAACGGGCTATAGTCAAAATATGTGTATGAGGATATAAAAAGTGTTGCTAGTCATCAACCAAGGTATAAATCTTGTAAGATACAAAATAATAAGCAATGAAGTCAAGATGGGGAAAATTTGACGAAATGAAAATGAATTTCTCTTGAAAGTGAAGCTAAGGATATAGATATACATAATCATTAAAACTTTCAATTAAATAAAAAAATTCTAGATATAATAATACATTTAGGTATAATTTGTAACTGTTCGAGTAAGGTACAAAACATTCCACTCACGGTGCTTATAGACACATGTTCCAAAGAGAAGGAATTTGTTGAATCATTATTATAATGCATGGTTAAAAATTAAACCAGGGATGTTTGTTTTTTTTTCCTTTCATTACGGTTTGACAGGACCACCCATTTCCCACCTCAATTATATACCGAAATAAACAATAAAATTAAAATGTATGTAGACTTGCGATGGGCTACAGAAGAATGCCCCCATGTTATTTGATTTAAATATACCCACACAATGTCTCAATAAATTCTTCCCTCTTTTCTTGCACTTCACCAAAGACCCATTTACATGTGGAAACCATTAAGTCATCCTAGAACATTCTCCTTCCCCCTTGTTTTCTAATTCCCCTCAATAGTAGGGGCTATGGGATCCTTAGTTACCACAAGTAACATAGGTATCCTTCTTAACTTCATTACCTTGAGGTGAGTTAGGAATGAAGGTTTCTTTGAATTTCGTCGACTACTTTCCACTATAGCATCCTTACTCGGGTCCCTCCTTGACCCGATACACCTTAGAAAATGTGTTCTCTTTGTGTCTGGAATAGGATTTAGAATTGTGGCCTCCTTTGAAACAAGATAAGCACAATAGTGGGGAAGGATCATAGTCTATATTTTGTTTATGATCACCCCATTTAGATGTTAAATTGATGCATTTAGGTAGTGTTATCCCAATTTTTCCCCTCGAGAAAATTGATCAAACACGACCCTACACAGGAGATAATCGAAGGGTCGACTTAGTATTATGAGCCCACATTTCAAATCCAATAGTCAGGTTATAGGTGGGACTCTACAATGGAGGAGCAGGGTCGGCAAAGGATCAAACAATGTCAAAGGAGGCCAAAGGCTCACAAGAGGAAAACGGGGAAAGGCTCAAAGTTTTCAGACTTAGCCGCATACGAGTCGACTCGGGGCCAAACAAAAGAGACTCGTGGAAGGTGCCATGTGTCACTTGTGCAATTCCAAAAGGGCACATCAAAACGGAGACCCCAAATGTGCACGAAGCTTCCACATGTCCTAGGTCCGAAAAGAGGACAGAGCTGGCCATTTAAATCGACTAAGTATGAAAGGACCGGTGGAAGCCTCCGCATGTCTTACCAAAGACACCTTCAAGGGTTGAAGCCAAATACGGTCCCCAAACAAGCACGAAGCTTCCACGTGTCTCAAGCCCAAAAAGAAGAAGTCAAAAGGGGTAGAATCGGCCGTTGAAAAGTCTAAATAAGGAAGAGCCAATAGAAGGTGCCATGTGCCTCCATGGTGTAAATTCAAAAGGTGCAGCCCAAAGGCTAGTCCCAAACTAGCGCCAGCCCTCCATGTGTCCAAGGTCTGAAAAGGATACACCGACCGTTGAAAATTTCAAGCTTGGGAAAGGCCGGCACAAGCATCCATGTGTCATCTTGGCGTAACTTCAAAAGAAGAATCGAGAGCGGGTTCCCAAATGAGCACGGGTTCGCCATGTGGTCTGAGTCAAAGAATGGGGCAGAGCATGCCCAAATAGGCTAAGTATAGAAGGATTAGCGGAGTCCTCCACATGTCTCATCTGGTAACTTCAAAATAAAAATTTGGAGGCAATCTCCTAAATACATGTTGAGCCTCCACGGGTTAGACATATGGCCTTGCCAAACAAAAGGGACTTAGCCAAAACATAAATAAATAGAGCAAATCCATGGAAGGAGCCATGTGTCTCTTCAGAGCAACTTCAAAGGAAAAATCCAAATGTGGTCCCCAAACGTGCATCAGCTCTACACATGGTCATGATTTAGGTAAAAGCGGGTATGCGGGGTGCGGAGGAATTTTTACCCAAGTGGAAAAAGTGGGTCGGCAGGCCCGGGATGATTTCTTTTGCGAAGCAGTGCCCAGTAGGGCCACAGAGGAAATTTTTCCCAAGTGGAAAAAGTAAGCCGACGGGCCCAAGATGATTTCTTTTGTGAAGTGGAGTGCATGGGGTCACGCAGAGGAAATTTTGCCAAAAGTGAATTTTGGGCTTGCGGGGCTGAGGAGTTTTATACTTTTGTAATTTTTGTGTAAAAGGTGAAAAGTAAATTTCAGTCCCACATATCCGTTTTGCAAAATTGGTTCTTCGCCATTTTTGTATGAATTTGATTCAAATATTCAAATGGCCATATCTTTCAATTCAAAGGCTCAAAATTCAACAAATTTGGTACCATTGAAAGGATCTCGACCTCGTCTACGCCATGGAAGCATGAAACATTAACTTTGACAAGGTTAGTTAGGTGAAAAATAGGAAAACATCTTTAATGCCATTAATGTACGATTCGATTGCTTACACAACCATATCAGATTTGATTTTATCCGTTGTTCTTCCTTCTTCAACATGCAAAATAGGCATGGGGAACCAGAATTGACATATTATAGGTGGATTTATAGGGCATTGATGGTTGGTGGTTGAGCTTTAAGAGCATAATCGAGTTTCTCTTCTTTCTCTCTGGTTTTCATCGTCTATATATTGTAAACACTTCTCATTTGAGGGGGAGACATTCTAGGTGTGGGGAAACTCTGTAAAATTTGTTTCCCGACTCCATTTGAGTTGTAAGCCTTCTCCTACACCGACAAGAAGATTTATACTTCGAGCACCAATGTAATGGTTTGTGCACCTCATAGAGCAATAAAATCATGTTTTTGTGGTGTTCTTCAACCCTCTCTCATGTTTTGTTGTTTCTTTGTGCCTCTCAATTTTGTGTTTGCTTATTGTGCATGTATTTCACATTTACAGGTGTAATATGATGTGTTTCATGGAGTTTCGATGGAGGATTTGGATCTTGATCTATGTCACTTATGTCTAACCTCCCTCATCTCCCTTTTCCCCTATTTCATCCTCCCTCAACAGAGTATGTCATCAACTTCCTTTTCTGGTGTATCACCGCTTAGTGTAGGCTCTCTTTCACTTTCTCTCTCTCTCCCATGTTTCCTTGGAAAGGTTAAATTAGGATTAGATAGGTTTTTCATGCACTAGAGTAATTCATGGTAGGTAGTTTAGGAAGCAAGAACCAACTTTCTTTGTAGGGCCATGTCAAGTCCACAAGTCCCATAGCTTGAGAGATGGTCCCATGTTGTGCAATCACATCGAATGCCCCACTCGTAACCAAGGCCATTCGAGGGTGCCGTGATTTTTCATTAATAGTTTTGGCATGCCCAGTGGGATAGGTCTCAAGCACCTTGCCACTTTATTTCATCAAGTAGATGTGTTCTTTATGGATTCACCTTTTGAGGCACATGCAAAGCACATCCGGCCACTCCATCCGCTCAATGACCCATTCTCTAAGTTGTACGACCTTTTACATCCATTTTCACCCATCTTCGTTCATCTTTCTTTCCACATCTCCCATTTTCTATCATTCATGAAGTTGTGCAATCATGACTTCATTTCCTTCTTAGAACTCACATTTGCAACAATAGCAATGCATTCCACCTCCAATGTATTTCACGACTCTTTCATATCAGCATTATGATCAAATCCATAACCATTATGTGTACCCATATGAGTAGTGTCAAAACCAGTTTGGCTATGGATCTTATCAAGAACAAGGGTATGCATACAGTGACAATAGTTAAATTGAAAATGTTGGTTTGCTGGAGAAGATTCAAATAATAGAGGTGCATGGTGTATTCCAAGGCTGCATAGCTCAGATGAAGGCATTCAAGATTGGTTACAGGGCACCTTGTCCATGGGTAGGCCCTATGCCAAGACATTTCAACCCACAGGAGAAGATGGACTTCATGATTGAGATGTTGCCCCAACTTGCACAAGCAATGAGGAGGATATTGAGGCCTACAAACGTGGTGTTGGGGATCCTTGTCAATGGGTAAGTCCTGCACCACCATCATCTAGTGATTTCCTCTCCATTCCCCAAGTAGCACCATCTCAACCTGAGCTTCAATTTCCAAGCTTCCCATATGCTTCCCCAAGTGTTGGTTTCTCTTCTCCATCCCCTAGTCTTCCATCTCACCTCAACTCTTCTACCCTTTTCCCTTCCAAGCAGTCATCCCCTCCAAACAAACAAGAAGTTCCACTTCCCTCACCACCACAAACAATTGCAAAGCTGGTTGAAACCCCATCCACTCCTCCTCTTGCCTTCCCAATTCCATATGGGAAGAGATTCCAAAGACCATTCAAGGAGAACAACAAGAAGAGGAACCCAATAGAAAAGAAATGATAAAAAAATCTAAAGAGTTGGGCTGCTAGATTTGGTTTTACAAAGATCCCCTTGATGGTTAAGCCAATAGAGGAGGTCGAGGTTGAAGATCTAGTGGTGGCTGCGGCTGAGTTTATAGCAGAAGAAGAACAAGAACAACATGAAAACGATCAGCAATCTGTTTACTCGAATGCAAAGTGTCCATAATGGCACTTTGTCTGAAGAGGATGCTGATCTAATCCAAGCTACACAATCATTCAAGAAGGAATAAGAACAATCAGCTCCAAGTCCTACTGAAGAGGAGAAACTAGAAGAGACTAAATCAGAGTTGAAGCCACTTGATGAAGAAAGCATTATTGAAGATTTGTTGTTTTCATTTGAAAGGCTTGATTTTATGAATCCATGAGGAAGAAGAACAATCAGCTCCAAGTCCAATTGAAGAGGAGCATATGGAGGTGGCCAAGATAGATTTAGAGGCACTAAATCATGAGCCGGTTACACAAGAGATTACATACCCTCTCCCATTCAACCTCTCCAAAATTCTAATTTTTGGAAGATTTTGAACTCACTAGCTTCATGTTTGAAGATGAAGCTTCATATGGTGAAAATAATGAAGATTTTAAGATCACCATGCAAGAGGGAGAGAACTTACTAGAACAGATAGTGAAGATTTTGATTTCCTATCAAACTTAAAATAATGTTTTGATAAGGAGGAGCCAGTTAAAATTGCAATCTTTTCTTCCCCATCATTCATCCTTCAACCACAAGGACCTCTTCCATGGAAGAGAACGTGCAAGCACAACCTAGCAGTTTGCAACATGCCTCTTGAATCAAATTTGGAAGATTTTTATCTTCCAAAAGCCACACCTGCTGCAGAGGAAGGAAAAGAGCAAGAGGATGTCATCATCCCTCTCACACCATCCATCTAGGAAGATATGCAAGAAGACTCCCTTTTTGGAGTTAAATATCGAGAAATGGGCACATCCATCGGACCGAGATCATGCCCAATCAGATACTTGGCTTCATTGGAGCCAGAGAAAGCCAAAACCAGTCATGCTTACTCCTGAGCATGAGGATGAGCTTCAAAGTACCAAGGATCAGCTACAATGCCTCTTCAATCCAAATACAAAGCAACTAAAAGAGGTATTTGTCTTGTTTCCAGTTGATACCTTGATGATATGGGTGGAGGATCGGCTTATAGTCATTTTTTCACTCATACAAGCAGCCATATTCAATGTCGATCATTTGTATGGCTGCCTTTTTTGAAGAAGAGAAGTTATTTATCCATGCCTGTAGCATGCTTTGTTTAGCTTTCTTTGATAGGGTTAGTGTAGGAGTAGGAGTAGGTTTTTTTTCAGCAGAACAAGTGATTTTGCACACTCTACATGTCTCATTTGAGGCATGTATGATTTTATCTTTGTATATAAGTTTTGATTCGTGTTGCTCTCAGAGGTACCATGTGTCAATCCCTTCGGTATTAACAACAGAGAGACCCATAGTTGCATATAACAGTTGCTAATTTCAAATGAAACAAATGCAGAGCAACTAAAATCATTTTCCAGAGTCCATTTCAGAACACTTGAAATCCCTAGCCAATACAATTTTTGACTCTCAAAACCAAAAATCAAGATTTTCTTATGAAAATTGAGAGTGCGGACAGCGAGGCGAGTTCGGGGGTCACCAAGCACAAGTATTCGGGCTCATGGTTTTAAGGACAAGATCAGTACTAGGCTATCATTCATGACTCCATGCCCAATGGATACTTCAAGGCCACTAGTCTCTTTATCTAGTAGGCAGATGTCCCCGTGAGTCACCAAACTATTATCCAATTTTTTCCCTCTCGGAAAAATTGATCAAACACGACCCCGCATAGGAGATAATTGAAGGGTCGGCTCAGTATTGCGACCCCACATTTAAAACCCAACAGTCAATTACGGGTGGGACTCTCAAATAAGGAGGAACAAGGTCGGCAAAGGATCAAACAACATCGAAGGAGGCCAGAGGCTCGCATGAGGAAAATGGGGAAAGCCTCGATTTTTTGGACTTAGCCGCATACGAGTCAACTCGGGGCCAAATAGTAGACTTGTGGAAGGTGTCACTGTCACCTTGGTGCAATTCAAAAGGGCACATCAAAACGAAGACCCCAAATGTGCGCGAAGCCTCCACATGTCCTGTGTCCGAAAAGGGGACAGAGCCGATCGTTTAAATTGAATAAGTATGAAAGGACTAGAGGAAGCCTCCACATGTCTTAATGGCACACCTTCAAGGGTTGAAGCCAAAGGTGGTCCCCAAACAAGCGTGGAGCTTCCACATGTCCCAAGCCCAAAAAGAAGAAGTCAAAAGGGGTAGAATTGGCCATTGAAAAGTATAAACATGGAAGAGCCAACGGAAGGTGCCATGTGCCTCAATAGCACAAATTCAAAAGGTGGCCCAAATGCCAGTCCCAAACTAGAGCCAACCCTCCACGTGTGTCAGTGTCCAAAAAGGAGACACCGTCCATTGAAAACTCCAAGCTCGGGACAAGCCAACAGAAGCCTCCACATGTCATCTCGGCGCAAATTCAAAGGAAGAATCAAGAGCGGGTTCCCAAATGAGCATAGGTTTACCACGTGGTCAGAGTCAAAGAATGGGGTAGAGAAGGCCCAAATCGGCTAAGTATAGAAGGATCAGCGAAGGCCTCCATGTGTCTCATCCGCGTAACTTCAAAAGAAAAATCCAAAGGTAGTCTCCCAATACGCGCTAAGCCTCCACGTGTCCAAGGTCAGACATATGGCCCCACCAAACAAAAGGGACTTATCCAAAACACAAAGAAACAGAGCAAAGTTGTGGAAGGAACCGTGTGTCTCTTCAACACAACTTCAAAGGTAAAATCCAAAAGCGGTCCCCAAACATGCACCAGCGCTACACATGGTCATGTTTACGATAAAAAATGGGTCTATGGGGCCATGGAGGAATTTTTTCCCAAGTGTTAAAAAAGCGGGCTAATGGGCCCGAGATGATTTCTTTTGTGAAGTAGGTATGCGGGGCCACGGAAGGAAATTTTTCCCAAGTGGAAAAAGTGGACCGGCAGGCTTGGGATGATTTCTTTTGCAAAGTGGGTCTATGGGGCCACGAAGGAAATCTTGCCAAAAGTGAATTTTGGGCTTGCGGGGCTGCAGGGAGTTTTACACTTTTGTAATTTTATGTGCAAAATGTGAAAAGTGAATTTCGGGCCCGCATATCCATTTTACAAAACTGGTTCTTCTCCATTTTTGTACGGATTCGATTCAAATATTCAAATGGGCATATCTTTCGATCTAGTCTCAACATTCAACAAATTTGGTACCATTGGAAGGATCTCGACCTTGTATACGCCATGGAAGCCTGAAACATTAACTTTCACAAGGTTATTTGGGTGAAAAATAGGAAAACGTATTTAATACCATTAATGTACGATCTGATTACTTTAACAACCAGATCATATTTGATTTTATCCGTCATTCTTCCTTCTTCAACATGCAAAATAGGCATGGGGAACCTAAATTTATATATTGTAGGTGGATTTGCAGGGGCATTGATGGTTAGTGGTTGAGATTTAAGAGCATAATCGAGTTTCTCTTCTTTCTCTCTAGTTTTCTTTGTCTATATATTGTAAACACTTCTCATTTGAGGGGAGACATTCTAGGTGTGGGGAAACTTTATAAAATTTGTTTCCTAACTCCATTTGAGCTATAAGCCTTCTCCTACGCCTAACAAGTAGAATTTATACTTCTAATCACCCATGTAATGGTCCGTGCACCTCGTAGAGCAATAAAATCATGTTTTTGTGGTGTTCATCAACCCTCTCTCATGTTTTTTTTTTTTGTGCCTCTCCATTTTGTGTTTGCTTCTTATGCATGTATTTTATGTTTGTAGGTGTAAGATGATGTGTTTCATGGAGTTTCAATGGTGGATTTGGATTTGGGTTTGTGTCACTTCTATCTGACCTCCCTCATCTCCCTTTTCCCTTGTTTCATCCTCCCTTAGTAGAGTATCTCGCCACTTCCTTTTCTGGTGTATCACCGCTTAGTGTAGGCTCTCTCTCTCTCTCTCTCTCTCTCTCTCTCTCTCTCTCTCTCTCTCTCTCTCCTTTTTTTCCTTAGAAGGGTTAGATTAGGATTAGATAGGTTTTTCCTACACTAGAGTAGCTTGTGGCAGGTAGTTTAGGAAGCAAGAACCGTCTTTCTCCGAGGGCCATCTCAAGTCCGCAAGTACCACAACTTGAGAGATGGTCCCATGTTGTGCAATCACACCAAATGCCCCACTCAGAACTAAGGCCATTTGGGGGTGTTTTGATTTTACACTAACATGTAGTTCCTTGTCTATTAATAACATTGACATAGTATCAAACATGAAGCAATCTTGATTTTTCTAGAGTAGTAGGATCAACCACAATGAGGTCAATGACTACTTTGGAAATAAATTTAATGATTTTTGGCGCCCAATATTCTAATTGAAGACCGTAGATAAGCGCACCTATACTAGGAACTCTCTAACTTGAAAATATAGGTGGTTAAATCTAGGATTCCAACTTTAGACCAGACAAGAGCTCTCCCCATAAACCATGTTCCCCAGCCAAAAAATATTCATGCCATATTATTTTAGTGACAAAGTAACAACAAAAATGCATTAGTGTAAGCCACTACATCCATTGCTCCTATTTTTGTCACCTTTTGCTGGACCATTTTTGAAAATCATCAATGGTGGGTTTTCTGCAAGGATCATAACAATGATGGTATGTTCCACCTTATATTTATCCGTCTCACCACCGAATTAGGTATTTTTAAGGAGATATCATTAGTTACCACATGAGGTAGAAGAAGATTCTCCTAACTTGTATCGGGATTCTCACCCAACACCTTAGTCACCCATGTGGTAGGCCTAGGTGGTGTCATCTTGTCCCTATCCACTTTGAAAAGTTGCATCCTTCTTCTCAATGGTCGGATCTAGAACTAGATTCGCATCATTCTATTTTTCAACATCTTCTCACCTTCCCCCAAATTCAAAAACTTCGGTCTTTCACCATTCCCACTCCTTTCACGCTCACTATTCAAATCCAATAATTTATTCTCTCTAGATATTTTTTGAATTTCTTATCTTTACGTTCTACTCTATATCGAAAAGTATATAAATATTATATGATCAAAGTAGTAACAAACTATGTTCTTCATGCTCAAATTGCATGTTTTACTTATTTTGTCTTTGTAGAATTTTATAAATGGGTCGGGATGTCTTGTCGTCTTTTCTCGACTTATACATTTGTGCCTTTTCGAATTTACCAACTCTATTTCCAATTTAAATATATTATTTGGGTCATTTCATCTTTTTAAGGTTATCCTCATTATGAAATTTAACCAATGGAATACAATATAATCTAGTTAAAGTCATTTTACAACTCACCTCACACTCTTACAAGATCATATTCCAAATATAATTACCAAAAGAAAGTTCAAAATGTTCCTAGATATTTAAAATCAATTGTACATCAATTAAATTAGTCCCTTTTATATATTTTAAGAACTCGCATATGTCAAAGAGTCCTAGCTTCACACTTTCCAAGCCATGTATTGGAAAGAGAAAATTCATCGAATATATTTTTCAAGGGGTTCAAGATAAAAGGTTTGGGATGCATCACTAAGGAACACCACTTTATACTCCTACCATGATAGGTGTATTTTATACTATACACCAATCCCACTATCTTGGTGTAAAGATACATGAGGGAAACCCTTGGGGACTAGTTATAAATTCACAATTAAACAAGCATTGAGGATAACTACACGAGGATTGATCCAACAATGAGGGCATGTAGTGTCACACTTAGATTGGCTCAAGAGCTTGGATTCCAAACACTAAGGGTTATCCAGCCTCACAAGACACACACACACACACACACACACACACACACACACACACACACACACACACACACACACACACACACACACACACACACACACACACAAATTGTACGCTTTTGGTTTTTTAATGTCTTGATGAAGTGTTTTGTTAGTTTCAAGGGTTTCTACATTTTTCCTTGTTAGAGGTCATTTTGTAGTTTTGTGAGATAGAGTGTCATACATTAAGGATCATTTGTAGAAAATCAAATCATGCATGATGTATCTGATATAGAGTCTCAAAGGTGACATGATCATACATGTCAAAGTTATGACTGTAAAAGAATGGTTTTCCCCGTATAGTAGTTGTACAAACATACCTCGACCATTTTCAGTTCCTAAACTTGCATTGAACCATTTACAACCTTTGATCTACATGTTTCATTATCCTACACATATAGATAATCTCTTTTATGACATGTATAACTAATTTTCTCTCTCTCTCGTGTGTATGAATAATTACTTATCGTTTATCGTTTGTTACCTATATGAATGCATTATTATAATTTTGATTGATTGTTGTTGAAATTAATTAGATTAGAATATTCCCCTTATTGCAAAACCTTACATTATTTTTTAATTTTTGTGCAATAACATAACATTCTAAAAAATATAACTAGGATTCACACACCTAGTGAACCCTACTCGCGATTTAATGTTGTTATTTTTTTCAAACCCTAGTTTCCCTTAATTTTGTATCATCTCGCATGTTTTATATTCATATCTAATCCTACTTTTCTTCTATTAAATGCCCTAAAAATAGTATTCACAAAATTTCCTTAGGGTCTCATGGTTGGTCCTTTAATTTGGGTCTCTTTCTAAGGCTTCCTAATTGACAAATCACTTTTTGTCACATATTTTGAAATAATTTAACAATTCTATTTTAAAATTCCTCCAAGGTTTTTCCTATGTTACTTATATTTTTAATTAACCATTGCATTTGGCATAACATTTAAGCTTCTTTGGAGTAATGAAAATCCTACCTAGATTGAATGTGGAATAAATGATTTGATAGTAGAACCTTTTAGAGCAATATGTAGGGCTACAACTAAACCCTCATAGTAGAATATTTTTGTTATATTTATTTAGCGTGTATGTTTTTTTATTTTTAATTCTAGTTGGAAATAAAATGGGTTGTAGTTAAAATATGTGTATGAGGATATAAAAAGTGTTGGCTAATCATCAATCAAGGTACGAATCCTAAAAGATACAAAATAATAAGCAACGAGCTCATGATTGAGAAAATTTGATGGAATGGAAAACAACAACACTTGATAAGCGAAGCCAAAGAATTTTATATACATAATTTGTACAAACTTTGGATTTAATAAAAAATATGGATAGAATAATACATTTGGGTACAATGTGTAACTTGTTCGAGTAGGATAAAAACATTCCTCTCCAATGCTTATAGACACCTATTCGAGAGAGAAGGAATTGATTGACTCATTATTATCATACATGGTTAAAAATAAAATGGCAGATGTTTGTTCTTTTTCCTTTCATTACGATTTGTGGGGACCACCCATTTACCTAACACAGCGCGACCTCAATTATATGCCAAAATAAACAAAAAGTGAAATGTATGTACAAATAAGTTGCGGTGGCTTACTGGAAGAATACCTTATGTGCTTTCTTTAAAGTTTCCCACACAATTTTTTATGTAGAGAAGTGATAAAAATTACAATTTGGAGTTTCGAATATGAAAACATAGAATACGTACTATTTGTGAATGGAAGTTGTAAATCGAGGGTAGAGATGTCTTTATTTTGTCTATGAAAGATGTAAAACAAGGGTACTCAAACGAATAATTTACTTTTACTATTCATTTTAGGATGGTAATAACAAGTCAATATGAGTTTTGGGAATCCCGAGGAGATATTTGGAAAATAAGATAATATAAAGGAGAGGCACAATAATATAATACATTGGTGAAGGCATTCATTTGGCCATTATACCAACGAATTAGATATATAAAAGAAATTTTTGAAATAGAAGGCCCCGCACATGAGTGTAAATTCGGGTGAAATGCGCGCTCGAGGGTGCCCTCAGGGAAAAAGTGCTTGACTATCACAAAGCAGATGCCCCTTGCTCTGCGGAGGCTATCGGAAGGGGCGCTGGCATTTCTGACAAATTTGTACAACATTTATGTTACTTCTATCCCATCACTTTATATTCACCTCTTATAAAACGCCACGTATTTATTTTAGTATTTAAATTTAATGTTAAGATTGGAATATATGGAATGCTTGAATTTTTGTGTGACTGTCATGTGCGGTAGACGGGGTAAAATGCACTTCCGTACGTCTATAGTCGCGCATCACCGCCCTCCCACTACATGTTCATGTGCGCGAGGTAAGAGAGATCTCAAGATGAAGATGATTTTTTCTAAGGTGGATGTCGATCCAAAGTAAATCAGGTTTACCTGTGCTTTGAATGCAATTCATTTCAATGACAAGAATGGAAATGGGACGTCTTTTGAGGATACGTGTGCTAAAATTAAGACCAAAGTGAGTGGTGAGTGAACACACATGTGTATATATAGAAAGATGATGACATATTGTTGGGCCTAAAAATATTGGCTAAGTACCAAAGGGTGCATGCATGCGTTGGTCCAATAAAGAAGAAGAGTGCACGAAGAAAAGTGCGTAGGGCAAGGGCTTAAGCAAGGTTTAGTAAAAACAACGACACATGCACGAGGCTGAATAAAAGATCTCAAGAATCAGCCATATTCGATCTCTAAGAAGCACTTGAGGAAAAACATAACTGATTAGGCATGCTGAGTGGATAAGGTTCCATCCTAGTGACTTAGTGGTCAAGGAAAGAATATTCCATGCATAGAACATCCCTGAAAGACATAATTATAGAAAGTGGAGAGCTTGGATTAGTAGAAGCATGATCCATTAGAGGACCACATGGAAATTTGGCATTCGATCTGCTCCTAGAGGAAGGCATGGTGGTGGGTGCTAAACCTATTTATAGAGATTCTCTAGAGCGAGGAAGACACACCTGAATGAAGAGAGGTCAATGAGGGGAAGCTTCAAGATCATCACAGAGAGGATGAAAGGTGAAGCCTTGCAGAAAAGAGTAGGAGGTTCTAAGGGTTAGGGTTACCATTAGAGGGTTGTAGGAATGATATCATATCTAGAGGGATGGGTCTATGAAAATTTATGTAATATGGGAAGCATAGCTAGGGTCTCTGATACATGAGTCATGTTTGTCTTGATACATTTTGTCTGCTATGACCCTTTTGAATGTAATATCAATTCTCGGAACTATGATCAATATAAATATATGTTCTGAATATATTGTTCATGGGTGCAAACCCTAGTATCTTTTCTTTATGTCATGACTCAAATCTACTCTCTGTATGATGTTTCTCTTATCTGAATGGGTATATTGATATAATAACTCATCCTATGCCTTCAAAATGTATGCATGATCATTTACTTTTCTGCATTTAATTTGTTATCAATGGCATCATCTTCTCATAATGCTCACATAAAGGAGGGAATCGACACCCATGTGTGCCTCAAGTGAGCACTCGGTGCTCGTTGGGTGATATGCCGACAAGCATGGGATTAGATTGTTGTTCTAAGGGTACATAAAAATAGCTACATCTTGGTTTTGTTGTCGACCTCGTTTCGAAGTTGTTGTGAGAATGATGCATGATGACAGAGCACTTGACCTTCGATAGTGTTGAATCATGGTTTAAGAGCATGAAAGATGAGTTTTCTCATAGATATAGTACTAGACTTGAGTTTGATGCACGCAGATTTGTAGAAGAACACTTGTATCATGAGTTTGTATGAGACCTTTTTTGTTGTTTTCTAGTAGACTTATATGAATGGATTTCGACGTATGCATCTAGGTCAAGCTGGTACTATAGATCTCACGTGTGGACCCAAGATGAATATCGAGGTTGCATGATGTTGATTAGACTTGGACATGTATTATTGATCATTAGTGGAGAAGAGTGTTGACCAGGTTATACCATGTAATAAGTTATTTCTATGTACTCTTGTCTTGAGGTTGCTTGAGTTTAAGTTCCTAAGTGAATCGAGGGGATTTTTTTGGTGAGATATCCCATTGGCTATGAAGATATCGATCATTACACTAAGTTTCGAGGCATTACCTATGGCCAATTAGGCTTCTCTCGAGCACTAGGCGAGGAAGCTAGGTTGGAGGAAGATGACAGGTCCTTGCGAAAGAAAAGGAAGGGGAATAGAGACGACTCAAGTATAGTGAAGCGCGTGAAAGGGAGTTGGCTAGACAAAGCAAGGTTGTGGGAGTGATGGATATATGGAGGCAGACGTTATAGGAAGGAATTAAGGTTCATGCGAGAGGATGTGGAACTGAGCAATCTATGCTAACCCGTCTTGGAAAGCACAAGAGATAAACCTCTTCAGCTTCCGATGAGAGTTCATCACATGAAGAAAGGAGAGCATCGGTGCACATCTAAACCCACCTAGTGACCAACCCCTAAAGCACTAAGTTTTTCAAATAAAAAAACAAGTATTATTAACCCCGTGGGTATCGGTGGAAGTGACCGATCTGTACCTAGGAGTTATAACTTATCGTTTGGGACATCTATGGCTGCACAAACAATTCCCGTGTTTTGAGGGATTTTTGGTGATGAGAAAGTACACAAATTTTGGGTATCACATCTAGGAGTGGCGCAAGATACACGTTGGTAGGACAACAATATCACAAACCGTTGTACGTAGTTTAATGGATCGTTGGGAACGCCAGGCACACCACTTCGGGAGGATCTCGGTGGAGTAGGGGATAGAGGACCTAGTGGACCTAGTGGATCTATAGGATCAAGAGGGATAGGACACGGTGGATCCACCGGATCTGGTGATGGAGGAAGCACTTGAGGGAATAAAAGTTCTTGATCGGAGGACAAGGACCTTAACCACCTCCGCAAGTGTTTTTCAAGATGTCCTTACATTTACTAGATTACAAGAGTGTTAAGGATGTTGTAGAGCATGTGCACAAGTGTGAGCTGTTATGGTGTGCAAAGGGGATCACTACCTCGAAGCGAAAGGAAAGTTAGTTTGCAATGACGCTGCAGGGGCAAATAGATAGTTGGTATCGAAGTATGACCCCATCGACGGTGGTAGATTACACTACGCTGCAATTCTTTCTTAGTTAAGTTCTATATCCCTGAGTTTGATCAGAAGAGCATTACCTCTTTGAAAGAGATCTAGAAGCGAATGGCAAAGAGTGTGCAGGAATATGCATGCATTTTAAGACTCTTGTCAAAACTATCTTATGATATTCATCCTTCTCAGCGTGCTCACTGGTTTGTTCGAGGGTGGATAACACCATTTAGGAGAGTGTTTTTACACAAGACATTCACAGACCCATGCAAGGCCTCGGAGGCTATCTTGCACGTTGAGGCCATCGAAATCGTTGATACCAGTGCTAGCCCCTTCCTTAAAGCTCAAATTACTGCAATGGCCAAACAAATTGTGTTGTCCTCTCAATTTTCCCCACCCTTTTGAATCTAATTTTGTGAAAATTAGAGCCCTGCCATGGAAGAAATTCATGTTTTAAACTCCTCAGATGCTCATTTTCATTTCCCACGACGTTTTTAATCAAAATTCCCTTAGTTTGCTATCGTTAAAACATTTTACCTATTTTCAATGGATGGGAAATGATTTTAGTTCTTCTTTTATGCGTTTGGAATGTGTGGGACCTTACATATTTTGTTTTTAACCTTTTTGTAGAGAAATAAATTCTTCATCGGGAGTAAAAATGGTGTTTTCTCGTTTCCTACAACTTCCTACGTTCTTTTCCCCGTCAAATTTTTCTCGAAAGGTGAAGCTATGCGTTTGTTTCCCATTAGATGTGGCCGGGTGGGTTCCTTTTTGAACTTATCACTTTTGGTGATTTTGGAACAAATGTGAAATTTTCCTTGCATCCGCGCTTTGTCCCCGATTGGCTAGAGCATTTTTGGTGAAAGTTCAGGGCAATGGATCCATTTTATTCTCTAAGGCATTATGGCGAAAGGGAAAATAGTTCTAAAAATACCCGCGGCCCCACCCAAGTGAAAGGATAAATTCTGAGTTGAAATCCGACAAATCGAAAGGGACATGTGTTCATGTTGAAAATTCAATGACAGAGGCATGGAATTTCGGGGGAAAAGTTGGAATTTTTCCCCTTCTCAATACAGATAAAAAGTGAAGCACATCCCTGTAACCAATCAAGTGATGTCATGTGTTGAAGATTCAAAAAGGACACGTGGCCATTTTTTAGTTCACAGGTGCTTTGGCAAACCAGTGGAAGACTTTGGGAATTTTAGCCTTGTTTCTACAAAGGGTGAAAATTTCTAAAATGGCCTGCACCCCGCTCATCCGAAGGGAAAATTTCTAAGTTAAGGCCCATAGCAGATTAGAAAGGGACACGTGTTTATGTTGAAAAGTCAACGGCGAGGGCACGACTTTTAACGGAAAAGTTGGAGTTCTTCCCTTTTCAAAAATAGATAAAGTATAAAACTCAAGTACATTCCCGCACCTAGTCATGTGATGCCACGTGTTGAAGGATGAAATCGGAACAACGAGCTGCATAGGGGAAATTGAGAATTTGAGCCTTTTTCACCAAAAGTTAAAATGTTGCAAATTGAGCCGCGTCCCCATTTCCAATCGTGGTGTGCCACGTGTTCATGTTGAAAAGTCAAAGCGGGCCGGCGGAGGTTTTTGAGAATTTGAGCTTTTTGTTAAAAAGAGTTTAAATGGTAGATTTGAACCGCATTTCCTCAACCACTCAGATGGTGCCACGTGTCCGGCTTTTGGCGGAGCTGCGGGAGGGTGGAGCAAAATGAGAAATCATGCTTTTTCTCCCAAATGTCAGGAAATGTAGTTTTCTTCCCGGGCCATCGTTGCTTGGATCTTGCCACATGTAGGGTCCAAATTTGAAGGTAAAAGGGGGAAAAGATAGCCAAATGCACTCATCTAGTTTTTAACGCCATTAACAAACTAGAGCTCTACAAAATGCAAAAATGGATTGTTCTTCATTCTTTTTCTCTATATTCTTGTTGTTTCCCCATGAGATGCATTTTTGGTTTATTATGGAGCCAAATTGATAATTTTGAAGGGATGTAAAGTTTAATCATCAAAAAATCGGAGTTTATCGGGCATACACGATAAAAAAGGGAGAAAACTTACCAGTAAGCACTTGAGTGCTATGAAAGTGGTTAAAAGGTGGAAATGGCAGGACCACATGAAGAAGAAAATCATGAGATGCCCCCTGCTAAAATAATCATGCTCAAACTAACGAAATATTCACCTTTTGAACCTCTAGTTTTCATGAGTGCATTTGTTTCATGTCACTTTCCAAAAGTGGATCTGCAACAAACATTATTCCTTTTGGATATTCTTTTCTTGGGGACAAAGTATGGATGTATACGAATTGTTATAAGAACATGGTTTTGGCCATGGAAAAGGGATTCTGGTTTTCTAGGAAGGTTGTAAATTTTGAAGACATTCAATTCAAAGTTCTTTCTTTCTTTTAATATGTTCCTCTACTATATGTTTCTCTCTCCTTGCTCGATTCAATGGATCTTTCGTTTTGCATTCAATAGAAAATTTGTGTTCTGGTCTATGTAATCCTCATAACTTTGTGTCTACAGATTTGCATTGGTGGTGAAGTAATTGATCCTTTTCTATATTTTCTTGGTTCAATGTCAGTAGGGAGATACTCTTATCTATATTTCCCAAAATCATTGTTGTTTTCTTCCTTCCCCCATCTCTATATTCTTGCATTCCTTCTTATTGATTATCTTTTAAGTATGAAATCATTCCAGGATATCAGGGTCCAAACATTGAGAGTTGTATATTTGTACTTTTTTTTCCTTTTAATAAGGGAACCTCTCCCATTAAAGAGGAGGGACTTGTTGTCCCTTGACTGTGGTTTCAACCCATGTTCCATTCTGAAACCCAATAGTTTTTGGTGACTCCACTGGGGAATTCATTGCAAATGGATTCCAATTTTTGAATAACAACTTCTTGATCATCTTTGATCTAGGCGACTCCAAGATACACTTGGGGTAGAAGAACCCTTGGGGAATAAGACCCTCATTTCCAACTTCTGGATCATCAAGGTTTCTCTCTCCCTTCATCAATAAAAAGAAGAGGAACAAGATCTACAAGCACTCCTCCTGCTAGAGACAAAACTTATGGGAGTGACATCCCTCAAGATCAAATCAGTCCTAATTTGCATGCTTTGATTCTCACTGGTGTTTCAGTTCCTCTCCAAACAATATTTCCAAGGATGGCAACTCCTCTTCCTTGGGGCCAAATGGTTGGGCCTCTTGCTCTTCCCCAACCATTGCATGAATTGCCTAGAGGCAATAGAAAGAATTTCCCTAAATTTAGAGGTGATGGGAAGGTTCATCTAGATGAACATATTACAGCCTTCATTGTTGCTTGTGGTGTTCTTGAAGTTGAACTTGAGGATATCTCTGTTAGAATTTTTGTGGAGACATTGCAAGATAATGTTGCTGATTGGTTCTATCATCTTCCTGTTGGATCCATCACCAATTGGAACACCATGACGACCTAGTTTGAGCAACATTTCAAAATTTTGAGGATGTACATGTTCTCTTGGCCCAGATTTCTCAAATCAAGAAAGAGTCACATGAGCCCATGAGGGAATTTGTGGCCAAATTCAACAGGCTGGTTAACAAGATCCCACAAAACACACGCCCTATGGATCAGATTCAAAAATGTTTCTTCCTTAATGCCCAACTACCTAAAGTGAGCTATGCACTTAGGAGAGAAAATCTTGCCACTTTATATGTTGATCAGAGATTTTTTGTCAGTGTTGAAGATGATCTAATCATGTCTGGAAAGCTAAGGAGAGAATCATCCAAATCCAAAGCATCTCCTTCTTCCACATCTTCTCCTAGAGCTAATGTAGATTAGTTGGTACAAAAACTTTCTAATGATCTTATTGCCCTCAAGAAGTAGTTCACCTAGAATGCTCCTTATCAGGATATTCCTAGGAATAACTTTCAACCCAAGAATCGGTTTCCCTCTACTTAGACCAGATTGGAAATTGAAGGCCCACTTGTTAAAGTTCCATTCAATGCAACATGTGAAGTGTTAGAGCCTGATGATGAGGAGGAAAATGAAATCTATGAAGAACATGAAGAGGAAGCTGATGAAGAATTAGAAGAGTTGAGTGGATCTCACTTCCATTTTCTTACCACTGAAGGTATAGATGAAGAGGATGATTATGAAGAAAGAGTTGTAGAGATGAAAAATGAATCATATGTCATCATGACTCGTGAGCAAGACAACAAGAAGGAGAAAGTGGTACAGCCTACTAAAAGATCTAAGGAGCCTCCTACGGTCATTCCAGTGATTGCAAGGAGAGGAGATCCTATTCCAACTTCTTCCACACCCAAGGTAAGTTTTGTTGTTCCTTCCTCCTCTATTTTTGCTCCTAAAACTTCTTGCCCTTCAAATGATAGAGTTAATAAGTCAAAATTTTCATCTACTCCTATCAATGATGCTTCATCTACCTCTGGTTCTTTTGACATTATTGACCATCTCAAGAAAACTAAGGTCTAGATCTCAAAAGCTGAATTCTACCAAACCCATCCCAAGGCCTTTGCTAAGATGGTAGACTTTGTAAACTCCAAATCCAAGCCTTCATCTCCTAGTTCTAAATGTCTCTTGCCCACTCCTCCTTCATCTCAACCAAGCCTTATGGCAGGAGTCACTTCATCTGATGGGAATATCGAACCATTTTATGTCACTCTCCTTATAGCTGGCCATAAACTCAGCAATTGTGTTATTGATTCTGGTGCTTTAGATAATGTGATGCCTGCTAAGGTAGCTCATGTCCTAGGCTTAACCCTAACCCACGCTTTTGGTTCATGTTACTCAATGGAAAGTAGATAAGTGCCATTGGTTAGAAGGATCAAGGATACACAAGTAGCCTTTGTTTCTTTTCCGAGAGAAGAGATTTTTAACCACCATTTTGGTTAACGATATTCCCCCTTCCTACGGGATGTTGCTTTGAGTAGAATTTTTGCAAAAATGTTGGAGGAGAAATCATGATGGATTGGTCACATGCTCTTATTCCATTGAATGGGAAAATGAAGAAGCTACTGCCTGAGAAACAAACTAAATATATCGTGCAAAAACAAATGACCCAAAGGCAAAAATAATTTATGAGGACATTGGTCATGGTAACTACATGATCATGTCATAAGATGAGGCTAACCATCTGCATGTTGCAGACTCACAAAGCACCCCTGATGCGAGATCGGGCTTCTAGGATGATCACTCTAGCATCCAAAGTGTGATTGCACAACATGGAAACCTCTCTCCAAGTGTGGAACTTGTGAAACCGAGAGAGGAATCTCCAGATTAGAGGCTGGTTCCTCCAAACTCCTCCGATTAGATCTAATGCTTGCACATCTACAGAGGTTCGAGATCCTAATCCTATTCTAAACCAGCGCAAGGAGACAGGGATAGAAGTACAAAAATTCAAACTAACTAAAGATGGTGATGCACCAAAAGGAGTGGTGAATAATTTTTGTCAAGCAAATAGACACGAGACCAAAGATTGCAACATAAAACATACATGATCGATAAGATATAATTCAGGATCTGAAATGAAGCAAATAATACAAACAAAGGATCAAGCCCATTCACAAAGCTTCCATTATCATTTCAGTGTCAAAACCATGCATTACAACCTCGGAGAGGTAAAAAAAAAGTATTCTGATCTTTGAAGAGGTCGATTCTTCAAGCAATCACTTGCTGGAGGTGAAAGAAGAAGTTGTTATGCCCAAAGATGTTCCACCACTTAGAAATGAGCCAAATATGGCTTTTACATTACATGGGTCTAGCCCAGAGATAGAAACATACAAAAACATGGGAGCCCATTCCTCCTTGATCACAGATGCATTAAAACGTCATGGGGACCTTACAAACCCATACCCCGTCATTTTTGACCGACCGCAGGAGAATGCGACCCATTCTCACAAGCGTTAAATTTGGTCGTTGAAATGTCACTTCTGGCCATGAACACACGTCAGAGCTGTTTCTTAACTTTCTCTCTCAAACTACACCAAAATTCAAGATTAACCCTGGAATCATGTAGAGAATTTCATAATCTTTCTGTTGATATAAAGAACGTGCAAATCCGAGCTCTGGATCGAAAGATATGGAGATCTGAAGATTTAGGGCACAAAACAGGCAAAAATGTGTTTTGAAATTTTTTCCCACGCTCTGCCACCTGGGTGACACGTGTCAAGCGCTGATTGGATGTGTAATTCTCTCTCCTCTACTCACCCGCGGGTTTCCCTTAAATTTTGACCTTTTTGATGATTTTGGAACATTTTTCACTTTTCCTCCGCGCCCCCGCCACTTGGGACATGTGGCATGCATTGATTGAGGACATGGGCGCGAGGTCTTGTTATCACAATTCGGCACTATGATAATTCTTCACCGGGAACTCCTCGTGCTATGATTATTTACTAATGCACAGCCTTTAGTTTGGTGGACGTAATCTGGAAACAAAACAACAACATAACACAAGAATACCATTGACTATGATAAGACAGAATGACGAAAAATCTGAAATATCAAAATAAATTATAATATTAACATGAAACTGTTACAATCTCACCCATGAGATTCTTCAACAAGACTATGGGAGAAACTTTACAATTACACCTCTCGATGGCTTCTTCAACACACCTTTAACTGATGGCTTCCTTCGCACACTTCCTACAATATTTCTCACTACTTCTTTCTATGCTAAATGAGGGGGGTGGCCTCTCTATTTATAGAACTTCCAGGCTTATCCATCCTATCTCTAAGATAGGATAAGAAATCCACTCTAACGAATCATATTCCATACCTTAACTCTTATCTGTACATGTAAGCTTATCTTTTAAGATAAGATAAACCTTATCATTTTACATGGGTTCCACATTTTTAGACTTTTTACAAATAAAATACACAAAATATTTATGACCTCACTCCTTGTCCTTATTACCAATATAATATTTCTAATTCCTAATCATGTAGACCCTACTTCTCTAATTACCCAAACTTTGACATTTTAACATTACCGGACCACTTACGACAAATATTTACTTTTTACAACATTCCTATTGTACTTTGACTATTACCGTACTCCACATTATTGGCGGCGTCTTGTGGCGCCATTATCTTCTATCGGACGCTACTACTAATTACACTTAACAACATCCTATTCCTAATACATACATTAATGAAATAGAAATTATGGAGGAAAATTTTAGTGTCGACATCTTCCCCCTTCCTAGCTTCTACTCCGTCCTCGGAGTAGACTATTCTGGTGCTTGGAAAATCTTCAACTTGTCGTGGTTGACCCATTTCGTAATGGGAGTGCCATCCAATTCCTCCAGTCGGTACGTACCATTTTCATGCACAGCTGCTATTTTGTAGGGCCCCATCCATTTTGGAAGAAATTTTCTCTATCTTCTTTTTTTGTATCTGGAATCATATACTAGGACCAAGTCATTCACATGAAATGGAGACCATCGAGATCTTTTGATCAAAGTATTCCTTCTGCTTCATTTTCTTCTTATGGCTTGTATCCTTTGCTATTTCCCTCATTTCCTCTAGCAAATGAAGATGTACCAACCTTTCTTTTACTGAATCACTTTCATCCATCCTTTCATTTTTCATAACTCTCACAGTGGGAATATCAAACTCAATAGGAAGAACTGGATCAATGCCATAGGCCAACTGAAATGGGGAGTATCATGTTGCTGACTTTGATGTTGCCCTATATGCCCACAATGTTGCATGAATCCTTTTATCCCATTTATGTACCTGCAAGGCTGCATCTTTTGCTCGAATTTGACACAAAGGCACAAAATTTGTTCATTCCACCTGTTCATTTGTGCTTGGCTTGTATGTTGTTGCCTTCCTGTGCTTGATAGAAAACTTATTGACTAGGGCTTCTACCACCTCATTAATGAAGTGGCTTCCTTGATCTGTTACAATTTCTAATGGACAACCAAATCTGGTGACAATGCGTTCATATATGAACCTTGCCACTTCATCCATGGAAGCTGCTTTCAATGGCCTAGCTTCAACCCACTTGGTTAAATAATCTGTGGCAACTACAATATACTTATTTTGACGTGATGTAGTTGGAAGTGGACCTACAATGTCTATTCCCCATTTTTCAAAGGGACCAAGGGGAAGAATAGGACATAATGGAGCTGATGAAGTCTTACGGTTACCATGTGTTTGACAAATATCACATGTCTTACAATAATTATAACAGTCTTTAAAAAGAGTGGGCCAGTGATAACCTGCATCCAAGATCCTTCTTGTTGTAAGTTGTCCAGAGAAGTGCCCTCCACATGTACCATTGTGGAATTCTTCTAGCAGCTCCTTTCCTTGATCACGTCCAACTGCCCTCTTATACTGTCCATCAGGTCCTATTCAAAATAATGCTCCATGCGAATAGAGTATGGATGACTCGGCTTGAGTAATCTTTCTCTTAGTCTTTGCATTGGCACCATCGAAACTTGAATTCATTCGGATAATTCCAAATATCTATGTATTCACTAGGGATTGTGTCAAGGAGAACAATGCTGCATCGGAAAATCATCATCATCACAAGATGATCCTAAACCATCATAGGCTCGAGAGAGTGCATCTGCATTGACATGCTTCTTTCCTAGCCTATCTATAATATCAAATTCAAATTCTTGTAGCAAAATTATCCATCTTGCTATCCTCCCTGGATGGGTTAGGCTTATTGCCATATAATTTGGGGCCTGATGATCCGTTACAACTATAAATTTCTGCCCTCGCAAGTAATTTCTAAACTTCTTTACAAAGAAAATGATAGCGAGCCTCTTTTTCAGATTCATGATATAGTTTACCTCAAAGATCTTTGCTCATTTGTCTGCTCCCAAAGTAAATTGGATGTTCATTCCCATTTTCATCCTTTTGGCTCAAAGTACTACCTAGTGTTGCATCTGAGGCATCAGTGTACACAATGAATGGCTTGCTCCAATTTGGATTCTTCAAAACAGGTGAAGACACCAGGGCTTCCTTCAGTTGTCCAAAAGCTTCATGCGCCTTGTTTCCTAGTTCATAAGCAACATCCTTCTTCAAGAAGCAAGGTTAGTGGTCATGCAATCTTTGAGAAATTCTTGATGAACCTTCTATAGTAACCCACATGGCCTAAAAATGATCTCAACTTACTTCTATTCATAGGAAATGGTAAATCTTTGATTTTGAAACTTTATCGATCGATCGGTACAATACCATCTCTGGATACAACATGCCCTAACAAAACGCCTTTAGAACATCCAAAGACACACTTTGTAGGGTTTAGTGAGGCTTGTGCTTCATCTAACCTTTGAAATGTTGTCTCCATCTCAGTGCGGGTGGTCCAACTTGCTCCCATAGATGCAAAAATCATCCGAAATACTCGATGAAGGTCCCAATGTAGGGTTCGAACACCCTATTCATCAAACGCTGGAATGTTCTTTGGAGCATTACACAACCCAAAAGGCATAACTCTATAAGCAAATGTTCCCAAGGAGTGGTGAACGTGGTCTTGGTGATCTTTCTCTGCTATACGAACTTGGTTGTGGCCGCTATATCCATCGGAAAAACTATAGCACTCTGGCCACCGCTTCGTCCCAAGATTTGATCTGAAAATGGAAGAGGGTAATGATCCTTCTTTGTTGCCTTATTGAGCTTCCCGTAATCAACACAAATGCGTAGCTTCCATTCTTTTTATTGAGATCACAATGGGAGAAACCCATTCTAAATTCTCCACAACAAATATGAATCCTGCATCAAGCAACTTATCTATTTCTTCTTTTACAGTCTTGGAAAAATTAGGATTCATTCTATATGGCATTTGTTTTATAGGCTTAGCACCATCTACCACTCAATACAATGTTCTACCCAACTTACTTGACGAAGTTCCTTGTAATCAAAAGTGAATAGGTGTATGTACCTTCGAAAGAGCTGGAGGTAGGATTCCTTCTCACTCTCCATCACAACATCACCAATCTTTATTTGTTGAAGACGATCATCAACTTCTTCTTCAGATAATTTTATGGGGTCATGAGTTGGTGTGAATAGGCAGGATATCCATGACTGAAACATCCACCTCGCTTTCTTCATCTTCAATGTCCACTTCACTGGTACTAGAGTAATCAGAGGATGTCCAATCATCAGTTTCATCACTTGAATCCATAGGTTCTACTTTATGATGTCGAGGGATCACGTTTATCTTCACCCTCTCTCTACCACGTCCAAGTGTCATGAAACCTTCATTCCAGTAGTTTCTTGCATGAACTCTCCTTAGCCATGGTCTTCCCAGCAGCATTGGGTACGCAACAGTACCATTTTTCATCACCTGAAAGTCTACCACACATACCACACCCATAACAGATATTGCCACATTTGAAATTACACCTTCTGGTTTAGTTTTTCCCTTATTTAATGACCTTAACATAAGTGTTGAAGGGCGATCAATTTTTAACCCCAACATATTCATTACAGGACTTATCATTACATTAATCGCAGCACCTCCATCAACTAAGACATCATGAATTGAAATACCATTACATAATACCTCGGCTTGTGGAGCATAAGGATCTGCCTCTGCCTCCAAAACAGGGGACCTCAACCTCCTTCCTTCTTCTAGCATTGAGTCCACCTCGCAACTCCCGCCTCTTCTCGAAGACATAGCCAAGAGTTGACCATATGTAATATTTGCGAGCCTTTTGGACAGATCTTCCAAGATGGAGTATGGTCCTTGCCCCCGTGAAATCGAAAATCCCGCACACCCAACTTTCTTCTCCTATGTTTCTTATTAGTTTCTTCTTTCATCTTCTTAGGATCATTTCCATCTTGATTATCTTTTTCTTTCTTTCTTTTTATTTACAAACACATCTACTTTATTATTTCTGCTCTTATCTACTACATCAAAAGAATTCACAGTGTTTTCCTTTATCATTATCTCCTTACCGGATGTAGAAGCTCTATCTCGGACAATTATACTTATAATGACCCTTTTATAACAACCATAACAACTTGAAATATTTCTCTTTGGACCTCTATCTCCTCCCCGAGAACTAAATTCCTTTCCTTGAAGAAGATTAATAGTTAATCGACCCATCTTTTTGAGCAGATATTCATACTCGGTAGATGTATTAGGAGAAATATTTATGCTCACCGGGAGTGGTTGTGGATTCGGACCAAAGGTGCTTTGGTGTAGGCTCTACTTTAGCAACAATTTCTTTGGGCTCCTCTTCCATGCTTTCTTCTTGCCTTCTTGCAATCTCCTTTGCTTGTTCAATGGTGGCTGAGCGGTCATACTTTACTCGTTGTCTGATCTCGGCTTCATCCCAAGAATGAAGTGCTTACAGAGGAGATTATCCACACCATTCATCAACCCATCCGCTAGTCCTTCCTTCCGGATCTGGGCATCGAGCTTCCTCTTTAGCTCTGAACACGAGCATGATAATCCCTTATCTTCTCCTTCTCTCCTTGGGATAGCTTTGTGATCTCAATCATGAGATCTGCATATTTTTGTTGTTCACCAAATTCTTCAAGAAAACTTTCGGTTAATAAATCTCATGAATTTTTCACATTATCACCTAGTGTTTCAAACCACCTAAGTCTTGAACCATCCAAAAAGGTAGGAAAAATTCAGTCCATTGTTCCCTTCTTATAAGGCCATTACAAATACAAGATCTTTTAAACTCTTGAATTAAAGAAGAAGCATCTTCATTAGATTGAGCTGAAAAAACAGGAATCTTTCCCATTTTCAAAAGTAACCACCGTGAAATACCAACCCACAAGTACAATTAACAAGACTTATGTGCACAAATAATTGGAATCACTATACTAGAAAGTGACTTTACACCTTTCTACAGTAAAATAGAAATGACCACGGTAAACTATGGTAAAACTTGACTTACTACGGTAAAAACTAACTTTACTGTGGTAAACACTATTCACAGTAAAAAGTGAAGTTACTGCGGTAAATACTATTCATGGTAAAAAGTGACTTTATCATGTAATTACTATTCCCAAAGCAAAAAGGACTTTACCAGGGTAACTACTATTCATGGCAAAAATGCCTTTAACATGGTAACTACTATTCACGGTAAAAATGACTTTACCATGGTAACTACTATGCACAGTAAAAACAAGGTTACCCTCCAATTGATTTTTGACTTAGTGGGAATATCTCTCCAGAAAATCCACCAACGAGGAATGGTCCCGGCAACGGAACCAAAATGTCATCAGCAATCCGGCACTATGATAATTCTTCACCGGGAACTCCTCGTGCTATGATTATTTACTAATGCACAGCCTTTAGTTTGGTGGACGTAATCTGGAAACAAAACAACAACATAACACAAGAATACCATTGACTATGATAAGACAGAATGACGACAAATCTGAAATATCAAAATAAATTATAATATTAACATGAAACTGTTACAATCTCACCCATGAGATTCTTCAACAAGACTATGGGAGAAACTTTACAATTACACCTCTCGATGGCTTCTTCAACACACCTTTAACTGATGGCTTCCTTCGCACACTTCCTACAATATTTCTCACTACTTCTTTCTATGCTAAATGAGGGGGGTGGCCTCTCTATTTATAGAACTTCCAGGCTTATCCATCCTATCTCTAAGATAGGATAAGAAATCCACTCTGACGAATCATATTCCATACCTTAACTCTTATCTGTACATGTAAGCTTATCTGTTAAGATAAGATAAACCTTATCATTTTACATGGGTTCCACATTTTTAGACTTTTTACAAATAAAATACACAAAATATTTATGACCTCACTCCTTGTCCTTATTACCAATATAATATTTCTAATTCCTAATCATGTAGACCCTACTTCGCTAATTACCCAAACTTTGACATTTTAACATTACCGGACCACTTACGACAAATATTTACTTTTTACAACATTCCTATTGTACTTTGACTGTTACCGTACTCCACATTATTGGCGGCACCGTACTGACGGCGCCGTTATCTTCTATCGGACGCTACTACTAATTACACTTAACAACATCCTATTCCTAATACATACATTAATGAAATAGAAATTATGGAGGAAAATTTTAGTGTCGATGAGTCTTCCTTTACTTTTAGCCTTTTGGCCGAAACTTGGCAAAATTTTCCAAATCCTCCCCGAGCTCTACGCTTCCTGTTTCATTGACACGTGTCCTCTTCTAATTGGCTCGGGACCGACCCTTCAAACCTCGCCCTTTGAAATTTTTTGGATGCTTTCCCTTGTGACACGTGGCATGATTTGATTCGTCCGCGGGCCTGCCGGCTTTTCACGTCCCTTTGGCCCGGCTGTCACAGTGCTGTCTGGGACAAAAACTTCCGATCCACCTGATTCGGGCTTCCCTGTCCCTCTTTCGGCTGATGACACGTGGCGTAATTTGATTGGCTTTCGCCTCCTTCGGCTTCCGCGTCCGCGTACTTGCCACCCGACTATCCCAAAGTCTAAGTTCTCTGTTCCGGCCGATCCGAGTGGTTCGCGCCCTTCGCGTCCTCACGGCCCGGCTATCCCAAACTGCCCCTGTGCAACAGTTAGTCGATTTTCTTTTCTCCTTCACCAACCGGCTTTCCGCCCCAATCGTTCCCAATGCTCTACGGCTCGCTTGCACCTTTCGCCGATTCGCACCCCGATATCCCAACTGTCCCAAACTGCTTTGAAGACTAGGACTTAGCCATTCTTCATGATTTTTCCCGCTCAAGCTTGTTTTTGCCACTTTTTCACCCTTTCTCGAACTTGCTCTTTTCTTCTTGGGACAGGGGAGTTAGAAAAAAATCTAAGGGGACCCTAGAACATGATTTTTCACCTTGAATCAATCTATTTGCATGGGACTTGAGTATTCAATGCATGTTATCAATTTTACCCTTGAGGGGTGCAAATTGGATAACAATTTGCGACTCAATGGGTTACTCGCCTGCTAGGTAGAAGATACCAGTAGCCTGAAGTAGTCCATTAGGCATGGAGTTATCAAATATTCAGTTTAGAACCCCAACTGACTTAGAATGTGCAAGGAGGAAGATGGGATATCACCTGATGGAAGCAAGGATTGCAAAACATCTCCATGGACAGCAAGTTGTGCCAAATCACTTAGGGAAAACAAAACTAACCTACAACAAAACAATGTGCACAAGCACTTGGAGGAATGAAAATCTAATCTAATATTTACAAGGTAGTGAATTTCCCTCTAGAAGCAACACTTGAGATAGATTCCATTGATGAATCTGCAGCTTCTTCACCATCCAATGAGGCTAATTAGAAAGCATTGATGTTCTTGCACTTCGTGACCATGTATGGGCCACTCAAATGGCATCAAATTTTGAATGTCTTCCCGGTTTTTCTCTGTCCACATCCCATTTCAACACTAGATCTCCAACTCGGAAGGATCTATCCTTAGCCTTCCTATCAAAGGTCTTCTTGATCAAAGCTTGATCCTTCTCCATTACTTGGGATGCCTGATTTCTAATCTCTTGCAGCTCCATGAACTCGCATACCTTACGTCCATGGGCTCAAACTCTAGCAACTCCAGCTGCTTCATGAGTTCCAATGTTGGCAACTCCAAAGTGACATGGGCAAGATTGCCTCTCTTCCATGACAAGTTTGAATGGAGAGTTACTCCGTGAATCTTTTGGGAGTTATCCTATCAGCCCATAAGGCTGATTTCATTTGGTATGCCAAGACCTCGATTCTCGTTAAGAGTCCTCCTAATGATCCTCAACAAGTTCTTGTTTGTAGACTCGGCCTCGGCCATTACCTTGAGGGTAATAGTTTGATGAAGTGCTTAGGTAAACACCGTTCTTGACAACCCACTCGGTCACCTTAGATCCAATGAATGCCAATGCATTATCGAGATTATTGTGATAGGTACACCAAATCTAGTTGTTATCCCCTCATAAAAGTCTAAGATGGTAGACTCATTTGCCTCTTTGAGTGCTACGTTCATCCATTGGTGAAATAGTTCGTGGTCACAAAATCTATTTATGCCCTTGGCTTGAATTGGGATTAATGACTCCAATGAAGTCCAAACCCCATTGCATAAATGGCTGGTCAACCGAGATTAGATGTAATGGAAGGGCAGCAAGCTTCTCTTTTCCTGTGAAGAATGCACAATTCTTACACCTCTTGATCCATGCATAGCAATCACCGAAGATTTTAGGTCAATAATAACCAGCCTTCATGATTTTTAGAGCTATCACTCTTGGTGCAAAATGGCCACCAGCCAGGGTCCACCATGAAACTCTTCCAACACCCTTTGAATTTGATTTGTGCTAATGCATCTCAAAGAAGACTCCATTCACATCTTTCTTGAACAAAACTCCGTCAACAATGGCATACGGGACAGCCTGCAATCTGAAGTGTCTCCTTTGGGTCTTGTTCATCTCCTCGGAGGAGGGCATAGGCTGTGCCTAGGAAGTGTATAATACCTTGGGTCTAGCAAGGAGGGGGTAGCATTGTCTTCTTCTTGCTTGCCACTTGGCTCATGGCTGTCCTGGACTATCAAAACAGCCTCTTCTTCATTGCATACTTCTTTTTGCTTCCCCAAAACCAGCTGCTCACACAATCCTTTCCCTCTTACCAGCTTGGTGATCTTGATCTCAATGTCATACTCCATGACACGGGTGATCCAACCTGCCCTTTTCTCATTCAAATCCTTATTGAGGAGGAAGTCCTTAACCCCAACATGTGAGACCAACAACTGGACCTTGTTGTTTGAGATTAAATGCTTGAATTTCTTCAAGCTTCTGATTACTGCAAGTACATGCTTCTCAATAAAAGAGTACCTCACCTCATAGTCATCTAGGCTCTGGCTGAAGAAGGCAATTGGCTGGTCATCATTATCCTTGTTTTCTTTGTACCAAAATGGCGAGAGATAGTGCCATTACCCCCAAATGCATAGAGGATGAAATCCTTGGAGAAGTCCAGGTTGATGAGAGTTGGTGCTTGAAAGATGGCTTCTTTGATTGCTTCAAAACTATCCTTGCCTTCTTTGTCCACTTGAAAGCCATGCTCTTCTTTAACAGCTTTGGTGATGGGCTTGACAAGGGCTGCAAAATCTGGGACAAACCTCCGAACAAAGTTTATCCTTCCCAAGAAACTCGAAGGGCTTTCTTGTGGCTCGGCAATGGTAGTGCTCGATGGCTTCAACCCTCTCTCGGATCAATTGCTAATCCTTCCTTGGAGACAATATGGCCAAGGAGCTTTCCTTCATGTGTAAGAAAGATGCACTTCTTAGGATTCAAAGACACTCCAAATCTCCCGCACCTTGTGAAGACTTGTCTCAAATGAGAGAGGTGGTCTCGCTGCATTTTTGAAAAAATAGTGATATCATCAAGGTAAATCAACACCACATTGTTAATCAAACCCTTGAATGCCATATCCATAGCTTGGGAATGTTGCTCGGCATTCGACAGTCCAAATGGCATCTTCTTGTAAGCATATGTGCCCCATTTTGTAGTGAAGGCCGTCTTGAATTGATCTTCTTCCTTCACCATTATCTGATTATAGCCTGAATATCCATTGAGTAGTGAGAACCTTTCTGAACCAGCTACAACTTGCAATATTTGCTCCATGGAAGGGAGTGGGTAATGGTCCTTGAGGGAGGCTCTGTTCAAGTCTCTGAAGTCAACACACAGTCTGATCTCTCCACTCTTCTTTCTCGATCGGAACTAAGTTGGTAACCCAACTAGAATGCTTGATTGGGAATATGATCCTTGACTAAATCAGCTTGTCCAATTCTTTCCTCATGAGAGGCTCCATATGGGGATTGACTGGCCTTTGCTTTTGCCTGACAGGCTTGGATTCCGGATCCAGCTCAATAGTATGTTGTGCCAACTTTGGGTTGAAACCTCTTAGATCTTTGTAAGTCCAAGCAAAGACATCTGGGAACTCTTGACAAAGTCCGAACAAAATTAGATTTCTCTTGTGAGGTACTTTACCAATCTGCAATGTTTTTCCTTATTCCACTAAAATAGGCTCAAATCTTCACCCTTTACTTGAATGTTCACTTTCTCCTTCCGGAACCGATCATTCGGGTTGAAGATTGACTCCAAGGTGATAAGTCCCTTTGGCGCTTGTTAGTTCTCACTGTACTACCCGGTCACCATACTGCTTGTTCCAATTTTTCTTGATTCTTCACCGAGAACTCGCTTCTTGCAAGAAATGGATGATTTGCTGGTCATTTTCAAACACTTGCCAAACCGACATTGTTATCCGACCAAAGGCCTCATAATCACGTGGATGTTTGGTTATACCTTGTCTTGTTGAATGCTTTCCACAATGTCAAAGGCTGCTCCTATCACTTGCTACCACCTATCAATGACTTGATTCTCTTTCCTAGGAATGGATTTGATACCAAAACCTCAAAATATTCTATGAGGTCCAATACCCTCTTCTTGTAGCACCCGAGAAGATCATTCTTGGCAAAGCATGTTGTCCCTTGACCTGATTTACAATCAATTCACCGTCCCCAAAGACTTGCAAGTTCTCGTATTTTCTTCTTGATTGCCCAATGCATCCCTTGCACCAAGGCTTCATATTCAAAGCAGTGTTATTGGAGCATGCAAACTGAAATCTGAAAGCTGAATAGTACCTTATTCCTTAAGGTGAAATAAGCATGGCTTCACCTCCTGCACCTTGTCTACTCCTTGATCCATCAAAAATAGCTGCCATACCTCATTTTCATCTTTGTGGTTTGGCTTGGTGATGCTAGGAATGGGCTGATTTTCTTCGTGTATGTAATAGACCCTAGCTCGCATTCTTCTACTTCTTGATAAGGATCAAATGCATGTACTATGTGTTTCACACAGAATGTTTCAGCTTTTGGGAATAGAGTTGCTTCTATCCTTTCATTCCTTTGAGAAACAGATAAGGGTTAGGGCTAGGAGGAATACCTGTTGAATGTCGAGAGGGTGTGTGCGTACCGTGTTGAAAGATCGGATCGATTGCGAAGAACTCCTTTTTGTCTGCGGGAAGGACTACCTACAAGTAAGAATACAAGACCACCAGATTTTAATTAGACAATAAATGAGGGAACTGCCTTGGGCCCAGGAAATATAAAACTTCCTTTCGAAGGTGGTCGAGTTCCTCGCTAATATGAATTAACACAAATTCTAACAAATAAGCTATTGTCAATTAAAATTTGTTTACCTTGTTAGAACAATAGAGAAAGGGCTGGTCTTGGTTTAGAATCACGGTGACCGATGCTATCCATCAGTAACCAATGTGCGTACCGGTTGTTCGTAACCGATATCGGTAGGGGCAATGTTTTAGGGGCTTTTGGTGAAGGTTGGTTGTAAGGTGGTTGTGTTGTTTTATAAGGCTGATAAATGGGTGGGGTTAGGTAATGGGGTGATGAGAAGGACTCAGAGAATACATGGGGTGTTCTTGGGGTAACGTAAGTGTGGAGGAATGACAGATAGATGTAGTGTGTTCTTTGGGTAGTAGATCTAGGAATAAACTTATGATGGTCATGATTCGAAGTTCAAGAAATGTTATTAAAGGACATACAAGATATTACTTACTGATTATTGATGAGGATGCAGGTCCAAGAACTGTGATGACGGCAGCGGAACTTAGGTAGGATGACCTGACAATCAGGAGATGAGCTATCTTCCCTCCCGACGAATAGATGAGTATCACAAGGCTCTGGTTACTCAGTTGCAGTTTTTGGACTTGATGTCCTTCTCTGCAAACTCTTCTTGTTTCTTTTTTCACTTGTCTCTGTTCAGCCAAGTAAAAATCCGGATCCTTCCAATGACTTCTGATTTTGATCCACGAAAATCCAACCCTTTGTTTTTGGTTGGGAGTGGTCATTTACAGGGAACCGATGGCGATTACGCAACCGATGGCGGTCGAGTAGGAATCGGTATCGGTCAGGTCAAAGCGGGCTATTTTTGGTAAAATGGCCAGCTTTCCCTCCTTTTCTCCCAAGGGATTAGTCGCGGGCTTGGTCAAGTCATTATGAGGTTAGTTTTAGGTGCGGGTGAGGAGTAATTAGTCATGGGTGTGGATGTGGACCAAGTTATAGGTCTTAATTAGGTTAGTTTAGGGTTAAGACTAGGCCATGATGAGGTGGTGAAATGAGGTGGCAGGTATGGCGATGTGGATTTATTAATTATAAGGTAATTAATAAATAATTGTGTAAGGTTTAGGTGATGAGGTTAGGTTGCAAATGAGATGCGGGCACAGGGGTCGTAAGACACAAATTTGGTGTCTACATTAGCCCCTTGTTGTCGTGTAACTTGTCTTTGTTAAAGCCGCACTGACAATAATAAGAAGTGGTTACCCCGTTAAGGGTATAGGAAATCCCCTCAAATCTATCACAGATTGAGGTAGCGTGAAATCGGGGATAGGGTTGATAAAGGAAATGGTGTTGAGATGATGGTAAGATGGTGGGGTAGGTCCAAGGAAGCGAGACGCGCTAAATGAAATGCGAGTAGTGCGACCAGGGTACATGATTTGAAGAGCAAACAAGAAATTCATAGGCAAAGGTCGATAGTTTATCCAAACAAGGGTGATATAATCCTGATATCCAAGGCATAGGAAGTAGCTCCAGGGATATAACGGGTAAGGCACATGAACGGTTAGGCATGTTCGGCATAAGTACTCAAATGGTTGGTTTGGTTAAGATAAACGTCACGGTCTTGGTCTAGGCAAAGTTGGTCAACCGATCAAGTCAAGTACCCTAATCATACTAAAACACGAACAGTGAGCTCGATTGAACAAAAAACTACATGTTTGGTGGATAAAATTGTAATTTGTTGGTTTTGGGCGAGGTATTTGAGTGGTGCGGCCTTGGGTCGAGCCGATTGATGAGTGAAGGCCATGGGTCGGGCTTGATTGGTTATTTGCGGCCTTGGGTCGGGCCAAATGGTTGGTTGCGGCCGTGGGTCGGGCCAAATGGTTGGTTCTGACCTTGGTCGGGCCAAATAGTTGGTTGCGCCTTGGGTCGGGCCAAATTGGTTGGTTGTGGCCTTGGGTCGGGCCAAATTGGTTGGTGGCGGCCTTGGGTCGGGCCAAATGGTTGGTTGCGGCCTTGGGTCGGGCCAAATGGTTGGTTGCGGCCTTGGGTCGGGCCAAATGGTTGGGTGCGGCCTCGGGTTGGGCCAAATGGTTGGTTACGGCCTTGGGTCGGGCCAAATTGGTTGGTTGCGGCCGTGAAGTGGGCCAATGAAGTTAACAAAGGGTTTTCAGCGAAGGAGGATATAGGCAATGTTGTGAGAAAGGGCGATTAGTAAATAAGGGCAGAAATTGGGGAAAAGGTGGGATTAAACCGATATCGATTGTCTATGACCGGTATCGGTTAAATGACCGATACCGGTTCTTTAGGGCATAATATAACCGGTATCGGTTATAGGTCGAAAACCTATAAAAATAAAAATACGGCCTGTCATTGTCATATTGTCAATTTGAAAACCAATTTTAGTTGTCTGAGGTCTTTTGGCGAGATTGTTGAGTTTGTCGGCTGAGGTGGCACTGTTTGAGTGGAGAAATGAGTGATTGGTAGGCCCTAGCGAGGAGGAGGTAGCATTTGATTGGTGGAGGACCCAGCAGAGGAGTTTGAGAGCCATGGCACAGCCAGTGGACTAGCTGGACCACCACCACCTATCCCACCACGACGACGTGTCGTCATACCGGTAGGTTCGAAACCCCTCATTGTGTGAATTTGATGTTGTTAAACTATATTGGGGTTTAGGGTAGGAATCCATGTTTTTAATAAAAGAATTAATAAATGGAAGTGGTTTGGAAAAGGGAGAGGGTAGGTAGGTTAGTTAGGCTAAAACGGTAGGGTGGGTAGGTTTTTAGGATTTTTTAATGGGTAAAATGGGAGTAATAGGTCAAAGAAGGGTTTGGGGGCCGCGTCGGGTTTGGGTCCGCGATTTTACAGGTTGACCGATGCCGGTCACAAAGCGACCGGCACTGGTCACAAAGTTTTCGGGCAAGGTGGGTTTGTGGTGGACCGGTGTCGGTCGTACGTCGACCGGCGTCGGTGGAGAGGGGACCGGTGGCGGTCATGGGTGACCGGTACCGGTCCCTAGTTAGGATTTTCTATTTTGTTGCTTGGTTTTGTTGTGGTTTTGGGTGTTTGGTTGTTATTTGGGTGTTTTGGTTATTGTTTGGGAGTTGTGGTTATTGTTTGGGAGTTTTGTGTTTATGGGGGTGAAGAGGGAAGGGGTAGAGGTTGATAGGAAGGTTGGTTGGTGGGTGGGGGGGAAAATGGGGTGGTTGTGTGGTCGGGTGGGTAAAAGGGGGTATAGAAGGTTAAAGGAGTTGTTGTGATAAAGAGTAGGGCTAATGCAGTGAGTTGGTTTTGCAGGCACGTCAGCAGCTGACGATGCGGGATAGGATGCCCCCGTTGTTGAGACGGATGCGGCCACACGTGTCCTTGCAGCCAGATGTTTCGCATGAATGTTTCATCTTTTGGGAATAGAGTTGCTTCTATCCTTTCATTCCTTTGAGAAATGCAGATAAGGGTTAGGGCTAGAAGGAATACTGTTGAATGTCGAGAGGGTGTGCGCGCACCGTGTTGAAAGATCGGATCGACTGCGAAGAACTCCTTTTTGTCCTGGGAAGGACTACTGCAAGAAGTAAGAATACAAGACCATCATATTTTAATTAGACAATAAACGAGGGAACTGCCTTGAGCCCAGGAAATATAAAAATTCCTTTCAAGGTGGTCAGTTCCCCTACTAATATGAATTAACACAAATTATAACAAATAAGCTATTGTCCAATTAAAATTTGTTTACCTTGTTAGAACAATAGAGAAAGGGCTGGTCTTGGTTTAGAATCACGGTGACCGATGCTGGTCACTATAACCGGTACCGGTTGTTCGTAACCGATATCGGTAGGGGCAATGTTTTAGGGGATTTTGGTGAAGTTGGTTGTAAGGTAGTCGTGAAATTGGTGATACCAGGTATCCTGCGAATGAGCGGACACATTATTTATCATACAAATAACCGGGGCGAGTAAGATGGGGCAAAGAGTTATTGGACCAAGACGAAAATGTCACAGTTGATGAAGCAGGAATTTGTGAGGCTAAGCAAGCCATAGTATCGGTAAATTTGTTAGTGGAGCGGGGAATGGTCTGGATAGAATAACGAGTAAATGAGGTCAAAAGTGAATCCACGTAATGTTTGTACTTTTGAAGTTCCTCATTTTTACATTGGTAGATGCCCATAACTTGATTGACTACCAATTGAGAGTCGCCAAAATATTAATAGATTTGACACCTAAGTGTAACGCAACCTGGAGACCCAAAACAAGGGCCTCGTATTCCACTGTATTATTAGTGCAGGGGAAATCGAGCCGGAATGAAAGAGGCATAGGCTCAGCGTCAAGAGGAATGAGAACAATGCCAGCCCCTCCGCCGCACTGGCATTTGGATCCATCGAAGAAGAGGGTCATTGGATACGACTCTTCCTTGAGTGAAAGAGTGGCGATGAGTTCGTCAGGGAAATTAAAATTGGTAAATTGTTCCCCAAGTAAAGGGGCCTCCGCGAGTTGGTCTGCAATAGTTTGTCCTTTGATTGACTTCTGGTGTATAAATTCAAGGTCGAGGTCAGCGAGGAGCATAAGCCATCGGGTGATGCGTTGGTTTAGATGTGGTTTGGCATACATATAATGGATGGGGTCCGTGTTGGTGATGACGAAAGTTTTGTGATTCAGGAGGTAGTGTCGAAGTTTGGTGGCTACGAATGATAGGGCTAGGCACAATTTTTCTACATGTGTATACCTAGTCTCGTAATCCATGAGAGTACGACTTATATAATAAACGGCTTGTTCTCGACGTGTCGAGTCCCGATGTGCGAGCATGGCTCCTATAGCATGGTCAGTGGCAGAAAGGTAAAGGTAGAAAGGGCGATCATCCTGAGGTGGAATAAGCACGGGTGGCTGCAAGAGATAGGCTTTGAGAGCTTCAAAGGCTTGGTGACACTCTTCGCTCCATTGAAAGGCAATGTCCTTTTTAAGAAGGTGATGGAAAGGTTGACATCGATCCGAGAGTTGGGAGATGAAACGCCGGATGGATTGAAGTTTACCTTGCAAACTACGCAATTGTTTGAGGTTTTTGGGTGGGGGCATTTCTAGGATAGCTTTGACTTTAGATGGATCGACCTCAATGCCACGCAAAGAGACGATAAAGCCAAGAAGTTTTCCCGAAAGAACACCAAAGACACATTTCTTTGGTTGAAGCCGGACCGAATATTGTAATAGTGATCGAAAATAATGGTTAAAACATCGAGATGTTCACTGCGATGTTTAGATTTGCCAAGAAGATCATCGACATAATCCTCAAGGATAGTGTGCATAATGTCATGAAAAATGTAAGTCATAGCCCGCTGATAGGTCGCACCAGCATTCTTAAGGCCAAACGGCATGACACGATAACAAAAGGTTCCCCAAGGAGTTATGAAGGCAGTTTTATGTTGATCGGCCGGGGCTACCAAAATTTGATTGTATCTCGAAAAGCCATCCATGAGAGAAAGCATCTCATGGCCCGCAGTGAGATCAACAAGTTGATCAATACTTGGGAGGGGGAAGTCATCCTTGGGGCAAGTGAGGTTAAGGTCTTGGAAATCCGTGCATATCTGAAGTCCCCCCGTCACTTTAGTGACAGGTACGATGTTAGAAATCCATTGAGGATAGTCAATAGGCAAGATGAAGGAAACAGAAAAAGTCGTTGAAGCTCTTCTTTGACCAAGAGGGCAATGCGTGGATGTATTTTTCTCAGTTTTTGTTTGACTGGTTTGGAATCGGGTTTTAGGGTGATGTTATGGACAGCAATGTCAGGATCAATTCTGGCATGTCAACAGAGACCAAGCAAAAGCTTGGTTGCGAGTACGGAGAAAGGTAGTAAAGGCGTTGAAAAACATCTATACCCAGCGTAAGGCGTTGAAAACATCTACTAAGGGGTCCGAGGTTGGGATGTTAGGCTGGAAAGGAAGTGGTATTCATGACGGCAGCCACATTGGTTGAAGGTGTAGGTGCGGTTGAAGTGGATGATAGAGGTGTGGTTGGAGTGGATGGTTGGGTTAGATGAATGGGTGTCTTGACTGGTACAAGCACATCATTAGGGTGATATAACATATTGTAGGTTTTGAAGGGGGGAGGATCAACTTTTACAGTGTAGGACTTCCCTTCGTACTCAAATTTTATGCATCTATGTAAGGTGGAGGGAACACATCCCATAGCCCGATCCAAGGGCGGCCTAACAACATATTGTATTGGAACTCTCCCTCAAGGACATAGAAGAGTTTGGGTAAAGTGCGTGGCCCTACACGAATGTTAAGGATCACGGTGCCTAAGGTAGAAGTAATAGCATCATTGAATGACCGCAACATGATGGGGTTGGCACACATGCAACTAGAAGGGATATTCATTTGTTGGAAAGCTTTTGAAGAGATGATGTTTAGGCTAGCGCCCCCGTCAATCATAACATGACGTACCCGAATGTCCCGGACGTAAGCTGAGATGAAAAGAGCAGGGTCAGGATCTTCAGCACCAAAGTCGATAATTTCGTCTTCGGAGAAACTGACAGCAGCAGCTTGTTGTACAGAGACAGAAGTGGTTGGGGAGATGGGTTGTTTGGTGAGCGAAGCAATGTGATTGGGTGTGAGAATGGAGGTAACAGTAAGGTTTCATTAGGTAAGACCTCTATCCCTTGAAGGATTTTAATGAGAGCTTGTCGATGAGATTCAGAAGTCTGAATGAGCTCATACAGTGTCATTTTTATAGGTGATTGGTGAAGTTGTTTGATCATGGTTCGGTGGGAAACTCCATTAGAGACGGGGTAGGCGGTCCACGAATAACCACTTTAGGTGGTGGTGCGATCGGGATGGTGGACGGAGAAAGGGAGGCCGCAGGTGTGCTTTCTTTCGCTTTCCCATTGTTTTTCTGCCCTCGAGTAGCAACACTAATCATGTTGATCTTGTGAATACGAGAGGAGGAAGACGGTAGGGATAAGTCATGGTCTTCGAGAGGTGGGGCTGTAATAATGATAGATCTTGGTGAGGCGGGGACAGGTGGTATAGGAGAGGGAATTGAAGCTAAAGGTCTCTCTCTTCGTAAGTTGTCTTTCTTAACTTTCTATCTGAAAGAGGTGACTGACGAAGTATGGCTTTCAACGCTTTGCATCCCTCTACGTCATGTCCTTGTGTGCGGTGGTAAGTGCAGATTTTAGACTCATCATAACCTATAGGTCGAAGTTTAGATGGATTATAAGGTCTAAGTGGGGGTAGGGAAATGGTCACATTCTCCACCAACATATCAAGGATTTTGGCGTAAGACCCTTTGAGTGGGTCAAAGTCAGAGGAAGATGAGGCTATTAACTGGGTAGTTTCTGGTAATGACGAGGTATGGTTGGTTTGTATGGGTGGTGGTTTAGCCAAGGAGTTTTGATAATGGGTTTTAACTAAACGTGGCTTCTTTGGCGCAGAAGCTATGTTTAGCTGGTTAGATGATGAGGCCACAGATGATGTGGTATCAAAAACAACCACGGAGAAATAGGAGTGACACAAAACAAATCTTTTGATGATGGAATTTGTTTAGGTTTGGTAGGTGGACAGATACGCGGGGTGACGGTGTGATGTACCCTTGATCTCTCGTATGGGTGCAAAAGGCGAGGTCATTTTAAAGAAAACGCAGGAGGTATGATATATTGATGCAAGGTGGAGGGATGAGGTCCCAATATGGAAGGTAGGCGTGACGACGATGGTTTTAGTTGTAATAGACACATAAGTTGAGGAGATTGAGTGTCTCCTAAGTGGATGAACGGCTTTATTTTTAGATAAATCAAGCCGCTTAGGTGGGTGTGTTAGACTGGGTATTGGTGAGGTCCCAAGCGTAGGGGAAGGTTGGGTTAGGTTAATAAAAGTGGATGAGGTATTTGGCAGAGATGAGGGGGGTGAAGATGAAGACATAGGCATTTTAAGCTTCTGTAAACACTTCGGGTATATGGTAGAGGCATCTGGGTTGGTCATCTGCATTTGAGTAGAATATGGCGTACTCAAACATTCCCGTAGGACCTTTCTATCTTCTGGGGAATGACAGTCCTCACGTGTGAATAGGAACTTTTGTATGGAAGAAAGGTGGGTTGTGATTCTGGTCCACTGTGGGTCCGATACAGGGGGAAGATGAGGCACTGTATCAATGGGCGTTAAGAGGTTAACCAGTTGCTGAAAAGATTTAGGTGATGAAGAACTAATAGGTAGGAGGGCGTGTTTGAGAGGATCCGTCATGTTTAAAGAATGTGGTGATGTCGGTGTAAGAGGTTTCTCATCTAAGGATGACAAAAGAAGTGGTGAACCTTCCTCTTGTACAGCAAGAATGGTAGAAGGAGACGTTTGGGAAATAGATAAATTAGATAACATCCGCTCACAGTCTTGCAAGGATGTGGTGTAAGAAGGCTCATTTGTGAGAAGGGAACTCTGGCGGTTAATTCTTTGATGGGTAAAGGAACGGCAAGGATTTTGTCTTGTCTTGATGGTGATGAAGGGGGTTCGGGTTCCTGTGTTAGTGAAGAAGCTTGATTCAGAATTTTTTCGATAGAGGCTTTTGGCTGGGAGTCAAAGACTGCATGGATCTCGTGAACACTCTCCTCGGCTAAGATATCTTGGTTTATATTACTATTAGGAGAGTGATTCGGGAATGGTTTGTTGAAAATTTTCAAATTTCGGTTAGCAGGAGTGTTAGGATTATCGAGGGCTATATCCCCTGCATCAACCATTTCCTGTACTATGTTTTTCAACATCTTGCACTTTTCATGATCCGTGTCCCTTCACGCGGTGAAAGTTACGAGAGTCATTTTCTTTGTACCAAGAAGGTATGGCGTGAGTGGAATCAAACCCGGAGTGAGGTTTAACAGGAGGTAAGGTAATGGCTCTTGCTTTAAGCAATTTTTCCAATATCACACCATAAGTTTCTCCCAAGGGGGTGTAATTGATGGGCTCAGCTTTATACTTATAGGTGGTTTTTGGCGGGGTATTAGATGGTGGTTGGGATTTGACCATCACCACGTGCACAACTCCTTTTGATTTCGAAGCAGTCGATGGGTGAGGATTGGTGGTGTTAGGTTTGTTGGTGGAATCTTGAGTTCGGAAAGTGGGGTTTTTGTTGCGCAACCGCAATTTCTCTTCCTCTAAGGCTCGAATCTCTAGTTTTCGAGCCATAGTAAAGGCTTCATCAAATGTGCGGAAAGTTTGAATTTGGAGGGTAGGGGAGATGTGTTTAGCGCAGGCCCGCGTAAAAAGTTCGATAAGTTCGGCTTGAGGCAAGGCATACGTAAGTTGGTTGATAAGGCCCCGCCATCGTCCAACGAAATCTGCAATAGATTCGTCTTCAAATTGTCGGATGGCATAGAGGTCGGTGATAGATACTTTCTTGGCAATGTTAATGGAAAAATGATCCAAGAAAGATTGGGCTAGTTGGTTAAAAGAGAAGATTGAGTGTTGGGTTAAAGCACTGTACCACTCTAAGGTGGGTCCTGATAAGGACATGGGAAAGGTGCGGAGTAGTAAGGCATCGTCGTGAGCAATTAGATAGCAGGCATGTCTAAATGAGCGCAAGTGTTGTTGAGGATCCTCCTTACTATTAAAACGAGTAAATTTTGGTAATTCCCATTGAGGAGGATATGAATGAAGGGGGACAGAAGGGTGGATAGGCTCCCGACAAACTTGCTCGTATGTCAAGGTGCTACGACTTCCTGAAACAGAAGCCTCTAGATTTTACATTTTGTCCATCATTTGTTTGATGAAATCCGTGGTTGGATGAGCTGATGGTGCGGTTGCGGCAAATGGAGGCAAATTGGGCCAAGGGCCTCCACTAGACAATGGTGGCGTTAAATGTTGATAAGGTATGGAGGACGAATGTGTTGAGGTGACCGAATAGGGATGTCCTATATAAGACGTTGAGGTCACGGGATACGTGTGTGGGAATGAAAATGTGGGTGGAGCTTGAGAAGGAAAACTCGTGTGGATAGGTGGCAGAGAGCAAGTCATGAACTAATAAACAGTGCAAGAGAGACGAGGTAGGAGTAGTGGTGGTAATGACATGTGGGGCCCAAGATTAACCAAAGGAAAGCTAATCTGTGTCGTATGAACCTGTGAAGCCGTTGGATTGGGAGACGGGGCTAAGGATGCAGCAGGCAAAGCGGAGGTATCAGGCGGAGAAGGAGCTAAATGAGAAGCTATACTAATAGGCATGCCAACAAGGAGTTGACCGTCGGGTGTATGGTCAGGGGCATGAGACAAATAGTATTGTACAGCGCTAGGATTAGCATCCAGAAATTTGGCAAATTCCTTATCTCCTACAGGAATTTTAGGAACCTCGCTGGTATCCGTAGGATTCCCTATAGAATGTGAAGGGGGTGATTCAGGCAAAGGCACAGAGCAGGCATGTGAAACCATGGCGGCGGCTTGCTTCCGAGTGATAACAACCATGGACAAAAGTACACAGTAGGGTTTCAATCTATCAGGAACAGAAACAGCCTCAGAATGTTGAAATCGGTAGGTTGTTGGTTTGTCGAGAATCTGTAAAAAGACAAGAATCGATATCGGTCTACTAACCGAGGTCGGTTAGACTGTAGCCGACGTCGGTCAGTTAACCAATGTCGGTATAATAAGACTGGTATAAGAAAATATAAGAAGCTGCTGATTTGAGTTTTTAACAATGCTTAGTACATCTATCAAATTGTTCTGAAGTGATAACTGAAACAGTGTATGACAGAGAAACAGAACTGAAAACAAACAAGATACACAAGCAAATTAACAGACTAACCCTAGGATTAGTGTTTATCAATTTGAGCTTATGCCCTTAGACGCAGAATGATGTGAGAATCCTAAACACAAGACTTAGGGGAAATGTCAAGTTTGTTTTGGCTTATAAGGTTACCTCAATCGGGCGGAGGAATACCGCGGAAAAGGGGGGATGTTTTGAGCTGCTGTGTTAATTATGAAGTGATTTGGTATGTGTTGTGCAGTGAAAGTAAGATTAATTTCCTGTCAATACCGTGGAAATCACCCCCACGTGTACGACCTGTTACTTAGTCTACGTTCACTAGAATTGAAAACAACAAGCAAGAATGTAATGCACGTGTTTTAAACCCAAATCGAAAATGATATTCGATGAAGCAAAGAAGATGACTTTCACTAATGCAAAACTGGGAAAGCAAGACAAATTCTTTTACTAAATATAACAAAATACCGTGTGAAATTTTTAGAAGAAGAAAACAACAAGTATGCTCCCTATGTGAAAGCAAGCAAGAAAGAAAGAAACCCGAAATGGGTCCCACCGGGCGTGCCAAAATGTTTCGCACAGAATGTTTCAGCTTTTGGGAATAGAGTTGCTTCTATCCTTTCATTCCTTTGAGAAACAGATAAGGGTTAGGGCTAGGAGGAATACCTGTTGAATGTCAAGAGGGTGTGCGCGTACCGTGTTGAAAGATCGATCGATTGCGAAGAACTCCTTTTTGTCTGGGAAGGACTACCTGCAAGTAAGAATACAAGACCACCATATTTTAATTAGACAATAAATGAGGGAACTGCCTTGGGCCCAGGAAATATAAAACTTCCTTTCGAAGGTGGTCAGTTCCCCTGCTAATATGAATTAACACAAATTCTAACAAATAAGCTATTGTCCAATTAAAATTTGTTTACCTTGTTAGAACAATAGAGAAAGGGCTGGTCTTGGTTTAGAATCACGGTGACCGATGCCGGTCACTGTAACCGGTACCGGTTGTTCATAACCGATATCGGTAGGGGCAATGTTTTAGGGGCTTTTAGTGAAGGTTGGTTGTAAGGTGGTTGTGTTGTTTTATAAGGCTGATAAATGGGTGGGGTTAGGTAATGGGGTGATGAGAAGGACTCAAAGAATATGGGGGGTGCTCTTGGGGTAACGTAAGTGTGGAGGAATGACAGTTAGATGTAGTGTGTTGCTGGGTAGTAGATCTAGGAATAGACTTATGATGGCTGTGATTCAGAAGTTCAAGAAATGTTATTAAAAGGACATACAAGATATTACTTACTGATTATTGATGAGGATGCAGGTCCAAGAACTGTGATGACGACGGCAGAACTTAGGTAGGATGACCTGACAATCAGGAGATGAGCTATCTTCCCTCCCGACGAACAGATGAGTATCACAAGGCTCTGGTTACTCAGTTGCAGTTTTTGGACTTGATGTCCTTCTCTGCAAACTCTTCTTGTTTCTTTTTCACTTGTCTCTGTTCAGCCAAGTAAAAATCCGGATCCTTCCAATGACTTCTGATTTTTGATCCACAAAAATCCAACCCTTTGTTTTTGGTTGGGAGTGGTCATTTACAGGGAACCGATGGCGGTTACGCAACCGACGGCGGTCGAGTAGGAACCGGTATCGGTCAGGTCAAAGCGGGCTATTTTTGGTAAAATGGCCAGCTTTCCCTCCTTTTCTCCCGAGGGATTAGTCGTGGGCTTGGTCAAGTCATTATGAGGTTAGTTTTAGGTGCGGGTGAGGAGTAATTAGTCATGGGTGTGGATGTGGACCAAGTTATAGGTCTTAATTAGGTTAGTTTAGGGTTAAGACTAGGTCATGATGAGGTGGCGAAATGAGGTGGCAGGTATGGCAATGTGGATTTATTAATTATAAGGTAATTAATAAATAATTGTGTAAGGTTTAGGTGATGAGGTTAGGTTGCAAAATGAGATGCGGAGCACAGGGGGTCGTAAGACACAAATTTGGTGTCTACACTTTGTTTGCCCATTCATCAAGAGTTAGATCCGGATGCTTCCAACCTTGGTGTCACCTCATCGGTGCTTGGTGATCCTCTTAATCAAATGCTTTGAGCAATTGGCATTAATCTGACTTGGAGTGTAAGGCTCAATGTGGAAGTTTGCAATAGGTTTTGACCTGATTGTAGCCTTAGTTCCATACCTTGTTCTGAACAGCATGTGAGACCAATCAGCAAACAAATATCCCCCAATCTTGGCTGTGAAGTCCTTGACAAGCAAAGGGCAAAGAGTGGTGGAAGGTCTATGACCGATACATCTTGTAAAGCAACAACATTTGGACATGCGTGCTAGGTAAGACTCAAGTTTCTAATCACTCCAACTGTTGCTACTGCTGTCCCATCCAGTTGTACTACCCCTTTGGATGTTGTTTTATACTAGAGCCCTAGCTGATTAGCTATTTTTTTAGGCATTACTGAGCTACTTGCTCCGAGTCTATCATGCAATTGTGCACTAGTTGATTTCCAATGATCAATGAAACATAGAAAGGAGGGGGCTTCAACATCTTACCTTCTTTGTCCTCCATGATTTCCCTTAGGTTGGGTAGCATTTGTAAGCACTTTGTCTTGCATCCGAACTTTCGATTCGGTTGGCCAATCCTTCATGGCACTTGCGCAGCAGATCTCTTTGGCCCGGATAGATAGGGATTCCCACATTGATATATTGACGTTGTCTTCTTCATCCGATCAATGATATTGAATGGTGATGAAGGATCTCTCTCGATGTCCCTTGGTTTGCACATTCACTCCTTGCATGTGGGCAACAACAACTGATATTTGAGTTGGCCTAGGGGCTGTTCTTGGCTGCCCTTGTGCATTTGAAACTGGACTTTGCTTGCCACCATTTAAGGAGCTGTGGAAGGTTGTGGATTGGTTGGGGCTAATGGTTGTTCTTCACCAAAATTCCTCCTTTTTGACCTTGTGTTGGCTGCAACACCTTGAGAAACTGCATGGTTCATGCCACAAAAATCCTCTGCTTGCCAATTTACCAATGTGGTGTCATTTGGGGCTGATTCTTTGTTGGAATGTTTCCTATTGTTGATCTGTTTCCTCGACCGCCCTCACCCTCCACACCAGTGGTTGTCACCATTAATGCTTGATTGAGAGCACCATTGAAGCACATGGATTGGTTATGAGGCTCATTGCATGGAAAACACCAATCATACTCCTGAGCAATGTTGTTTTGCGTTGGCACCAATGCCTTAGAGGCGATATGGCATTGGATTATAGGGCTGAAATGGTCTATTAGCATAAGGCCTTGTTTGATTCATATTTGCAGCTAGATTAGGAGGCCTTTGTGGTTGGTATGGCTGCCTATTAGGCTGAGCTTGGGGTTGATAAGAAGGTCTCGAAACCTTGGGCTTGCTTTGCCTCTTGAGAGTAACCACTCGTTGCCTAGGTTTTGCAATTGCTTCATGACTTCTTGGAGCTCATTTGGGGCACTTGGAGATGAAGTGGAAGCTTCATTTGAACTCGATTTCTAGGAGTGGGAGAAGGGGCCAAACTAGGTGCTTGATTGGTGTTTGGGCTCTCTAAACTTGGAAACAAAGTGGGCATGGGAGGTCTAGGGGCAAGTTTGCCGACTTGGATCAAACAATTTTCAGCCCTAATGGAAATGCTATAAGCCATAGGGATAGTTATGCCTCCCATAGACTGAATCAACATAGAAATATCAAAATTTAGAGCTTTGAGATAGTAGAGAAAACACCTTCGCATTGGCTCGACCGCCACCGGAATTCTCTCCCAAGTCTTTTGAAATCTGAAGTTGAAATCGGTTAGTCTGCTCATTGGGAGCTCTTTTGATGGTTGTCACCGCTGCTCCAAAAGAGACAAGTTGTCTCCCTTCTCTCCAAATTGCTCATGAAGTGCAATACACAGCTGATTCCAGTTTGTGATAGAACCAGCTTCGAGGCTCCTGAACCATTGCAATGCTTTACCCTTGAATGAAGATGCCAGTAACTTGATGACCACTTGCATTTCATTGATTTCATGGATTGCACAAAGGTTAGCAATATCTTTAACATGATCACCTGAAGTAGTCTGATTTTCTCCAGTGAAGTAGGGAATGTTCTTCAAGGCTGCAATAGGAACTAGATGCTATGCATTGAGGGCAAGTGGGCATTGCATTGCTGTGAAGTTGACATAGGGATTGTTTTGAGCCACTCTGATTGGTCTTAAAACCCTTGTTGACTGGATGAAAGGCCTACCAGGTGGAGGAGTTGAGAGAGTTCTGTTTGGTGGAGATGGAGACCTTTGAATCCTTCTTCCTCTTTACCTTCTTCTTGGAGATAATTACAGGTATTCAAACAAAGACTTCTTCTTCTCCAACTCTTGACCTTGTGGTGATTCTTCTCATGAGTTTTCGAGGCTGTCTCGCTGAAACCAGCTTGATTCTTCCCTTGGAGTCACCAGATATGCAAATAATAGCTCTTTTGAAGCAAGAAAATTGCAGCAGATGCACATCAACTTTGCTGCAATAAAAATGAGACCTCTAGTGTCCCACCGGGCGTGCCAAAACTGTTGTTGCAGACTCACAGCACCCCTGGATGCAGATCAGGCTTCTAGGATGATCACTCTAGCATCCAAGGTGTGATTGCACATGGAAACCTCTCTCCAAGTGTGGAACTTGTAAAACTGAGAGAGGAATCTCTAGATTAGAGGCTGGTTCCTCAAACTCCTCTGATTAGATCTAATGCTTGCACAACTACAGAGGTTTAGATCCTAATCCTATTCTAAATTGCAAGGAGATAGGGATAGAAGTGCAAAAATTTAAACTAACTAAAGATGGTGATGCACCAAAAGGAGTGGTGAATAATTTTTGTCAAGCAAATAGACACATGCACTCAAAGATTGCAACATAAAACATACACAGATCGATAAGATATAATTCAGATTTGAAATGAAGCAAATAATACAAGCAAAGGACTCAAGCCCATTCACAAAGCTTCCATTATCATTTCAAAGGTGTCAAAACCATGCATTACAACCTCAGAGAGGTAAAAAAAAATTGTTACAGTCTTTGAAGAGGTCTGATTCTTCAAACAATCACTTGCTGGAGGTGAAAGAAGAAGTTGATATGCCCAAAAGATGTTCCACCACTTAGAAATGAGCCAAATCTGGCTTTTACATTACATGGGTCGAGCCCAGGAGACAGAAATGTACAAAAACGTGGGAGCCCATTCCTCCTTGACTGCAGATGCATTAAAATGGCATGGGGACCTTACAAACCCATACCCTATCATTTTTGACCGAATTGCAGGAGAATGCGACCCATTCTGCGTTAAATTTGGTCGCTGAAATGTCACTTCTGGCCATGAACACGTGTCAGAGCCGTTTCTTAACTTTCTCTCTCCAAACTACACCAAAATTCAAGATTAACCCTGGAATCATGTAGAGAATTTCATAAGCTTTCCATTGATATAAAGAACGTGCAAATCCGAGCTCTGGATCGAAAGATATGGAGATCTGAAGATTTAGGGCACAAAATAGGTGAAAATGTGTTTTGAAATTTTTTCCCGCGCTCTCACCACTGGATGACACGTGTCAAGCACTGATTGGATGCGTAATTCTCTCTCCTCTGCTCACCCGCAGGGTTTCCCTTAAATTTTGACCTTTTTGATGATTTTGGAACATTTTTCACTTTTCCTCCGTGCCCCCGCCACTTGGGACACGTGGCATGCATTGATTGGAGGACAGGGCGCGGGGTCTTCCTTTACTTTTAGCCTTTTGGCCGAAACTTGGCCAAATTTTCCAAATCCTCCCTAGCTCCATGCTTCCATGTTCTATTGACACGTGTCCTCTTCTCGATTGCTCTGGCCGACCCTTCAAACCTCGCCTTTTGAAATTTTTGGACACTTTCCCTTATGACACGTGGCATGATTTGATTCATCCGCGGCATGCCGGCTTTTCGCGTCCCTCACGTCCCTTTGGCCCGCTGTCCCAAAGGTCTTGCCTGGGACAAAACTTCCGATCCACCCGATTCGGCTTCCCCGTCCCTCTTCGACCGATGACACGTGGCGTAATTTGATTGGCTTTCGGCTCCTTCGGCTTCCTACATCCACTGCATACTTCTAGCCTCGACCGTCCCCAGTGCTAAAGTTCTCTGTTCCACCCGATCCAGGCAGTTCACGCCCTTCGCGTCCTCACAGACCGGCTGTCCCAAACTGCCCCTATGCACGCAATGTGCTTAGTCGATTTTCTTTTCTCCTTCGCCGAACCGGCTTTCCGTGTCCCACATGTCCCAACTGCTCCAAAGTGCTTTCGCGGCTGCTTGCTTGCGGCCTTTCGCCAATTCGCGCCCCGATGTCCCAACCGTCCCTAGCTGCCGCGAAGACTAGGACTTAGCCATTCTTCATGATTTTTCCCGGCTCAAGCTTGTTTTTGCCACTTTTTCACCCTTTCTCAAAACTTGCTCTTTTCTTCTTGGGCAGGGAGTTAGAAAAAAATCTGAGGGGACGCTAGAACATGATTATTCAATGCAATGCATGTTATCTATTTGCACAGGACTTGAGTATTCAATGCATGTTATCAATTTTACCCCTGGGGTGCAAATTGGATAACAACATCCTAAAGAAATACTTCTTGATCCTATTGGCATTTGGATCTTGGAATTTGATGGAAGCTGCTCCTCACCGGTTCTCGAGTTGGCATGGTGCTTATTTCTCCTAAAGGTAAAAGTCATCCTTTCTCCTTCAAGCTCTAATTCAAAAATACAAATAATATAGCTGAGTATGAGGCTCTCATCCTCGGTTTAAGCATGGAAAAAAGATATGGGGATCAAGAATCTCCTTGCTCGTGGAGATGCAGAGCTGATTGTAAAACAAGTCAGAGATATTTTTCAAGTGAAGAATAAAAGGTTGAAACATTACAGAATCTGGTTTGGGATTCCATTGAGTTCCTTGATGCCTTTTCAATTGAAGCCATGCCAAGGGAAAGAAACACCAAGGCTAATTCCTTGGCTGTCTCGGGGTCTCTACTGATCCCTCATCTAGATTTCTCCCAAGATAAATTCACCATTGAAATGATTCATAGGATTAGTGTACACGATAATGAAAACAATTGGAAAGTCTTTAATGATGATCAACACTTGTTTTCCTTCCTTGAACTCAGAGATAATTTTGACCAGATGTACTTTGAAGGAAGTGGGAATATTCCTAGAGAGTGTGTGCCTCCAAATGAAGAAGATATCTAAGAAGAAATGGATCATGATGCCTCGCATAAAACTAAAAGGTAATAAGATACCTAAAGGGTTGGTAAGTTTGGAAGATTTATTTGATAAACATGATAGGTACATCAAGTCCAAAAATCCAAAGGAGCTCAACAGTCTGCTAACTATGAAAAGATAAACATTGGGAGTCTTAATAAACCCATGTTGGTAAACATTGGAAAGTGTTGCACACAATAGGAGAGGAAAAAACTAGCAAATATGTTTGAAAAGGTATGTTGATGTTCATGCATATTCTTATGATGATCTCAAAGATTTTCAGCCAAAAGAGATGCAACATTTCATTCCTCTAAAGCCTCGAATCAAGCCCTTCCTAAAAAACAAAGGCAAGATAACCCTAAAATTGCTGATACAATTTTTCAAGAGATCTAAAAGTTATTGAAGGCTAAGATCATTTTCCCCATTCACCATTCAACGTGGATTGCTAATATTGTTCCTATCATGAAGAAGAATGGTGAGATCCGATTTGTGTTGATTTTAGGAATTTGACTCAACCTCTTTGAAGGATAATTTTCCTCTCCCCGTCATGGATCAAGTGTTGCAGTGCTATTACAAGTTCGAAATGTTGTCCATGCTTGATGGATTCTAAGGATGTAATCAAGTAGAAGTAAGTGTTGCAAATCAACATAAGACTTCCTTTACCACTCCTTAGGGCACCTTTGCTTACAGGAGAATGCCTTTTTGCCTCATTAATGTTGGTGCCACCTTTCAGAGGGAAATGGACTTGGCCTTTGGCAGTCTCAAGGGAAAATGCGTAGTTATATACCTTGATGATCTGACTGTGTTTTCAAAAAATAGAGTTGATCATTTCCAACACCTTGAAACTGTCCTATGAAATTGTACAAAGCATGACATCTCCTTGAATCCCAAGAAATTTGTCTTTCATGTCACCGAGGGAAAATTATTGGGACACATTGTCTCTAAGAAGGGAATCTAGATTGATCAATAAAGAGTCCAGATGATTCAGTAGATCCCTCTCCCCACAAGCAAGAAGGGTGTGCACTCTTTCTTTGGCAAGATCAACTTCTTAAGAAGATTCATACCTGAATTTGCTGAACTCACTTTGAACATAGCTCACATGATGAAAGGGAAGCAGAATTTTGGTTGGTCCTCTGAAGGAAAGGTTACATTTGAAGACATCAAGAAAGTTATAGCAAAGACTCCAATCTTGGCATGCCCTGATTATAGCAAAGACTTCATTATCTATTGCTATGCTACTGAAAGTACTCTAGTTGTTGTGTTAACCCAAGAGAATGTTGAAGGTCATAAAATCCCTATAGCATTCATGAGTTATATTTTGAAATCCCATGAGCTGAAGTACACCATGATGGAGAAACATGCTTTTGTAGTGGTCAAAGTTGTGAAGCAGTTTCATTTCTACATCCTCAACTCTCATTCTATTTTGCTTGTGCCTGATACAACTATTGAATCCATTCTTACACAACAAGAATTTGGAACCAAGAGAGGCAACTGGTAGCCAAAGTTCAGGAGTATGATCTTGACATCATACCCACCAAGCTAGTTCGAGGAAAGGGCTTATGTGAACTCGTTGCTAAAGGAGCTAATGCAAAATTGTCCAAGGAAGAAGTTAATATCCTTGTTGTTCTTTTCCTTGGCTCAATTGATGAATGGTATGCTGACATTGCACACTTTCTTACTTATGGAGAATGCCCATCTCATTTGAGTGTTAAGGATAAGAGAGCCATCAAATCAAGGTTTGCACAATATGTGTTGTGGGAAAATGCATTGTTCAAACGAGGGATAAATGGAAGGTTCTTGAAATGTGTTGACAAAGAGCAAAGAAAATAAATTGTTCTCATCCTTTCATGACCAGGACTATGGAGGTCATTTCTCTTCTGCTTTCACAGCCCACAAAATCCTTCGTGTTGGATATTATTGGCCTACCCTATTCAAAGATGCATCAAAGTGGGTAGGCAAGTGTGAAGCATGTCAAACCTTTGTTGGAAGACCCAAATTGGCTTCTTTACCTCTCAAACCAGTGGTAATTGAGGAACCCTTTCAACAATGGGGTTTGGACTTCATTGGGACACTCAATCCACCTTCAAGTGCAAGGCATACTCATGTTTTGACTGCCACTAATTATTTCACCAAGTGGGTGGAAGCCATTCCAGTTAAAAGTACTACTTCTGAAGTAGTATGCAACTTCATCAAGGAGCACATCTTAATAAGGTTTGGGATACCAAACAAGATTGTCACTAACAATGCTTCCAATTTTTCTTCTCTGAGATGATGGATTTCTGCTATGGCTATGGCATTTCCCTTGCCCACTCTTTAGATTACTATCCCCAAGGGAATGGGCAAGTAGAATCAACTAACAAGAACTTGGTCACCATTGTTTGGAAGCTTGTTAATGACTCTCAAAGGAATTGGCATAAGAAACTATATGATGCTTTATGGGCAGATAGGATTACACCTAAGAGAGCCATTGGAATGTCTCCTTTTCAAGTGGTATATGGAGTTGAAGCTCAATTGCCAATGACATTGGAACTACCAGCCTTACATTTGATGAAGGCCATTGAGGATGTCAGCTTTACCAATTCATTGTATAAAAGAATTATGTACCTCCGAAGTTGAATGAAGATGATTACAAGGAGTTGAATGAATATCAGTTCATCAACTCAAGGTAAAAGATTTGTTTGACAAAAAGACTAAACCTAGAACTTTTCAAGTGGGAGATAGTGTTCTTCTTTGGGACAAAAGACATGAACCTCGAGGCAGCCATGGTAAATTTGATTCCCTTTGGCTTGGTCCTTTTAAAATTAGACATTTTGCTAGTGAGAACTCTTTTTACCTGGATTACATGGATGGTTCTCCTCTCCCACTTCCTATAGTGGGAAATTTTTGAAGTTGTTCAAAACCTAGCAGCTTTGGCAATCCCTCCGTACATTTTGTATAGCGTTTTCTCTTCCTTGTTTTTGTTTTGGTTGATTTTCTTTCTATGTTGGTATTGCTTATTTTTTACTCCATTTCCCATTGGCTAAGACATTTATTTGATCTAATTACCTAGAATTCTCTAAGGTTCTTGATTTTTCCTCTTTCCTCTGCCAAATCATCCCCATAAGGAGCCAACTGTTGTCCTCTCAATTTTCCCCACCCTTTCGAATCTAATTTCATGAAAATTGAGCCTCATCATGGAAGAAATTCATGTTTTAAACTCCTCGGATGCTCGTTTTCATTTCCCATGACGTTTTGATCAAAATTCCCTCATCTTTGCCGTTAAAACGCTTTTACCTATTTTCAATAGATGGGAAATGATTTTAGTTCTTCTTTTATGCATTTGGAATGTGTGGGACCTAGCATCTTTTGTTTCTAACCTTTTTGTAGAGAAATAAATTCTTCATCGGGAGTAAAAATGGTGTTTTCCGTTTCCTACAACTTCCTACATTCTTTTCCCCATCAAATTATTTCTTAGAAAGGTGAAGCTATGCGTTTTTTCCCATTGATGCGGTCACTAGGTTCCTTTTTGAACTTGTCACTTTTGGTGATTTTGGAACAAATGTCAGATTTTCCCCGCATCCCCACCGGTCCCTGATTGGTTGGAGCATTGTGGTAGAAGTTCAAGGTGATGGATCCATTGTATTCTCTAAGACATTACGGTGAAAGGGCAAACAGTTCTAAAAATACCGCGGCCCCGCCCAAGTGAAAGGATAAATTCGAGTTGAAATCCGCAAAGAAATCGGAAAGGGACACGTGTTCATGTTGAAAAGTCAATGGCAAAGGCATGGAATTTTGGGGAAAGTTTGAATTTTTCCCCTTCTCAAAACAGATAAAAAGTGAAGCACATCCCCGCAACCAATTAGGTGAGGCCACGTGTTGAAGAATCAGAAAAGGACATGTGGCCGTTTTTCAGTTCACAGGCACTTTGGCGGACCGACGGAAGACTTTGGGAATTTTTGCCTTATTTCCACAAAAGGCGAAAAGTTCTAAATGGCCTCAAGCGTCCCCACTCATGTGAAGGGAAAATTTCTAAGGTCCGCAATGCATTATAAAGGGACACGTGTTTATGTTGAAAATTCAATGGCGGGGGCACAGACTTTTGGGGAAAAGTTGGAGTTCCTTCCCTTTTCAAAAATAGTTAAAGTATAAAAATGAAGTGCATTCTGCACCCGCACCCAGCTAGGCGATGCCACGTGTTGAAGGATTAAATCAGAACAACGAGCCTACGGGGGAAATTGAGAATTTGAGCCTTTTTCACCAAAAGGTTAAAATGTTGCAAATTGAGTCGCGTCCCCATTTCCAATCATGGTGAGCCACGTGTTCACGTTGAAAAGTCAAAGTGGGTCGATAGAGGTTTTTGAGAATTTGAGTTGTTTGTTAAAAATAGTTTAAATGGCATATTTGAACCGCATTTCCTCAGCCACTCAGATGGCGCCACGTGTCCAACTGTTGGCAGAGCTACAAGAGGGCAGAGAAAAATGAGAAATCACACTTTTTCTCCCAAATGTCAAGAAATGTAGTTTTCTTCCCCAAGGTCATCGTTACTTGGATCTTGCCACGTGTAGGGTCCAAATTTGAAGGTAAAGGGGGAAAAGATAGCCAAATGCACTCATCTAGTTTTTAACGCCATTAACGAACCAGAGCTCTACAAAACACAAAAATGGATCGTTCTTCATTCTTTTTCTCTATATTCTTGTTGTTTCCCCATGAGATGCATTTTTGGTTTATTATGGAGCCAAATTGATATGTTTGAAGGGATGTAAATTTTAATCATCAAAAAATGGAGTTTATCAGGCATACGTAATAAAAAAGGGAGAAAACTTACCAATAAGCACTTGAGTGCTATGAAAGTGGTTAAAAGGTGGAAATGGCAGGACCACATGAAGAAGAAAATCATGAGATGCCCCCTACTAAAATAATCATGCTCGAACTAACAAAATATTCACCTTTTGAACCTCTAGTTTTCATGAGTGCGTTTGTTTCATGTCACTTTCCAAAAGTGGATTTGCAACAAACATTATTCCTTTCGGATATTCTTTTCTTGGGGACAAAGTATGGATGTATATGAATTGTTATAAGAACATGGTTTTGGCCATAGAAAAGGGATTCTGGTTTTCTAGGAAGGTTGTAAATTCTGAAGCAATTCAATACAAAATTTATTTCTTTATTTTCTTATTTTCCTCTGTTATATGTTTCTCTCTCCATGCTTGATTCAATGGATCTTTTGTTTTGCATTCAATAGAAAATGTGTTCTGGTCTGTGTAATCCTCAGAACTTTATGTCTATAGATTTGCATCGGTGGTGAAGTAATTAATCCTTTTCTATATTTTCTTGGTTCAATGTGAGTAGGGAGATACTCTGCTATCTATATTTCCCAAAAGCATTGTTGTTTTCTTCCTTCCCCATCTCTATATTCTTCCATTCCTTCTGATTGATAATCTTTTAAGTATGAAAACATTCCAGGATATCAAGGTCCAAACATTGAGAGTTGTATATCTGTACATTTGTTTTTCCTGCTTTCAATAAGGGAACCTCTCCCATTAAAGAGGAGGGACTTGTTGTCCCTTGACTATGGTTTCAACCCATGTTCCATTCTGAAACCCAACAAGTTAGAGAAGTTATCTGCGACCTCGGTGTATGAGACTCACAGTGGTCTATGGTGCACGAATTGTGAGATAGAGGGGCATATAAAGGACAATTTCCCTTAAAGATCGGTATGCGCCATGACAAAGTGGATGATGAACTTTGCCACGAAGATCATGATGCAAGTAGTCGCCACTCTTGTAGCACACGATTCATAAGAATGTGTCTTTATATTACAAGATATGTACCTATATGACCCATGAAACTAAGGATTGTAGGTTGATTGACCAAATACATGATGTCATTGATCTTGATGTGCACCGTACTCTAGCCTTGCAAATAGTTCCAAGAACTATGGTCATCACTATGAGGGATGCACATATGGAGTAATGTGTGGGATAGGTTTCCAAGGAGGATTTCATGGTCGTGGTAACTGCAAAGGAAGAAGTGAGTTCCAGCGCGGACATGTTACAATTGTGGATCCATGAAGCACTACAAGCACGAGTGCCATGATCTGCTACAATGCTTGTGGTGTGGAAAGAAGCACAAGTATGAGGAGTTCCTAGATTTATTTGAGCACATGAGCCAACAACACCAGAAAGGAAAAGGTGCTAGGATGGTAAGCAATAGTGGATGCCAAGAGTGGCACGTGAGTCGGGGCCGAACTTGTACTGATGATGACATGAGTGGAGGCCACGTGCTTAGGGAGATTCCAAGATAAAGAAAAATGGTTACAAGGGAAGAAGTGGTACATGGAAATTATCTGGACCATTCTCATTAGAAGGAGGTGTATCAAGAAACCATGGATGTAATTTAGAGTCTACAAGGAGAGATCCAGTGTCTGAAGGAGAAATCAAGGTAGTCAAAGTAAAGGAAGAATGTTGAGGCTCTGTAGAAGGATCTGGGTGAGGTTAGGGACGTATGCAAGATGTTAAGGCAAGAGAATATCATTCCCTTGCTATGAGAATGGATACGAAGAAGGTACCCCATGCTTTGGAAGAGAGTGAGAATGACAGGTTCCGCATGCTAACCCTCCTCCCCGCATCCTTGATTATGACAAGGAGATTACCCTTAATGTTGTTGTAGATGGATGGCTTCTAAGCAATATTCTGATCGATACAGGTGCAGAAGTCAATTTTCTCACCTTGGATGCATGACATCAAATGGGAAGGACCCTATTACAGCCATCTTCAAATGTGTTGTATATGGCGAACAAGATGAAGGCAATGCCCATTGGTGTCTTGAAGGATGCAATTATCGGTATTGAAGGGTCCAAGTTAACCTGGAGACTTCAAGTCTTGGTGCTAGCGAGGAAAATAATTTTCCATCATTCCTTGGGCACCCCAAGTGTTACAAAAATAATGTTGACCTATGGTTTAACAAAGGGTATATCAGTTTTGAGAACAAGGAATAACGGGTTATAATCCCTTTGATAGATGGGTATTTAGCACCATATATTGAGCCCTTGGGAGATGAAGTTCTCAATAGGATATACGTGCACTCTATCAGGGACCTTGAGGTGATTCACCCTATAGAGGGAGTTATCTAGTTTGAATATGCTCAGTCCATGAGTGATACAACCAACATAGCATGTGACAATTGGGCGCACGGGACTTATGAGTTAATTAGGTGATAGTTAAGAGGCTTTGTGACAAGGGTAAAAAGGTGCACTCAATCGAGCACCCTGGGAGGGAAGAAATTTCCAAGTTACTCTGGAGGAGCTAACCCTGATGATTTCTTGCGGGAGATGGAGGCTCAGTGGAGAAATGAGGATGAAAGAAGAGGGATGCTCAGTTATAACCTCTTGCTTGACTATAGCACAATGGTGGGAAACACATCATGATAGCCTTCTAGAGTGGCGTGAGGTGAGAATAGTGTTCTCTATTAGGTTCTCTAGAAGCAATGCACCCACTGCAATACGAGACTACCATGGGAAGGAACCCGCCTCGTTCCACATCCAGGCATGTGAGAAGGCATGGATGGGAGGTGCGGAGGCCTTACCACCTTCTTTATGGGTACATAAGTTGTATTCCACCTTGCAAGGTTGTGCACATGCATAGTATATACAATCTGAGATGCACCACCAGATAGGAAATTGTAAGGAGCTAACAACTGACCCTCTTCAAACTTTCGAGTATCGAAGCACTAAACTATCAGTGGATAGAGCACTGCAAGTTTTTAAGCACCTAAAGACCGGAGATAGTGCCATGAAAGAAGATAGTATATCGAGTTTTGGGTGAACTGGTCTGGAACCACTTCTTAATGAGGAAGAGTTAGAAGAAGTGCAGCTTGAGTGCGCGTGTATGGAGATAGTAAAGGGAAAGTTGGTCTACGTAATAGATGGTGAAGAGATGGAGAGTTTGGATGTTAACCATACTAGAGGTACACACAAAGTTATTGATAGTGTTGATGAGCAAGCGTGCACATACCATGAACCCCTGAAAATAAAGAAGTTTAACATTGGTTTGAAGGACAAACCTAAAGAGGACATTATTGGAGACTATTGGTTGGAGAAGGAAGTCTCAAATATCATTGATCTATTACACAAGTTTCAAGATTTATTCCCAGCTGGGTACCATGAACTTAAAGGCATTCACCACTCCTTGGGGGAAATGAGGATCAAGTTGAAGGATGGTGCGCACCTAATCGGAAGAGGTCGTATCGAGATGGATCCAAATTTACGTGTATGGGTCAAGGACGAGATAGACAAGATGATCACTTCAGAATCATCAAACTATGGAGGAATCGGAATAGGTAATTCCAATGGTTATAAGCATTAAGAAGGATGAAAGGATAAGGATCTGTGTTGATTATAGGCACCTGAATGCAAAGTGCATGTCATTGAACGGGTTTCTTGAAGGAGTATCCAGCACGAGGTTTATTGCTTCATGGATGGATTCTTAGGGTATCACCAAGTTAAGATTACAAACGAAGGCCGGAGAATATAACTTTTGCCACTAAATGGGAATCTTTGCCTACACGGTCATGCCTTTTGGATTGAAGAATGTGTTTTTCGTGTTCTCACGTATTGTGGTACAAGCATGTCAAGACTTCATTCATAAGTTTTTGCAAGTCTACCTAGATGATTGGACTGTGTATGGACTAGTAAACGAGCATTGTGATAATTTGGAGTCAATGTTTGAGAGATGTTGGTAGTTGAGGATATCCCTCAACATTAAGAATTGTGTTTTTTCTACTCGATTTGGAACCTTGTTGGGGCATATTATATGTAATTAAGGTTCGCTTGTGGATCCCACAAAATTGTAGTTATTGTGTGATTGAGGGAGCCTACCAGTCAAAGCGTAGTGTGTGCATTCCTTGGACATATAGGATACTACAGGAAATTTATTAAGGGATATGACAAGATTGTCACACCATTAGAGAAGTTACTAAAACACAAGAGTGCCTTTTTACTTGGGCAAAGGCGCAGCGATTGGAGTTTGACACTTTGAAGGATAGACTTATCTTTGTGCCCATATTATGGTTTCCCTCTTGGGATAAAACTTTCCATGTGCATGTTGATGCCTCAAGGATAGCCATTGGATCAAGTGTTAGCACAACTTGGCGAGGGATTTTTATCACCCCTTTGTTTTACAAGTATGAAGTTGACACCAACAGAACAAAACTACACCACTACTGAGTGCGAAGCACTTTAGATGATCTACGCGCTCCATAAGTTCGGACCCAGATATCGATGGCAACACCATTCATATTCTACATGGACCACATGGCATTAAAGTACTTGGTAAAAAAGCCCATTTTGCAAGGGCGCATATGTTGTTAGGTCCTATTATTTCAAGAATTTGAGTTTTTAGTTGTGGTAAAACTAAGAAAGAGTAATTCAGACATGATCATTTATCAAGAATTGACTCAAGGGAGGACACACAGAGCATTGAGGATACCATGCCGACATGCAACTATTTTTAGGTTATGGCATGTGCCCTCTAACTTAGAGGATATTGTAGTGTTTCTTAAAACAGGTGTGGCACTAGAAGGAATGAAGGCTTTGGAGAGGAAACAATTAGCTATACGTGTCATGCCCTACATGCTAATTAGCAGAGACTTATACAAGTTAGGTTGAGATGAGGTTACTGCGCCGATGTGTATTAGAACATGAGCCTGTTGCAACTATGGAAGGAGTACATGGTAGGATTGCACGAGGACACTTTGTAGGAAATAAAACCGTGTGAAAGATTCTACTTGAAGGGATTTGGTGGGAGAGTATCTACCAGGATTGTATTGAATTTTTCAAGGCCCGTGACCATTTCCAGTGCCTTGGTAAAACCTAGAAGGAGGGATGAGATGCCCTTAAGACCAATAGCCAGTGTAGAACCATTTGAAAAATGGGAAATTGACTTTGTAGGACCTATTTCACCTACCATGAGAAGGACTGGTTCGCATTATATCATCATTTGCAGACTTGATAACTTAACAAGGTGGGCGGAGGCAAGGCCTACAAGAGACTATACAACAATGACAATAGCTAGATTTTTATGGGAAAACATAATCAGCACGTATGGATGTCCTTTAAGCTTGACTAGTGACAAGGGTATCCATTTATGAATGAAACAATCAGGATTCTATTGGCAAAGTTTAAGGTGGCCCATCATAAGACCACCCTTGATCATCCCCAAGTGAATGGAGCTACCGAGGCATTAAACAAAATATTAAGTCACATGTTAACAAAAATTTGTGATGTTGGAAGACAATATTGGGATGACAAGGTATTATCCGTTCTATGGGCATATAAGACATCCTACAAGAAATTGAACAAGACCACACCATTTTAATTGGTATTTGGCGCGGAGAGGCTATTTTACCATTGAATTTATGTAACCATCTATGCATATAGCATGTGCAGGAGGATTGGCTGATAAACAATCACTTAAAGAGAGGATTGATAAATTAATGCAGCTGGATGAAAGGTGATCACTTGATAGATGGAGTCAAAAGACAAAGAAGGAAAGACAAAAAGCATGGTATGATAGTCATATCCAAAAAAAACAATTTGAAGTTGGGCATATGGTTTTGTCATATGACTCTATATTTTTGTGCCATCATCGGAAGTTGAAAGTCCATTGGTTGGGACCATACATCATCTCATACATCCTTGATTCAAGCACTTTCTAGTTACAAGCACTGGATGGGACGAGACTACCAGGCCATTTCAATGGGAGTAGGCTGAAGCCCTACTATAAATAATTCTTGTGTTTGTAAATAAGGTATTTTTTCCAGTTAGCCTAGGATTTCCCTTAATGCATTTCTTTTCCTTGTGTTTCCCTTTCTTGTCACTTGTTCCTTTCTATTGTGTTATTTTTGCACACCTTGTGCACCAATAACCACATTACTTTCAAAGGTTTTTGCATGAGAGGGCCGCACATCTATTTTAGTGTGGGGTGGAGTAGAGTGAAGTGAAATAGAGGTTGGAAGTGAAAGTTGTGTTTTAATGGCCCGAGTTAAAAGATCAAAAATGCGTAAGGTAGGAGAGCACGCATGGAAAAAGGTGGATGAGAAATTTTGGTGTCAGGATAAGGCTTTACAAGGACCACGTATAAAGGATGAGAAGCACAGAACAACATGAGGTAGGCGAGGGCAAAAATCAGGTCAAGGGGGCGGAAGAAGTGCCTTCGGCACCGCAAGTGTGCACGTAAGAGTCTTCGGTCGGTAAGAAGATTTCTTCATACCACAACATTGTACGGATTTTTTGCACAAGATTGGGTGCATGGGAAAGCATGTGAAAGATCGAATTTAGTGGAAAAAACTGCATTTAATGCTAAGTATGTTGGTAGGTGGCATAGCATTTATTACGGGAGATAGGCAAAGCTATAAGTAAAGGGTCGAGCACATCATTATTTACCTTGCTATTACGAGATTGAAGAGCTCTTGCGAACTAGGGAATCCATGAAGAAATATTTGTATGAAGGAAGAAGAGTGAAAATATGAAGTGCGTAACAAGGGTGACCTGCGAACCAGAGTGGAAGGAGTACATGGGCATATGGAGGTTTCAGTAGAGAATACACTATCTTGTGGAATACTTTTCCAAGTTAGATTTCTACAGTTAGGGCACCGGTGTAGAGAGGATTCTTTCTCAAAAATGAACCACATATTTGAGCAGAGTAAAGAAGAGGAGTAAGGAAAAAAAATTAACCCGACAAGAAGATGACACCAAAGAAGGCAACCATTTCACCTAAGAAGGAAAACGGCAAGGAAAACAAACTTCCACCACCAGTTTCAATGAGGAGTGGTATGTGGAGATGCAATACCCAGATGGAGTGTTACTTGGGAAATAATGGGTATCCCATGTGAGGAAGATGGTCATGAGTGACTATAACCATCGCATAAGTACCACAGAGAAGGAAATGGTGTTAGAGTTGGTTCATCCAATAGATAAGAGGACACTAGAAGGGATGCCAATCTACAGTGATGAGGTGAAGGTAAAATTGGAGAATATCGAGATACTGCAACTTTACGAGTTGCCCTATTTTGGCAAGCCCGAGTGGCTATACCAATGGTTGATGTCGTGCATGTATGAGAACAAATTCCACTTAGCGGGCATGCGAATGCGCATCACTCCCCAACTCATCTCTAATTTTACCAGCTTGGTTTGTGAAGGAGATTTGTTAGATGATGACCGGAGGATAAAGAGGCTATTAAGAAGACCATGGAGGAGTATGACTATAAGAAGGAGTCTCGCTACTTAAAAATACCTGATATCTCTGACCCAGTGATGAGGATGGTCGCGTACCTAGTAACCAAGTTGAATGGTCAAGAGAGGTGGACATAGGTAAACAAGGCATGGTTGAATGTGTGTCAAAAATTTCAGAAGGAACCATCTATAACTTGTCCGCCTACATTGCAGAAGAGATCGTTAGTGTCGTGTAAGAAGGAGATAAGATAATGTTTGAAAATTTTCTTCTCACCATCGTCTTCTCAGAAATTGGAGTGCCCAATGGGCCAGAGAAGTTTGTAACAGAGTATCTAGATGAAGACCCATCCCCATGAAGATGTTTAAAAAATACACATACGACACCATGACAGCCACCCACAAAGCGCGCCTGGAGAAATGGTATAAGTGAATCCACGAAGCATTCAGGGCTGAGTGGAGGATACTTGAATATTTTCCAACACTAGTAGATGGAGAAGCTGAGTTCACTATCTATCGGAACTTTTTCATTAGCAGGTTCACTCTGCCAAATGGGACTAAAATCCCATGGTGTAAATTACCCTTCTCTTTCACCACACAATATTTCCAAGTAGGGGTCAATTGCTTCAAGGAAGCTAAAAGACTAAGGTTCGACCTTAGTGAGGTGGACTAGGACCACCATAAATTACGAAGAAATCTCGTATACCCCAAGAAGCACGCTTATGTGGAGAAGTATGTCTCTCATGAGGTGCGCATGAAAAAACCCATGATGTTGCCAATTGTTGGAAGAACCGCAGCAAGAGTATACCTACACATTAGGCCCAAGTATGAGAAGAATTTTTAATTTGTTCCTGGGTCGTAGATCACTTATGGGTCCATGGTTTGCTCCTTGTTTCTTTGTTCCTCTGGAAAAGGTCTGTAATTTGGGTCTCCCATTCTCTGTTCATCTAAAACTCGGTTCTCCCATATTTTCCATTCTCCATGGTCGAGATTTGTTTTCCTTGTCATTTCTTCCCTAAATACTTGAAGAAAAATGAATGGATGTGTCTCTGATGGATGTATTTGAGCCTTGTAACATTTCTAAATTCTCTGTCCTTGGAGAAATTTTCATTTTCAGGCTCAAATGATCATTTTTCTATATTTTACGGTTTGACGGTGTTTCTCCTACTCAAATTTACATCCTTGCATCGACAGGGACATGTGGCCTTTTGGTCGATGGGCTCAGCTGGGTACTTCAAAATTTCTATGAATCACCTCAACTTAAAATGTGTCCACGTGGAGGAACGACGCTCATTTGAAGATCTACTTTTTGGTTTGGCCTTGGAGTAGCGGGAGGACACGTGGAGGTTTCCGCTACTTTTCCTAGACTTAGATAAATTTTATGTAGCTAAAATAGTTTGGTGGAGAACAGGGACACGTGGCAAGCCCACGCTCACTCAGAGTCTTTTAAAGAAGCACCAAGAGGACACTTGGAGGCCTCCGCTCACTTTACATTTTTCTTGGACTTTTCAACGGCCAAAGGAGACTGCCTCGAGCATGACACTTGGTGCCTTCCACTAGAGCTTCGAGCCTTCAAACAAATTTTTTATCGGGCCAGACACGTGGCGAGCCCATGCTCATTCAAGGTCTCAATTTTTGGGGACCATCTCAAGGTGCGCCATAGTGACACGTGGCAGTTTGACAAGTCAAAAGGGAGGGGAAGTGGACCATCGAGGGGAAACTTAGAATTTTTTCCTCTTATGCTCAAAAGGGTTAAGATATCAAAATGGCCCACAAGCCCGAATAATCCCAAAGAAGTCAAAGGGGTGGGAGGCGACCATCGGGAAAGGTCAAAGCTTTTTTTCTCTAATTTTCAAAGGATCAAAACATCAAAATGGCCCAAGCCCGAAAGGAAGAAAGGTCAAAGCTTTGGCCTTCAGAGGAAATTTGGAAAATTTTCCTTTGTGGGAAAAAGAGTTAAAAGTAAAAAGGAAGCATGGTTCCACTGGGACCCACATTGGAAACTTGAAGTGGAAGGGCAGAGCTACAGGGAAAACTTGGAAAATTTTCCTTTTCCAAAAAGAGGGTCAAATGGCAGAATTTATCCATGGTTCCTTTGGGACCCACCTCAGACACGTGTCAGGCTCATTTCTCGAGGGCGGAGGTGCGGAACAAAATGTGAAATTTTTCCATTTTTCCAAAAGTTGTAAAAAGTCAGAGGAAACCCCCGGGTCTATTTTTAAGTTTGAATCTTCCACGTGGACGGCCCAAATTCAAAGTAAAGATCAACAACAAACTGAGAGTCTGAATCTGATTTTCCCCCATTTTACTAAAACACACCTGAAGTGTGAGTCTTCATGATTTCTTGGTATTTCCTACACGCCAAAAGAGAGGGGGGAGTTAATGTTGATATCTGAGTTTGGTGGGGAGATCTGGAAGATGTCTTTCACCATTAAAATGGTCTGACTATCGTGCTCGATCGAATTTTCCATTTTTCTTCTCCCAAGCATGCAAGGAGCCAGATTTGATAGATTAGGGGTGGAAGTGGTTGGAAAATTGAAGAAAGAGTGATCTACTAGAGGAAGGAGTTGAATGTGGGAGATATTCGATGAGATCTTCCCCTCGAGCACCTAGGTGACTTTTTGTAGATCTGATTCTTGAGAATCATGATCGTGATCATGGCAAGCAAGCAGTACTCTCAATGTCTAGATTTTTGGGGGGAAAAGGGGCTCTATTGTAAAAATGTTATAAATGGCACAAATTTTTCATGTAAATGGTTGAGTGTTAGGGGGTCGACTAAATTTTCTAATAGAAAAAGCTTGACAGAGCCCATCATTTTGAGAAGTCATTTGAGAAGCTTCAGATATCTCTTTTTGTATTAAATTTGATCATGTCAAGGTGGTTGCAAAGTGTACAACCATTGACAAGCTCTGAGATTGTTCTAGAAACTTTCCCCTACTGATAGATTTAATCAAATTCGAGTTATTCTTGTGTTGTCTTGAGAAAAATGTGTTTGTTTTATTTCTGAATGTATGCGAGTAGTTTTTCTTGTTTCTATTGCAATCTTGTATTAAAATCTGATTCAATCACACAGCCTCAATCCTTGTGATAGTTTAGTGGCATCTACAATTTCATTTCTCAGAAGAGCTTTCATCTGGGATTGGAATAAATGATTTAAAATCACTTTTCTTTCATCTGTTGATAGAGATTGTCTATAAGCCTCTGGGTGTACCTTAGGCATGATTTGACTTAGATCTTGATGCTTTGTTGGATTTTCTAACTCGAGCCTTCATGATAGAATCTCAAAGATTGTGTGAAAAAGTGCTAATCTGGGCCTCCATTGAAGCACATATTCTAGTTAAAGAAACATTTTAGCTATTATGTGGCATTTTGTTGGTTTAACCTTCCATTTTGTAAGATTCCTCAAGGATCTAGTGAATCAAGTTCATCCTACCCCACCTCCCACCAAAAATTTATTCAAAAAAACCAATCCTACCCATACTACCCCTATTTGTCCTGTGTGCATACAAATGCATAATCTCTGTTACCAAAACATGCAAAAGCAATCAGGGTCCCAAATGTCTTTAGTAACCTTTTCCTTGTTGTGAAAATATCTCCATGATCTGAAGTGACAACTCGTGAGAGTCAGATTTGGTGTGTTGATCATATTTTCCCAAGGTCTTCTCTATAAAATTTATGCAAAAGAAGGATTTATCATTGTTCTTCTAATAACAGAGGTTACAAAATAGGTTCTCTTACCTTGGTTAAAGGCACAACCTAAAATAGTTAGGATCAGATCACATCCTTTTAAGGTGCTACCCACCCCTTTCAAAACCTGAGTGCTAACAAGTCAGATAGATTTCTTCCCCGCTACAAAATGACATACATGATTATCTATCTACCTCTGAGTGTCCTGTCAAAATCCATGATGTTGCTCAATCTTTGAAGGAGATTAAATTTGGGTACCAACACACTTCTAAGCACATCGGGATCATTTTGTTTTTTTTGAATTTTTTTTAACTAATTTCATCATCACAGACTAATTTGTTCTATTGAGATTCATTCTAAAACACTTCACATCAACTGCTCCAAGTGTTTATGCTAATTTAAAGACTGTAAAACACTTTTTTCAATTTCACACACTTCTTTCCAAGTGTTGTGTAGTTTTTCAGTTTTCACACCTAGTACTAGCTTTTTCATTGATAAATCTTGGTAAAGAAAGGTTAGAATCTTTCCATTTCCAGTTTCTAGCATTAACAAACATTTGACAGATCATATTTAGTGCATTTTCACAACTAGGGTGGAAATCCTTAGTGGTGACTCCTTGTTGATCTATTTTTAATGAGTACCAGTGTCTTAAAACTCTGTCAAAGTCAGATTTGTTACTAATATTTGCAAAGATGGAAGGAAGAAGATCTTTCTTTGCTAGGGATCCTACTAGGACATTGTTTCCAGAGCTAGGAAAAGAAAAATCAGAAGGAAGAAAATCCTAGAGAGTTATGGGAGAACAACAGACAAGAAGAGGGATCTCCATTGATGAAAGTGATCGCCTATCATTGAAGACTACCATTCAAGTGACTCTAAATCAGGTAGCCTCTTTGTGGAATTGAATTCTCCAACTGAGAAGGGCCTTCATTTGATTTTGAAAAGTTTGCTTCACATTCTGCACCTTGTCTTTTCTAAGGTTGATAGGGATTTCCAAGAGACAAGGCCTTTGGGGGTATCCATTTTGAAAATTATACTCCTGTGTTCCAAGGACCCTCAACCCTTATCATTTTTCACCCCTCCAGGGTCACCTTCTCAAATCAACATGGCCCAACCCCCACCTAGACCCCCTTTTGTTGTAAACACCTTTGACCTATAAATTTTGTGGGAATGGCTGTATCCAAATGCAGTGCCTCAAGATGTAAGGAACAAAATGCCAAAGTTCCAAGGAAACAATGCTATAACTGGTGATCAACATCTAAATATTTTTATCAATATGATGGAAGATTTTGAGATTGAACATGAAGATGTATATATCAAGTTGTTTATCCATACCTTGGAAGAAGATGCTAGGGACTGGTATAAAGCATTTCCAGATAACTCTATTGATTCTTGGACTGAGATGAGTAATGCATTTAGATTGTAGTATGGTGATAGAACTGACCCTAGGTTTCTTTTGACAGAATTTGAAAACATCAAAAAGAATCCTAATGAGTCAATACATGATTTCAACACAAGGTTTAATAAGACCTTGAGGAGATTTCCTATTAGGATAAGGCCTTGTGATGAGTCATGTTTGATCAAATATTCTGATGCATTTGATAAAAAGGCTGCATATTACTTAAGAGACAAGAACCCCACAAATTTGAGGCAGGCCTTCACCATGGCTCTGCAAATAGAGAACAACATCAAGGAATTGGAAAGCCTCCAAAAAGGGAGGGTGTAAAATTGATTAACCTAAAAACCTCAAACAAGTAAAGTTGTTGATTTGGAGGAGGTTGTGAAAACTTTGGCAGGGGTGTCAAAGAAATTTCCTACAAACTAGCCTGGGCTGAGAAAGGAATTGGGCAGAGCTCACAAGGTCAACACAAGCAACAAAGCCAAGACAGTTTACAAATCACCAAAGATCTGATGACAGAGGCAAAGGACCTATTGGATTTGGAAATAGAAGCCCCAAGGCAGGGAAAATAGAATGGTGCCTGATCCTTTGGCCTGCCGTAGTTGTTTGTTGTTGTGGAGGAGACAGATGTCATTGATTGGTGTGACAAATGTTTCATGCCCCTCATTCTCCTTGTGAAGAAGATCAACAAGAAGAAGAAGAAGAAGATGATGATAATGATGATGATGTCTGCATGATGGGTTGTTCCACAAGCTTACAACAAGGGGCAACTTCAACTGAGGTGATAAGTGCCTGAATCACGCCACTTTTTTTGGGACTCGCATTCATAGGGTACCTATTCTTCCTCCCTCTCATATTTTAGAAGTAGATACTATAGAGATTTTGAATTTCCCAATAATGACTTTGAATATTTAAGGGCTTTAATGATAAAGAAGTATGATGGAGGAATTCCATCTGAGGAGGATAGATAGCTATCGATGAATGTTGTTGTTGCTCAAGAGAAGGAATATAACACAAGAAGTAAGGTTGTCAAAGGGACAGGGCCTCAAGCCAAGCCAAAATCCCTTACTTTCAAACATTCCTAAAGAGGCTCCTAAGAAAGATGCATCTCCCAAAAGCCCTATAGTTCCAAACAAAAATCATACCCTCCTCATGCCCAAGTTATCAAAAATCCTGTACCACCTAATGAGTGTGTTGGCTTTCCTTCCAATACTACCTTTGCCAAGGAATGTCCCATATGATATTGCCCAAGTTTTAAGTCAAATCAAAGTCTCTGTTCCAATTGTTGAGTTGCTTAGGATTCCTGAGCACAAAAAGAGAGCATTTGAATACTTGGGATTGAAAGAAGAGAAGACTACCCTAGGCAGAAATGTAAATATTGTGGAGACTCCTCCAATCATTCAAGAATTAGAAACACCACCAAAGATTGAGGAGCTAGATGAACCACCTGAGGTCTATTTGGGGACATCCTTGGTGGACTCTCAGATGAATGTGGATCCATTCTTCACCACTTTGATCATTAAGGACAAACTGCTACACAACTGCATGTTTGACTCAGGGGCATCATGCAATGTCATGCCTTTGAAGTCATGAATGAGCTAAATATCAAAGTGACAACAACATATGGGAAGTGCACTACCATGGATTCCAGAGAAGTGCCAATAGTGGGATGTGTGAAGGGTTTGGTGGTGCAGCTTGCAGCTTACCCAGTAAAAATTTAAAACTTGATGTTGTCATCATTGACTTGCCCAGCCAAGTGGGGCATGCTACTGTCAAGAAAATGGGCTGCTAGTGTTGGTGGGAGTGTCCAAATGGATATGTCCTATGCCACCATTCCAATTGAAGGCAGCCTTGTCAAAGTTGTCATGGAGAAAAAAAAAATGTTGCATCTTATTGAGGATCCCAACAATGCATCCTATGAAGTATTGTACACAAATGTTGATGCTGACAACTTTGTAGGATTTGCTGATGGAAAGGAGCACAAGATTGAGGAATGCAAGTGTCTTGAACAAGTGGGCTCTCTCCTTGACTCTATTGTTTGATGGAGCTTGCTCCAAGTTTGGGAATGGTGTTGGTGTTGTTCTACTTTCTCCTGGTCAGAAAAAATTTTTTTTTCCTTCAAACTCAACTTTGAGTGCACCAACAACATTGCTGAGTATGAGGCACTATTGTTGGGTTTAAGAATTGCTTGGAAATATGGTATCAAGGACATCATTGTCAAAGGAGACTCAAAATTAATTGTAAAAAAGTCAGAAAAATTGTATGCCACAAAGAATCAATGAATGAAACAATATAAACATGCAGTTTGGGATCTTATTGAGATGTTTGATTCATTCAACATAGTGCATCATGATAGGAAATTCAATGACTTGGCAGAAAAATTTGTAGTGTTGGGGTCTCATTTTGACAATTGTACAATGTCCCCATATTGTGAATATGATGTTGAGGTATTGACAAGACCTTCTGTCCCTGACAACATTAAACATTGGCAAGTTTTTTTGATGATGATGCTCAGATCAAAGATTTCTAAAACAAGGGAGAGTTTTTTGATCAATGCATTGATTTGGAGCCAATGGTATGTACAATAGAAGGAAAAGAAACCTTGTTTGGCAAGGGCATCATCCAACTAAAGACCAATACCATTCCTAGAGGGTCTGGTTGCTCTTGAGTCCAATTTTGATAATGTTGATCACATTGTTAATAGATGCATAACAGCCTCAAGGGATATTGAGGAGCATGATCTTGGTACAAAGGAGAAGCCAAGGAAAATTTGGTTAGGTAGTAATCTCAGCAAGGAGGAGAAGCAATCATACATCCAATTGTTGAAAAAATACCAAGATTGCATGGCTTGGACCTATTCTGAACTAAAAGCATACAGAGAGGACCTGTTTCAGCATGAGATTCCCTTGAGTCTAATGCAAAGCCATTTAGGTAGAAACAGAGGCCCATCAATCCACTCTTATCTCTCAAAATGCAAGAGGAACTAAAGAAACTAAGAGATGGAGGGATTATTCAGCCCACAAGGTATTCTTCTTGGGTTACAAACCTAGTGCTAGTGAGAAAGAAGAATGGTGACATCAAGTTATGTGTGGATTTCAGAATCTAAACAGAGCATCAATGAAGGATAATTATCCTTTACCAAATATGGAGAACATGTTGCAGTTAGTGACTGGTTCTGAGTTGCTTTCCACCTTGGATGGTTTCTCTAGTTATAACCAAGTTGTGGTGAAGGAATCAGAAAGGATCAAGACAACCTTTACTACTCCTTGGGGGACCTATGTTTATGTCAGATGCCCTTTGGTCTGATGAATGCTTGAGCCACCTTTCAAAGAGAAATGGATGTTGCTTTTGCTTGGTTACATCAATGAGTTTATTGTTGTTTACAAGATGATGTGACTGTTTTCTAGAAAGAGAAGTGACCACTTGCTACACTTGGAGAAGATGCTGATAAGATGTAGAGAATATGGCATCTCACTCAATCCAAAGAAGTGCCATTTTGGAGTGCAGAAGGAAAAGTTTCTTGGTCACATTGTGTCACAAGGGAGTGATGATTGATCCATAAAGAGTAGAGGCCATCAAAGAAGGTCCCAATCCCAAGAACCAAGAAAGGAATTCAGTCCTTCTTTGGGTAGATAAACTTCATCAGAAGATTCATATCAAACTTTGCTTGAGTTGACCATTCCAATCACTTCCATGCTGAAGAAAGACCAGGTCATCAAATGGGAGGAGGCTTCATCCAAGCTTTCAATGGGATTAAAGAGGCACTAAAGCATGCACCTGTTTTAGCAGCTCCAGACTATAAGAAACCTTTCCAACTATTTTCCTTTGCTTCAGAGAACACTATTGCTTCTATCCTGCTGCAGAAAGATGATGAAGGGGCTGAGAGGCCAATTTCCTTTTTCAGTAAGGCCTTGCAGGGGGCTGAGCTGAAGTACACTATCATGGAAAAGTAGGCATTTTCCTTGGTAAAAGAAACAAAGGTTTTTAGACCTTACATTCTAAGTTCTAAAGTGGTTGCTTATGTTCCCCACACCATGGTGAAGGACATTTTGTCAGAGATGGAAGTCTCAAGAAAAGATGTAGGTGGGTGAACAAGTTGCAAGAATATGATATGGATATCCAAACCACAAAGTTGGTGAGAGGTTTGGGCTTAGCTAAGCTTATGGCTGAGAGAAACTTGCAAACTATTGAGGTAAATGAGGTAGAAGAAGAAAGGGCAGGTGTTTTTGAAAGGTTGATGAGTTCTGAGTGGTACAAGGATGTAATTTTCTATCTCAGACACTTATACTGCCCGAGTATTTAAGTAAGAACCAAAAAGAGCTCTTAAGTTGGCTTCCCAGAAATATGTCATCACTGATTATGGGTTAGCTTGGAAGAACCTAGAGGGAGTCCTCTTAAGGTGCATTACTGAAGAAGAAGCCCCCAAGATAATTGCTGATCTCCATGGAGGAGTTTGTGGGGGGAATTTTGTCTACAAGAGTAACAACACACAAGATCCTGAGGGCTGGTTATTGGTGGCCAACTCTCTTCAAGGATACAACTCTTTTGGTTAGAAGATGTGAGAGTTGTCAAGCACTTCTCTGAAGACTCAAAGCTTCAGCTCCCTTCCTTTAACCTCAGATCAATCAAGCCCATTCAAGCAATGGGGAATGGATTTCATTGGTGAGATTTCAGACCCTTCAAGTGCTGGCCATAAGTGGATTCTTGTAGCCACTGATTACTTTCACCAAGTGGGTGGAGGCAATCCCCACCAAAAGAGCAACACACCAAATTGTCATGGATTTTCTATTGAACCATATCATCTCGCAGTTTTGGGTGCCACCAAGATTGATTGTTGCTGAAATGCCATGAGCTTTAGAGCTAAACCTTTGATGGCAATGTGCAAAGAGTATGGGATCAACTTGACATATGCCTCTAATTACAATCCCCAAGGAAATGGACAAGCTGAGTCCAGTAATAAAAATTTTTTGATTATCAAGAAGAACATTGAGCAAACAAGAGAAAGTGGGGTGAACAAATTGAAGTTTTTGTTTGGGGGAGATAGATCACTCGCTAAAAGAGCCACTGAAAGAGTCCATTTGAGTTGGTATATGGGACTCAGGCCCTACTACCCCTTCATATGCAACTATCTTCATATCAATTTATGCAACAACTGGAAGATCAAGAGGTAGGTCCTTATGATGCTCGCATTAACCAGATTGTTGAGCTTGATGAAGAGAGGAGGGCATCCCACCAGAGGCATGTAAAGTTCAGAGAGAAAGGTGAAGAAGTTATTTGACAAGAAGGTCACTCCTAGGGCTTTCAATGTTGAGATCTTGTGTTGCTATGGGATAATAGGCATGAAGATAAGGGCAAGCATGGCAAGTTTGACTCATTATGGATGGGCCCTTACTCCATTGATATCAGATTGGTGAGCATACCTTCTTCCTCAAGGACTTAGATGGTGAACTACTCAATTTCCTATTAATGGTAGGAATTTGAAGCATTTCTTGGATTGATTCCCCTAATCAAGGCAAAAATCTTGTGTACAATGTATAGTTTGTTGTTTGTTTCCTCTTTTTGTGTTTTTGTTCATTCTAGTCCTCGTGACCTATTTTTGTTGGTTTCTCTATTTTTTTTTGGGAGGTGGCTCTGCTTTCTCTCTCGCAAGTTGACTCCATTTCCCAATGGATATTTTTTTGCACTTGGTCTACCTTTTTTCTTGTGGCACTCACAGGGAGTGCCCATCCCCGAGTCGAGCCGATGTTGGTGCTCAAAATAGTCTCGCCCCAGTTTTCCTTTGAAAATCTATCGATTTACGGCCTCTGTCACTTTCTTTTTCCCCGTTTGCCTGGTTAATCTTTGTTTCCATTTTTAATTTTTTTCTGGGTCGTAGATCACTTATGGGTCCATGGTTTTCTCCTTTTTTTTGTTCCTCCGAAAAGGTCTATAATTTGGGTCTCCCATTCTCTGTTCATCTAAAAACTCAGGTTCTCCCATGTTTTCCATTCTCCACTGTTAGGATTTGTTTTCCTTTTCATTTTCTGCCCTAAATACTTGAAGAAAAATGAATGGATGTGTCTCTGATGGACATATTTGAGCCTCAGAACATTTCTAAATTCTCTGTCCTTGAGAAATTTTCATTTTCGGGCTCAAATGATCATTTTTCTATATTTTATGGTTTGACGGGTGTTTCTCCTGGTCAAATTTACATCCTTGCATCGACAGGGACGTGGCACCTTTTGGTTGATGCGGCTCACTGGGTACTTCAAAATTTCTATGAATCACCTCAACTTAAAATGTGTCCACGTGGAGGAACGACGCTCATTTGAAGATCTACTTTTTGGTTTGGCCTTGGAGTAGCACCGAGAGGACACATGGAGGTTTCCGCTACTTTTCCCAACTTAGATAAATTTTATGCAACTAAAATAGTTTGGGGAGGAGAACAGGACACGTGGCAAGCCCACGCTCACTCACTTTGGGCACTCAGTTTTTTTTAAGAAGCACAATGAGGACACTTGGAGGCCTCCCGCTCACTTTGCATTTTTCTTGGACTTTTCAACGGCCAAAGGAGACTACCCTAGAGCATGACACTTGCACCTTCCACTGAGCTTCGAGCCTTCAAACAAATTTTTCTCAAGCTAGACACGTGGCGAGCCCGCGCTCATTCAAGGTCTCAATTTTTGGGGACCATCTCAAGGTGCACCATAGTGACACATGGCAGCTTTGACAAGTCAAAAGGAGTGGGGAAGTGACCATCGAGGGCAACTTAGAATTTTTTTCCTCTTATGCTCAAAAGGGTTAAGATATCAAAATGGCCCACAAGCCCGATGGAAGAAAGGTCAAAGCTTTGCTTCAAGTCAAAGGGGCAGGGAGGCACCATCGGGGTAACTTGGGCCTTGAGAAATTTGGAAAAAGAAAGGTCAAAGCTTTTCCTTTGTGGGAAAGAAGGAAATTTGGAAAATTTTCCTTTGTGGGAAAAAGAGTTAAAAGTAAAAAGAAGGAAGTGGTTCCACTGGGACCCACATTGGAAACTTCAAGCATTTCTCAAGGGCGGAGCTATGGGGAAAACTTGGAAAATTTTCCTTTTTCCAAAAAGAGGGTCAAATGGCAAAATTTATCCATGGTTCCTTTGGGACCCACCTCAGACACGTGTCAAGCTCATTTCTCGAGGGTGAGGTGCGGAACAAAAAAATGAAATTTTTCCATTTTTCCAAAAGTTGTAAAAGTCAGAGGAAACCCCTGGGTCTGTTTTTAAGTTTGAATCTTCCACGTGGATGGCCCAAATTCAAAGTAAAGATCAACGACAACCGAGAGTCTGAATCTGATTTTCCCCATTTTTACTAAACATGCCTGGAAGTGTGAGTCTTCATGATTTCTTGGTATTTCCTACACGCCAAGTAGAGAGGGGAGTTAATGTTGATATCTGAGTTTGGTGGGGAGATCTGGAAGATGTCTTTCACCATTAAAATGGTCTCACTATCGTGCTCGATCGATTTTCCATTTTTCTTCTCCCAAGCACAAGGAGCCATATTTGATAGATTAGGGGTGAAGTGGTTGGAAAATTGAAGAAAGAGTGATCTACCAGAGGAAGGAGTTGAATGCGGAGATATTCGATGAGATCTTCCCCTCGAGCACCTGGTGAAACTTTTTACAGATCTGATTCTGAGAATCGCGATCATGATCATGGCAAGCACTGGTAGCACTCAAGGTCTAGATTTTGGGGGGAAAAGGGGTCTCTATTGTAAATGTTATAAATGGCACAAATTTTTCATGTGCAAATGGTTGGAGTGTTAGGGGTCGGACTGAATTTTCTAATAGAAAAAGCTTGACAGAGCCCATCATTTTGAGAAGCCATTTGAGAAGCTTGTATATCTCTTTTGTATTAAATCTGATCATGTCAAGGTGGTTGTAAGTGTACAACCATTGACAAGCTCTGAGACTGTTCTAGAAACTTTCCCTGCTAATAGATTTAATCAAATTCGAGTTATTCTGTGTTGTTTGAGAGAAAAATGTGTTTGTTTTATTTCTTGATGTATGCGAGTAGTTTTTCTTGTTTCTATTGCAATCTTGTATTAAAATCTGATTCAATCACACAGCCTCAATCCTTGTGATAGTTTAGTGGCATCTACAATTTCATTTCTCAAGAGCTTCATCTGGGATTGGAATAAACGATTTAAAATCACTTTTCTTTCATCTATGTTGACAGAGATTTTCTGTAAGCCTCTGGGTGTACCTTAGGCGTGATTTGACTTAGATCTTGATGCTTTGTTGGATTTTCTAACTCGAGCCTTCGTGATAGAATCTCAAAGATTGTGTGAAAAAGTGCTAATCTGGGCCTCCATTGAAGCACATATTCTAGTTAAAGAAACATTTTAGCTATTATGTGGCATTCTGTTGGTTTAACCTTCCATTTTGTAAGATTCCTCAAGGATCTGGTGAATCAAGTTCATCCTACCCCACCTCCCACCAAAAATTTTATTCAAAAACAACCAATCCTACCTATACTACCCCTTGTTTGTCCTGTGTGCATACAAATGCATAATATCTATTACCAAAACATGCAGAAGCAATCAGGGTCCCAAATGTCTTTAGTAACCTTTTCCTTGTTGTGAAAATATCTCCATGATCTAGGAAGTGACAACTCGTGAGAGTCAGATTTGGTGTGTTGATCATATTTTCCCAAGGTCTTAGGAGTAAAGAGAAGGATGAGGAGGAATAAGATGCTCAAGGCAAGGGGGTTAGTGAGGAGGTAAATACAAAAGATCAAGGGACCCAAGCCTCACCAAGGAGCAGATAGAAGAGGTCATGGAAAGAGAAGTAACAAGATGCAAATAGAGAAGTTAGTGAAGTAGGAAATGGGGTGAAGCAAGATGAGATACTCAAGGAGATAGAAGAAGAGAGCATAGGAAATGAGTATGGAAGCATGGGTGGAGATCCCACCTACTCAGTTGTGAGTTTTCCAAAGTAGCGTGCATGGGAGGAAAAAGTGTGGTAAGCCAAAATAAGGGAAAGGGATGAGATACATAAATGATCCAAGTAAGGTACAACATGCGCGCTTCAAGAGTACCATACCTACAGACCAACTCATTTCATGGTCTTCATTCAAGGAAGAGGGTGCGTACCCCCAAACCAGGAAAATGCTATCTTGGGTGTTTGAGTCCCACGTCAATGAACTTGAGTTCAAAGTAAGTAAAGGGGCACCGAGGAAGGTACCGAGATAACAAAGAAATAAACTCGATGGTGAATTCTCAACTATTATCCAAAGAGCAGTCTACAATGCACATAACAAGGTGTTGGTTGAGGTGGAGGCAAGACTCTTCGAGAGGAATGACAGGGTGAGATTCCTAGAATGAGAATTGGAGAAGAAAAAGAGGATCTCTTTGAGAAAATCAAGGATCCGGAGCAGAAGAGTTGATTAGTGCACGCTTAAGGCGCGAGATGAGGGAGGAAAAGGCAAAGGTACGCGAGGTATACAAGAAAATTGAGATGATTACAGATGTTATTGTCTTAAAGCATCCAGACCTAGCACCACCCGAGTAGAAATATGAATCAAACTTGCAATGCTTAGAAGATTTGACTCACATCCTTACGATGGAAAGGCAACCACTCACCTTAGAATCAGTAGAAGAGGCACTGGCATGCCAGGAGAAAGAGGAAAATCATAAGGTTATGGAGATAGTCGCTCGATACACTAAGCTCCTTGCCACTGTAAACGCTTACCGCATAGATAGGCAAGATGGATATGACAATTGCGTTGATAGAGATAGAGTAGCAAGCATTCTAGTTGCTACACATGAGGCAGATCTCAAGGAGTTTCAGGAGAAAAATAAGGGAAATAAGGTAGAGTGAGATAAAATCCTAGCCGAGGTAGAGAACACCTTGAAGCCATCGAGACCTTATGGGGCTCGATAAAAAAATGGATTAAGGAATTATATCCCTAAATCACTGCGGGATGGATGCACTGGACAACCTCAGCAAACAATTGGAAGACATTGTGAGTACGTTGAATGCTAAGGATGATGAACTAAGTTTTGATGAGGTAAGTACTCTAGTAGGTGACCTCTGTCAATAAAGCGCAGTGAAGTGGATGCATGGGAGAAGATTGAGGCGATATAAGGAATAATTTCCCACTCATTCTTCAAAGAATAAACATATTCTTCTTCATTCCCCTATTCTTTATTTCTTACATTTCCCATTCTTCATTCCTTCATTATTTATTCCAACCATTCAAAGTCCCTCCATTCTTTATTCTTTGGAGAAAGGATGTTTCGAGGACAAAGAACAAGCTTAGTGTGAGGTGATGTTGGGCCTCAAAATACTAGCTAAGTACCAAAGTGTGCATGTGCGTGTGGGTTCAATAAAGAAGAAGGGCACACATTACGAGGGTTTAAGCAAGGTTTAGTAGAAACCATGGTGCACACGCAAGGCAAAACAAAGGATCTCAAGACTTAGCCATATTCGGCTCTCCAAGAAGCACTTGAGGAAAACGTGACTGACTAGGCGTCTTGAGTGGATAAGGTGCCAACTTGGTGACTTGTTGGTCAACGAAAGAATATTCCACATATAGAACATCCTCGAAAGACATCATTGCAGAAAGTGGAGATCTCAGATCAGAAGAAGCATGCTCCATCGAGGAGCACAGGGACACTTGCCATTCGATCTTCTCTTGGAGGAAGGCATGGCAAAGGGTGATAAACCTATTTATACAGATGCTCTAGAGCAAAGAAGACACACCTGAATGAAGAGAGGTCGATGAGGAGAAGCTTCAGGATCATCACAAAGAGGATGAAGGGTGAAGCCCTGCAAAAAGAGTAGGAGGTTCTAAGGGTTGGGGTTACCATTAGAGGGCTATAGGAAGGATATACTATATAAAGGGATGAGTCTATGAGAATTTATGTAATGAGGGAAGCATAACTAGGGTCTCTGATACATGAGTCATGTCTTTCTTGATACATTTTGTGTGTTATGACCCTTTTGAATGTAATATGGTTACTAGAACTATGATCAATATAAATATATGTTCCAAATATATTGTTTATGGGTGAAAACCCTAGTATCTTTTCTTTATGTCATGACTCAAATATGCTAACCCAAAAGTGAAAAATATGCCTAGTTTTAATTTTGTAATTGACAGCTAGAATGCTAACCCAAAATTGAAAAATATGCCTAAAAGATAAAAGAGATCCAAAAAGAGTGAGTAAAGGTAAGAAAGAGTTAGGATCACCTAGAATTGATAGACGTGCATGAGCACTGACGTCCTAATCATGGTGCTAGTGTTTAAGGCCATAAATTTTAAATCACTCAAGTTTCGTCGAGGTTGTACATGGTGTGTCGATCAAGGAGAAAGAAAGAGACAAAGAAAAGAAGCCAAAGATAGTTGTCAACCACTAGTTTTCTTACTTATGAATCATGTATACATTAGTATGCTTTAGGACCTATAAATGTACCCAAATGTGTGATTTTATCTCTACAAACCGATCCAAAACGAGGACATGTAGTGTAACACTTATTTTTTTTTTTCAACTTGTATTTTGAACACCAAGGGTAATTTATCCTCACAACACATAGACACACACAAATTTCCTCCTTATGATTTGATAATGTTATGAACAAGGGTTTTACATATTGTTACATGTCATTTTATAGTTTTGTGAGCTAGAGTGCCTTATAATGAACACCATTTTTAGATAAGTGAAGTATACATGAAGTATGAGATCCTTACTGTCAAAGAGTCCACGACCATATACGTCTAATTCAGGACTATATAAATATGGTCTAGATCATACAATAGTTATACAGTCATGCCCTTGCTTGGTTTTCAATTCCATAACTTACAATGAAGCGTTTCCACCTCAAATCTAGTTATGTTTATCAATATATGGTTGTAATAAAAATATAATAGTTGTATGATCACAATATGGTAGTACTACATGAAAAATATTGCAATAAGCATCATTTACAAATCACCTCTTTTTCTTTTCCTAGGTGAAAACTACAAATCAACACATGACATATTGAAAAAATGCTCGACATTGTAAATTAATGGAGAGTTTTTCCTAGAATGCTACTTGATAACGTGGGATGTTGAAACACCAATGTGAGTCATAAAGGATTCATAAAAGGTCCTTCAAAGATATAGATCAACACTTGACATATAGAGAAGTAAGGAACAAGTGTAGTGGAGATTTACGAAGTGCTTATAAATGTTGTAAAAAGACACAAACAATATGAGTTAATGAGAAATCCTATAGAAGATCTCGTATATTATGTATGAATTTTTAGAAGCCGTGAATGTTTTTAAATGGGTTTGTTAAAACCTATAAAATTTTCTTATTTTTTAATGTGATGGATGAGAGACTACAAAAATTGTGAGAAATAAGAATTGTTTGTTCAACATGCATATAGACTATGAAGAATCATTTACTAAGGCATTAAGATATTTCATGTATAACCTGAAGGGTTCAGTGAGTTAGGAGATGTTATGGAGTTACATGATAAGCTATGAGGTGTTTCACAATACTTGTAGTTTGAATGCGATTTAGGACATACAATGAACCCAAGAAAGACAAAATATTCAAGAGAAGTGAGAAGGATTAAGTATTAAAGTGAGTCAAGTTGTGTGTAGATTATTCACCATTTTTTGAGAAGAAAGGGTCCCATGATTTCTTCTACTAGATTCAATAACTAAAACTAAAGTTATTTAATGTTGTACAACTCAACTTAATCATCCTTGAACATCCGAAATCCAATAAGTTTATCCCTTTAGCTCTTCCATGACTTGCTTATCTTTACACTACACCGGATATCGACAATTTTGGGAATATTATAATATGATCAACATAGTAAAAACTATATTCTTCATGCTCAAATTGCATGTTTTACATTACTCCTCTTTGTAGAATTGTATAAATGGGCCGATATTTGGTCGTCTTGGTCGATCGATACATTCACACCTCTTAAAATTCACCAACTCTATTTTGAATTTGAATATCTTCTTCAGTCATGTCATCTTTTTAAAGTTAGCCTTATTATAACATTTCACATATGGAATACAATATAAGCTAGTTATTGTCAATGTATAACTCACCTCACACTCTCACAAAATCGTATTCCAATTCTAATTACCAAAAGAACTCAAAAGGTTCCTAAATCTACAAAAATAAATTGTACATTAATTAGATTAGTCCATACTATAGGTATGAATCCCTCACATATGTCAAAGAGTCTTGCTTCATCACTTTCCAACCCTCGTAAAGGTCATAGAGCCATGTCTTGAAAGAGCAAAGTCACCCAATATGTTATTCAAGGGGTTCAAGTAAAAGGTTTGGAATGCGTCCTTGCGAACACCTCTTTATACTACTACCATGATAGGTACATGATATACTATGCACCTAGCCCACAATCTTGGTGTAAAGATACATGAAGGAAACCCTTTGGGGCTAGTTAAACATTCACAAATACACAATCATCTAGGAGAACTCCACGAGGCTTGATCCATTCACGAGGGCATGTAGTGTCACACTTAGATTGACTTGTTAACTTGGATTCTAAACACCAAGGTTGCTCAACCTCATGACACACACACACACACACACAAAATTTCTCCTTTTGCTTTGTTAATGCCTTGATCAATTGTTCTCTTAGTTTCTAGGGTTTCTATATTTTTATAGGTTATTCTGGTCATTTTGTAGTTGTGTGAGCTAGAGTGACATACATCGAATATCATTTGTAGACAAGCGAAGCACAAACGATGTTTCTGATCTAGAATCTCAAAATTTATTATCATGCATGGTTAAAAATAAAAGGGAGGATGTTTGTTCTTTTTCTTTTCGTCACAATTTTGGGGGACCACCCATTTGCCTAACAGAGGGAGCCTAAATTATATGCCAGCATAAACAGTAAAAGTGTAATGTGCTTTCCTTTAAAGTTTTCCCATGTGCTTTCCTTCAAAGTTTTCCCGCACAATTTCTCCTTCCGTGCAGTGACCGAAATTACGATTTGTTGTTTCGGAATACACACTATTTTTCGGGAATCGGAATAAGACTTTTTTTCGTAAAGCGAGGGCAGAGATGTCTTTATTTTGTGCGTGTAATGAAAGTCATGTACTCTGAAACGAATATTTTACATTATTCAACGCACAAAATAAAGATAATCCGTACTCTGAAACGATTATGATTTTGGGACACATGTCTTTTCAGAACAAGATTTTTTGCGTGTAAGCTGTAAAGCAAAGTAGATTGTATTTTTACTATTAGTATTGGGAATCCCGAGGAGATATTTGCGAAAGAAGATAATATAAGGGAGAGGCACCATAACAAAACATAACATAATCCAGCGGCAAAGGTATTCATTTGGCATCTTTACCAGCGATTCAGATCTATAAAAGCAAGTTTTGAAGCAGAGAGATCTGAAGGTGAAGATGAGTTCGTCTGAGTTGAAAGTCGATCCGAAGCAAGTGAGGTTTACCCAGGCTTCGATTGCAAGTCATTTCAGCGCCAAGCATGGAAAAGGGACGTCTCTGAATGATGCATGCTCTAAACTTAAGAGCGGCGAGCTCACCCCCTCCGACTTTCCTCCCATAAGAGTGTCAAAGGATGCAAATGGTGTTATGCAGTCTCACGACAATAGGAGACTGTGGGTGTATCGAGAGGCAGGCGTGAGCAACGTGAAATCCCAACTTTTGTCAAAGCCTCCCTCCCATAAGCCTCCTCCGCCTGCTGCGTCTCGTCATGCCTCTTTCTCTCCCAAGGTCCGAGGGAAGAAGTAACACTACTCTTCAGATATAACTATGGAATATAGTCGTAGATTATAAGGTTACTGGTATGTTTGTAAATATAAATGTGTGTATGGGTCTGTGTATGAAGATGATGTAGATATGGATGGAAGAAATGAGCTCCGGATCTAAGGTGTTTAGCGCAGTATGTATTCCGCTGTGTTTATGTAAATACTTGCGTTGTTTTGGTACTAGTCTGTCGAAGGCGTATGCATAGCGTTGGTAATACTTAAATATATATTCCACTCTATTTATAATATTTTGTCTTTTTTGGCTTGTGGAGTGGGAATGTTTTATTAATTATTGATTTATTATAAAAATGTGGTTGTAGCTATTATTAGTAAATACTTCTCAAACTTTTGGTTCCTCTTTGATTTTAGATTTTGACTTGTTTTATGATCCTCTTTTTTTTTAAGCTTAAGGTTGTACTAAATAATTTTCGAATCGGAGTTGTTTTGTGATCTTGTGAAAGCTTACACCATGGTTAAGAAGATTTAAAATTACATTGGAATTTCGTAAATGTATCTGACTAAAAGTTTCATTATTTTATGTATGTGATTATTAATTTGGAAATGTTAGGAATAGTTTTTTGTAATTTTAAAGATTATATTTATTAATTATAGTGACATCAACCTTTTATGAAGGAATTTAATTGATCTAAATGTATGATATTAGTAAAAATGAAAAAATAGTTATGTTGAAAGGAAATGGAAAGTGACAATTTGAATATGGTGTACAAATATTAGTCATCATGCACTGAATAATAAAAAGATGGCATTTCATGATGTGATTGATGATTCTGAGATAAAATTTCAAATTATAAAATCACCTACTAGACATTGATGAAACAATTTACATGACAACAAAGAACACATCTTCTTTATACCATTCTTTACTATTTTATAGGTGACAATGATTAGAATGTTTTTTGCAAAGTATCATTGTACATTCGGATTTATATACTATTGAAAACAAATCCTCTCCACTAACATTGGATTAATATTTTTAATGCTAAATTATTTTTAAAGTAATAGAAGGAATTATAAGCACTAAAAGGGCATATGTAACTTGGTATAACAAGGAATGTATTTCTCGCTGAAATCAACAAACAAAAAAGTCGAATAAAATGAATAAAATAAATATAGTCACAGATAATTCACATTGAGCTTTACAACACAACTATTTTAGATTCTAATGTACTTTGAAAATAACCTTAACTTAAAATTTACAACATATATTCTAAAATATTGATAAATTATATAGAAGATCATATAACCCCACTCTTCTTTCCCTCCCTCCATATGGCCCTAACCTTCCTATCCACATAAGCCCATAAATTCCTATATAGGGATGTTGTGGAAATTACATATGGTTTTCATTTTGTTTATCACAATGTTGACACATTTAAATTCATGAGGAGTAAGGGTGGAAATGGAAATCATGCATTAGGAGAATAATACAATATGACCAATTTATTCATATTTTTGTAATATTCATTATATATAGTGTTATTCATAGGCATACACTAATTAACTAGTACTATTGTTAGAAGGATGGCCGCATGCATTGTTTTTCAATGTTGAAGTCTTACCGATCCTAGTATATTATGGTATTTTATATGTTAGTACATAACAAACTTACGAAATCTTTTGGGATTACGTATTTAATTGAATGATGATTTTTAATAAATTGAAACAATTCTAAGAAGTGGTTAAGAGATGAATCTTACTAGAGTAGCAAAAATTATATTTGGTGGATGTTAAATGAAGTTTCTAGAGTACAAATGAACCTAGAAGGACAATAGAAGGTACATATAAATAAAACATACTCGTCCTTAAAGATATTTTCCATTATTTTCCTATAAATGCAACTTCCATTATGGTATCACCTCTTTTCAAATATAAATATTATATTATATCAATTCAATATTATATATCGTCGAAGCCAAACATCAAAATTAATATACTATTTTGTAATGGACAAGGTTATCAAAGCCATATAATAAATTTTAGGATGCATTAAAAAGGATTGTTGATGATCCGTTAATATCCCTTACATATTTTGAGAAAATCAATGGATTATTGTCCAACATGAATTCATAATGTAGGATAGAGGAAGGGAGAGAAATCATAACACATGCGTCCCAACATACTCAAACAATTCTTATGCTAGTGGATTTCAACCTTCATTTTTACATCACTCTCTTCAGAAAAGAATCATGGTGCATTTGGTTGTGTTCCTTTTCTAAATTTTTGATATAGCTACAATAGTCTTCCTCCTACAAAAAAAAACGTTTGACGCCATTAACAAAAGAATCTCAAATCTAGTTACGAGATGGGCATAAAGCTACCTTAAGAGTGTTCACACACTGGGTATAGAGTAGTTTAATTTGGAGTAATTATTGTTTATCCAAATAACTCTCCTAGTTATTTAGATAACTTATACTTTCATTTTGGCTCTGATGTTTCACATTTCAGGTTGCACGCATTTCTTGCATGCCCCTTTGTAGTCTTGCCTTCAAAATTGGTTGTCCCTAGTCTTCTTGCATTAGGCAGCCCTATTTTTTGTGTCTGTCGCCGCACCCTTCCTTAGTTGGATGCTCGTGCCTTGTGTTGGTGCTCGATTTGTTTCGCTTGATTTCCATTATTTTCCTTTGATCTATGTGTTCTAAAACATTTTCTCTCGATGTGGGTGTTCAGAAAGTTTCTACCTCCACTTGAAATGCCTCAAATTGTTTGCAGAATCCATTGTCATGTCCCTCCTTGAAAAGTCTCCGAGTTTGCCTTGTTTTTGCCCTAATTTCTTCAAAATCCGTGGGCTTTGTCGCTTTCTTGTTTTTCCCCAGACCATGGAAGCTTGAGAATGGTTAATCTATATTTGTATGCCTTTGAAAATCCAAAATCCATGGTCGAAGGGATGCTCGAACCATGATTCACTTGTTTTTGTTTTAAAAAAATTCATCCTTAGTGAAAAATCGGGTTTTGGGCGTGAATGGTGATTTTCTGTATTTTGATGGTCTGACGGGTGTCTTTTTCCTATCAAATTTATTCCTCAGTTCGACGGTCACGTGGATTCTTTTGGTTGGTTAGGGGACGGTGGGCAAATGCTTTAACTTATCACTTTTTGATTTTTTTGGCAAAAAGGCAAATTTGGTCCCGTGGCTCCGCTCATTTCTGATTGGTTCTTTTGGTGCTTACGTGGCTTCTTCTAATTGGATGGGGTGCGACGGGTTTGTTTTTGAACTTGTTCCTTTTGGCTACTTCGGCAAAAGGTTTGAACTCACCCCGCGGCCCCGCCAGGTTCTGATTAAAGCAAATTTTAAGTGGCAGGGAAAAGGAAACGGGTTTCACTGGGACCCACATTGGGACACATGTCTCGACTCATTTTCACTGGCGGAGCTGCGGGAAAACTTGGAAAATGTTCCATTTCTTCAAAAGTTTGTAAAGGTCAAAGGAAACGCTTGAGCCGTTTTAAATTGAATCTCCCATGTGGACGGTCCAAATTCAAAGCAGAATCAATGGTAGTTGTGCATCCGTATCTGATTCTTCTGCCATTTTCACTCTAGAGTGTGTAACGCCCGCATTTTTTTCCACATAAATCCTTGTGAAACCCGATAGCAAGCAGGAAAAATTATGGATTTTTTTTTAAAGGTTACAAGGCATTAGCCGAGATTTAATCTAATCCGGATTATAAATTTTTAACAATTACAAGGCATCGAGAAAAACAATTATCAATTAATTAAGATTGCCCCAATTTTCAAAATTAATATTACGTCTTAATTATTTAATTTACATACACTATCAGATCAAATTCAACCTCATTGCTTGCTCTTTCCGCCGCAATGGTAAAGGCGAACCCTAAAATTTTTGTGAACCCTAAATTCTTATATGCTAGCAAAGTGTCCATCGTAACGACGATGTGGGGATACGAACTAGGGATGTATTGAGAATCACAACAGCTTCTCTTGAATACCACTAAACGCTCTCCCTCATCGCGCATAATAGAAGCTCAATCTGCAGAATGGTAATGACATCCTCTTGGAGCATTTAAAAATGACGGATCTTCTTTCGTGATTAGCCGCATAGATAGATCCACCTCGCCCAAGGTCTCAACAAAAATATTGGAAGCGCTAATACTAGTAATCGCAGCTACAAGAGACTTCCCTAATCAAAATAGCAAAATCGGATCTGAACACACAGTAACCTCTGGTGGAGATAAACCCCCTGGTGCAAACAGGAAATCTGAGGGCATTAATGGTGGAGACAAGGAAAATAAAGATCTAGCCTGTGTTTACGAAAATGAAGACCAAACCCATGCTCATTAAAAATTGGTTATGCGTGGATCTCGGTGATCGAGAGAGAAAGAGACAGGATCGCCGTAACTGTGAAAAACATAACAATGCTAACAGTCCAGATCTTATGCTTCAAATGTCTCAAACAAAAGGAGAATTCCGTAACGAGTTCTCAAACCCTCCCAAGAGGTCCCGATGCCGGTTGCGATGAAGATCTCATTAAATGTTCTTATAGAGGAGGAAAACCTCTCCCACTCGGGTCTCATTTTGCAGATTTCACAAATTTTGGCCTCGAACTTTCTTAGCGCCATGACTGGATAGCCTAGAGATGGAAAGAAAGGATACAAGGTAAGATTGAGCTTTACCCTTGTGCTAAAGCTTATTTCATTGCTGTCTTTGAAACCCCGAAGATAGGGATTTAATTTTTAGTCAACATTGGGTTTGGGGGAACACGGGCTTATGTCCAAACCTTGTTATCTCTGTCTTTCGACCCTTTAAAAGAGTCTTTTGATACCTACTTGATTTGGGTTCACTTACCAAGGCTCCTCCTACACTTTGGAAGATCTTGTCTCATTGCCACAGGGGATACTCTAGGCTCACGTGTGGCAGTTGATGATAAGACCTCCATTCAAACCCATACTACTTATGCTTGAATCTCGATTGATCTCGATACCTCCAAACCCTTACTAGCAGAAATCAATCTACAGATCGGTGAAAGGCTCTGGGTGCAGAGGATAGACTATGAGAGACTTGCCTTCAGATGTCGGCGTTACTTCAAAAGTGGTCATGTTACAGACGATTGTGAACATTTCAAACAAAAGACAAAAACTACCTAGTGGAAGGATTCTCTACCCGAACATCTTACAATTGACTCAGATCTGGTTGAGGAATCTAGTGCCCCCCTGCAAGTTGACTCACCTATCGTGAATGGTTTGCAGATCAATACAGAGAAGCTACCTCCAGACTATTCTCTTTAGGGTGCTGATTCAGTGATTAAGGATGCTTCGACCCCCTACCTATGGGTCACATCCCTATCAAATCCATTGCAGTTGTTCTTCCGATTGCAGTGGATGCAGCAAATCAGGAATGGACAGTGGTGGATAGGAAAAAGAAGGGAAATGCCAAATCTAAATCCCCCACCATATCAGACAAGGTATGATTCTTGTCCTTTTAGGTGATATTATTACTACATCTTGGCAAAGGGCCTGCTGCGCAGTTGTTGGGATGTTGTCTTGATGTTAAGTAGTTGTTTAGTTGTTTTTGTAGCAGTTGCAATGCTTTTGCTGGTTTTAATCTTGGGATTATTTTCATTGTTGGGCTTTTTGGGGTAAAATCTGGCTTTTGAGCACTGTTGTACAAGGGTATGGTCCCTTTCAAAAAACTATTTACCAATAATAAACAAAAAATATTTCACTAACAAGGCTCCAAAATTTTATTTAAATAATCTTCATTAGCTTTTCAAATCATAACTCCATTAATCCCTTTTAAATTAATTTATTTAAAGACCCCTAATTAAATTTAAAATTTAATTAGGCAAGACCAAAATCCTATAGCTCAAAAATCATGCACCTTAATATTTAGTTTATTTCTTAAAGGTCAAGTGTGCACAACTTGTGCTAACCCCTTGGGCCCAATTTAACATTACACACACCTTTTTTAATTTATTTCATTCCCACCTAAATACCCCATCACTTAAGTGATGTAGGGTTCATCCTACACCATTGGGTCTAATCTATATAGGCCATTAGATCTAGGTTGTCTGAACGAACCCTAGAAATCCTTATGGGATCTCATATATTCATTTCTTAGACCTATTTTCTCATTTTCTCTTGTTTGGATTTGTAGGTTAAGGAGGAGAAAAAGATGAAGCCATGGAGGCCAATGGAGAGGGATGAAAGCTCTACTTCGATTAAAAATTTATGCTTAAGACGTGGATCTATTCATTTCTCTTTTGTGGGTATTGTTTTCTCTTTGTAGAGCATATTTTTGTGTATTTGTCAACTCTAACAATTTACCACATTCCTATTCATTTATATAAATATTTTAAGGGTTTAATCAATTGTGGTTCATCCCTTTGCTTAGTTCAAATCCTATTGCAACAAGGAGGACATTATACTATAAAAACAATTCCATATATTCCTTCTTATACATCATTGAATAAGAGAATAATAAACATACCCAAATGAAATTTATCTCATCCAAACCGGATTACCAATAATGTCAAAATGATCAACACTCCCTTTTCATTCAACTTGAATAACATTCATACTTAAAGGATCTTTATTTTCATTTCAAAATAGTTACAAGGTTCCCATTTTGATAAAATAATGCAAGCCATAATAAACCATTTACAATAATCTAGCCAATAGGTAAGATTACATCCAATTTAGTGTTGGTAAAATATACAAGTTGTAAAGCCATAATAGATCAAATTTCAACTCCACATTCCTTTTCCCAACAAGAGCACTTCTTCTATTGAGCTCCACCATCTCATCAAGCCATGCACACAACAAAATGGGGGAGTAGGCAACACTCTCCACCCAACCAAAATATCCAATGAGAGAGAGAATTCTTCTCCCTCATTGCCCCCGAGCCCCAACAAGGAAACAATGAGGGCCATTAGACAACCATGGAAACTCAAAAATGGCTCCACACACACATTATATCAAGACAAACAACGAAAAACATTAAACCAACTTCTTTACAACCAACCGATAAATCTCAAAACACAAAGGCTTCATGCTAAAGCCATGGATGAGAAAGTAATCCACACACACCTTTTATCAATACAAACAATGAAAAACATAAAACCAACTTCTTTACAACCAACCAACAAATCTCAAAACACAAAGGCTTCATACTAAAGCCATGGAGGAGAAAGGAACATGGGGTTCTTCTTATGCCTCCCAAGGGCTTGGGTGTCCACCTAAGAGCCTCCAAAACTCCATCACAATACATACAACACTCTTATGCCTCCCTCTAAGAAGATACACCACTCTTATGCCTCCCTCAAGAAATCAACCCACTCTTATGCCTCCCTCAAGAAAATAACAAGATAAATACAAAATATATTTATCAACTAGGTGGACATCCCAACCCAACTCCCTCCTAAGATACCCAATAACATTTCTCTTATGCCTCCCTCAAGTTTTACCCCCATTTCCATTTCTCCCACAACCTAAGGATCAAATCTATTTCCCACAAACATAAGCAATATAACAATCATCAATTATACATATGAGCACAACCAAAATAGTAAGGTAAAATCAAGGGTGAAGATCTACCTTACAATGAAGAGTATCAATACACAACAAGCTCCAAGCCTTCCAACATCCTAAGTAAACACCATCCACTCCAAGTTCCATTCACCATTCTCAAGCAAGCTCTCCAAAATTACAAGCATTCCCAAAAAGAAAAGAAATGAGTAAGTACCCCCAAATCCTCACACAAAATGAAATAAATAGAAAAGAGGGAGAGAGGGGTGATGTGGCTCCATGTAGGATGCCACATCATCTCTCCTCCAACTCACATCACCAAGGTCAAACCCAAACCCCAAAGCATAATAAATTGGTGGTTGGGGAAAAGACCACCCTCTTACACACTCAACCCAACCCACACCCCTAAGGACAACAATTAATTACCCATGTAAGAAAAGTGCAATGAATTGCCCTTTTCCTTCATTAAAACACAAAATAGGACCTAAAATAAGTCCCTCACATCATAGGCTAGGTGGGTGGGTCAATATAAGAGGTGTGGGACAAGCTTAACTTGTCCCACAAGTCACCAAAATGGCCTAGAAGGTCAAAATCCGAATTTCACTTGAGAGATAGAGTACAAACTACTCCAAAACAAATTAAATTCATTCTCATCCAACACACATTAAAGCTACCAACTCACATTTATTCCCCTTTTGTCACATCCTAATTAACACTAGTTAAACAATTTTAATTAACTTAAGAGGGGTGTTAAACAATAATAATAAAGTGACTCTTCAAACATAGGGGAGAGTTAATGTTGATATCTGAGTTTGGTGGGAAAAATCTGAGATGTCTTTCGCCATTAAAACGGTCCGACTCTCGGGCTCAATCTGATTTTTCGTTTTTTTCTCCCGAGCACATAAGAAACTAAATTTGACATATTAGGGGCGGAAGTGGTTGGCGATTTGAAGAAAGAGTGATCTACTAGAAGGAGGAGTTGACTGTGGGATATATTCAAGAGATTTTCCCCTAAGCACTCAGTGACTTTTTGCAGATCTCGATTTTGGAAATCGCAATCGCGATCGTGATCATGGCGAGAATTGGTAGCACTCAATGTCGAGATTTTTGGGGGAAAGGGGCTCTGTTGTAAATGTTATAAATGGCACAAATTTTTCGTGTAAATGGTTGGAGTGTTAGAGGTTGAAGAAAATTCCCAAGAGGAAAATTTGACAAAGCCTGTCTTTTGAGAAGCCGTTTGAGAAGCCTGTATATCTCTTTTGTATTAAGTTTGATTGTGTCAAGGTGGTTGCAAGTGTACAACCATTGACAAGCTCTGAGATTGTTCTAGAAACTTTCCCTGATAAATTTAATCAAACTCAAGTTATTCTATGTTGATCTTGAGCAAAATGTGTTTGTTTCATTTCTGAATGTCTGCAAATAGTTTTTCTTGTTCTTATTGTAATATTGTATCAAAATCTATCTTAATCACACAGTCTCAATCCTTGTGATAGTTTAGTGGCATCTGCAATCTCATTTCTCAAAAGAGCTTTCATCTGGGAGTGAAATAAACGATTTAAAATCACTTTTCTTTCATTTGTTGACAGAGATTATTTGTAAGCTTCGGGTGTACCTCAGGCATGATTGATCTTAGATTTTGATGTTTTATTGGGTCTTCTAACTCGAGCCTTCGTGTTAAAATCTCATAGATTGTGTGAAAAAGTGCTAATCTGGGCCTCCATTGAAGTACATATTCTGGTTAAAGGAACATTTTAGCTATTCTGAAGCATTTTGTTATCTAGACTTTCCATTTTGTAAGAGTTCTCAGAGATTTGGCAAATCAAGTTTATTCTGCCTCACCTCCCACCAAAACTTATTTAAAAACAACTAATCCTACCCATACTACCCTTGTTTGTCATGTGTGTATACAAATGCATAAATTTTATTACCAAAACATATAGAAACAATCAAGATTCCAAATGTCTTTAGTAGCCTGAACCTTGCCTAGAGAATATCTCCACTATCTAGAGTGACAACTCATGAGAGTTAGATTTTGTTGCATTGATCATATTTTCTTCAAGGTCTCCTTAACAACTTCATTAGGAAGGACATCTCCATCTCCTCCATAAACAACAAGCTACAAAAGGGTTCTCTTACCTTGGTTGAAAGGCACAACCTAAAATAGTGAGGATAGATCAAATCCTCTTGAGGGTGCTATCCATTTCTCCACATTTGAGTGATAGAGGGCCAATTAGATCCCATCCCCGGATACAAAATGACTCACCATGATCTATTTATCTCTAAGCTTCCTGCCAAAACTTGTGATGTTGCTCAGACTTTGAAGGAGAATCAATTTGGGTACTAACACCTTGCTTCCATACCTTCCTTTTGCATGAGTATGCCTTTTTCTTGTTTTGTGCGCACCTACACGTGCGGTTTCCCTCGATTTCCTTTCATGTTCTTGTATCTTGCTTTGAGCCTTGTTTCCTTTTTGTAATTCTTCTACGTGCCCTTATGAGCCTTCTTCCTTCTCCCCTTACATTCTTCTCCTCATTGCACGCCCCTCTGCAGACTTGCCTAAAATTGGCTAAGTCCCTACTCTTCCTCTTGCGCACTTGCTCACACCCTTCCCCTGTCGTGCACCTTCTTTTCTATTTTTTCCATCGCGCGCCTCCTTCAGATGAATTCTTCCCACGCCTGACCTCCGCAAACTTCAAATGGTCATAAATTTTGACCCAAAGCACTTTTTTTAAAAATTGACTTTCTGAAATGAGCATGATGTCCTCTACGCCACAGAAACTAGATTTCTTAAATTTATTGAGTATAGATGTGCAAAAATTGGAAAACATCTCCAACATGGAAATACACAATTTCAGGCCCAACCACCTGCAATTAATGAAGTATGATACCCCATTTCTTCTTCCAGAAGCTAAAGTATGTATGTAAGATGATTTGTAAGGGTGCCCATGCCATTTTTAGACCATTTAATTGTAGTTGTTGGTTGGTGAGAGAAGAAATCCGAGTTTCACTCTTTCTCTTTCTCTCATTCATTTTCTATATATTGTAAACACTTCTCATTTGAGAAGAGAGATATTCTGGGATGTGGGGAAACTCTGTAAAATTTGTTTCTCAACACCATTGAGTTGTAAACCCTCTCATGGGCCTAGAAAGTGTATTTGTGCCTCTATTTCAACAATGTAATGGATTGTGCATATTCTAAGAGCAATAAAATTGTGTTCGTGGTGTTCTTTCAACCCTTGCATTGTTTTGTTGTATCTCCTTGCCACTCTATTTTTGTTGTTATTTTTTGTGCATGTATGTCTCATTTGCAGGTGTATGTCTCATTTTGATTGTGCATGTATTCAAAATCGTGGCATTCGGGGTCTTGTAATTTTGCATCAAAATTATACAATGAACTTCAAGAGTGTTCATATCTATTCACATATAGACTATGTATATAGTTAGCTTTCAAATGGTACAATGGACCTATATTTAGAAAAATAATTAGTTTGATATATATTTATAATTTTTATAAGAATAATTTTGTATTTAATTTTTTTAAGAAAGAGGAAAGAATTTTTATAAATATTAGATTATCTAGAATGTTTATTTCCCTCTTGTTTTCATGCCTAGGTCACATAAGGTAAAATTTTGTGTATCCATTAAGTCTCACGACTAGCTCATCAAGTCATATTCAAGTAGCTCCCATGTGTCATATGTAATTAATTTTGTTTTAAATCAAATATATTAGTAGTAAAAATAATGAAAATTATGGTGATAAAAATTGAGCAATTGTGAATATAGGACTCATGGGGTTTGTGACATATTCCCCTTATTTTTATTGTCTTTATAACACTTGTTTCTACTACATTGGTTGACCGGACACATTAGAAATTTACCAGTAGTTAATAAATGTATGTCTTAAAATATTTTAAAAATTAAAAACTTCATGTTTAGTTTGGTTCATATTTGAATAACAAGAACAATTGTAATAATTTTATCTTTCTACAATGCAAGGAAAGCTAATATAACTAGTCTTCCTATTAAATAGGAAATTGATAACTATAAGTTCACATGTGTGTGTGTGTGTGTGTGTGTGTGTTTGTATAACAATATATATAATTAACTAACCAACCTAGGTAATTAATGACTTACTAGTTATTATACTAGATATCAGTAGATCACTTACTATTAACTATAGAGTAAATATCTAACATGTAAATGGTAAATCCATAATTACATGTTAGAAAAACATTCGCACTACCAAATATAGTATTCTCACCCCTATGGCATGTCATACGATATGAATCATGATGTTGATACAAAAGAAAGGCTCTATCCTTCTATAGTTTTCGACAAGTTTACTACAAACCTAGACTTGAACGGGTCCCATCAACTATCAAGCTTGTGGCGGTTTTGGATCTCCACAAACCTTTTCAAGATCCATGAACTTACTTCCTCCGAAGCTTTGTTCACCATTATGTTGTACATCAAAGAAGTATATATGAATCGAATTTCCTACTTATTACAAATCATATCAAGAAATCTCACATTGGAAATATTTCACATTACATCCCATAAGAATCACAATGCTCTTAATTATAGTAACTATTGTTGGTCACTATCAATCGATCTTGAACAACAGAGGAAACTTCCATTGTGACTAGAAGTTTCCCTTAACTTTAACCAATTTGGAAGAGAAGTTGCCCTTAACACGAACACCGAAAATTGAATCAGTATCATACCGCATACTAATGTCTTAATCTTGTTCCACATGATCACCATTTCCAATCAATGTTTTAACTCGACTAATCATCTTCAAATGAAGTATAGAAGTCGAGGGTCTCCAAGGTTAGAGGATCTTTACAGCTTAATCGCTATTCAATATAATTTTTTTAGTATCAATCGTTATCCAATTTTTCCCCTCAGAAAAATTGAACAAACATGAACTTGCACACTGATAAATCGGAGGGATAATTAGGCCATGGGAGAGCAAATTTCGATTCTCGATGGTCAAGTTGTAGGTGGGCTCGGTAATGGCAATAATTCTGGAGGCAAGAAATTGAAGGAATCTCAGAGTCGAGATAAGCGAAAAATGGAGGCCCCGAACTTCAAATTTTAGACTTCTGGACGCTTTATAGTTTGGAGTTTTGGCGGACAAGCAAGGAAAAAAACAAATTAAAGTCCCAAAAGCCTAAAACCTTGAATTCTGAAAATGCTAAGAGTTTTCAGTGGTCAACTCCCCTTTCGGGTTAACGAGTCGTAGATTAGGTATGGCGGAGTCCAAACTTCAAAGTCGAATTTCATACTTCGAGGTTCGAGGTCTCGTAGGGTCAAACATTGAATAGTACCACGTGGAGGATGGTCAAAAGTACGAAACCCAAAGTCTGAAATTCTAACTTCAGAGTTTTGGAGGTTTCATGCGCCCTGGATAGATAAGAAAACCTCGAAACCTCGAAATCCAAACCCGAACCACCAAAATCTCGACACCCAAAAATATTGAAACCTGAAATCCTAAAACCCAAAAACCCCGAAACCCCCGAAATCATGAAACCCAAACCACCAAAATCTTGAAACTCAAAAACCCTGAAATCCTGAAAGCCGAAACCCCCGAAATTTTGAAAACCGTGAAACCCAAAATCCTGAAACCTGAAAACCCTGAAATCCCATAACCCAAACTCTGAAATAAAAAATCCCGAAGTTTTGAATCCTGAAATTCAAATTTTTTTGAGTTCAAAGGTTGCGATGCAAGTTCGAAGTCTGAAAAAAGAGATCTAACCACTCGCATTTATTATAGTATGGCACCCTCATCTTCAGATGGCCATAAATTTTTACTGGAAGCTCAGATTTGCACAAAATTAAACTTTTAGTAAGGCTAAGTATTTAAAAATGAAGAAATACAGTTCTACCATTTTAGATGGTCTTTCCAAGTTTCTTACCTAGTCAAATGATGAGGTATGGGTTTCCTTTATTCTCCAATAATGGAAAGTACAAGGAGGTATGGTTTTGTAGTGGCACCCATCATTTTTGCAGGTGATTTTAATGCATTTTGGGTGGTTGAAGTAGGAATTTTAATTCCTCTCTCTCCCTTCTCTCATTCTTCCTATATATTGTAAGGAGGGGCTCATTTCAAAAGGTTGGAAAACTTGTATATGCCCCTCTCTTCTTTATCTTGTCTATAGGAGATTTTGTGGAGATTCCAAACCTCCCTATTGAACATTGCAATGTAATATTTGTGCCTTCGGACCTAAATTTGATGTATTGTATCAACTTTGAGAGTAATAAAATTGGATCTATGGATGCTTCAAACCCTCTTCTGTGTTATATTGTAACTTTATGATCTTTCATTGCATGTAAGGTTATTGTGTATGGTTGTTGTTTTCATTACAAGGTTCTGGTAGTGTTGTGTTTATTATGTAGGTTGTTCAACATCCTTCTTGGTGCATCACCTTCCCTTAGAGTAGGTTTTATTTTCATGCATTTTCTCTATCTTTGTCTCCTTGGAAATATTATATTAGGGTTAGATCTGCAACTCTCTGCACTTTGGAGTAGTTGGCACTAGGATAGGATAGGAAGCCAACCTTCTCCAGAGGGTTATCCTAATTTCAAAGTCCCACACTTTGGGATAACTCCATGTTATGCAATCACAATGAATGCCTCAACGATTCACTTGCAAGAAATCGGGGAGTGCTTGATTTCACCATAACATCAACAATACAAACCGAAAAGCTTAAAAACTAAAATGAAGCTGATTTAACAAATATGGAATTAAGTTAAAACATAGAATATTTCAAAAGTCACATGTAATAGATACACCATTAAAGTACGAGATATGAAACAAGAAATAATCTAATAAAAATTGAAACCCTAAGTGCAACGGAAGAGAAAATATACTTAGCTTATTTTGTAGTTGATCTTGAAGTGTGTTGGACTGGAAAAATGATGAATAAAGGAGGAAACTCTCACAAACGAGCTAAAAATTTATGTGACTATTGAATCTTTATAGAATGGGGTGCCTCAAATAGGTCATGGGTTCCCGGGCTCAAGACCGCTCGGTTCCCGTGACTGTGAAAAAAAAAGAATCTAATTTCTCTTATGTTGCAAGGTTGTCAATGCTCTTCCATGTTTATCGCTTCTGTCTTGAAATATACTTATAGAATTCACTTGTAACTTGTAATGATAAAGAGAACCTACGAACCCCAAAACACATAAAATCTTAAAAAGAAAAGGAGGCAAATAAGGATTTATATCGACCGCGGTGGTCACCCACCGAGTGATCTTATAATCGAGCGATGCACTATATTTCGAATGAATGTAGTTCTTGTGTGTGTTTGTGCAAGAATTGTGCCCTAGGTGGCTCTTTTTCGAATTCACTTGATCACAAGCAATATTTAGATGTATCAATGTAAGTAGATACGTGGATAGAAAAATGAACTTCCTCCGGGATGTGTGTATGCTAAAAATGCAGTCCTTGTCCCTTGAATGAAGATAGATGAATGCTTTGCTGATATTGAAATGATTTTGGAAGTAACCTTAGGTGATAGTAATAGATACTTAGAGCTTGGTCCTTCATAATGGTCACATAACTTTATATATATATTATTCCTTTGATTGAATTTTTCAATTAGCAACTAAAATATCGAATCCTAAGAAAACACGATGCCGAAAAGATAAAAGAGGCTTAAAAGGGGCAAGTAAGATACAAAGAGCTTGATGGTGCATGGGCGCTAGTGTCTAGAAAGATAAAAGATGAAATAGTAAAGAATCAACTAGGATGCGGGGTGTAAGAGGCCAAAAAGAAGACATGAAAAAGAAAAAGAGGCCAAATATAACTATGAATTGCTAGTTTTCTCACTTATGAATCATATGAATAGTTGTATGTGAGTAAGACCTAGAAATGTACTCAAAGTACATGATTTACTCGTCTACATTTGCCACAAATTTATGTTGTTGAGAGAATGTTTGATAACATAAAATAGATAAGATATGTGTACTTGATAACCATGGAGATTGATGGAAAAAGTATCTTGAGGAGACAAAAAAAGTCATGCGAGTGATAAAATTGAAGTATGAAAGATAAAGCTAGGAAAGAGGAAGTGACTCAAGGGGTGAAAAGAGTTATGTGTGTACCATGTTTTACCTATTGTCGTGCTTGTCTTGTACTTGAGAATACTACTTGTAAGGATGGACCTATAAAAAGAAGAGAAAATAGAAGTCAAAGTCATGTATGTGAAAAATTTGATCCAAATATGTAAAAAGCATGTAAAAGTATGTAATTTTAAAAATGTAACATGTGCACTTGATCCGTGATGAGTAAAAGGATATAATGGATCCCAAAATGTCAAAGAAGGACGAGTTTTTTTGTAATCTCACCCCAAAAGAGAGTTTTTGGGAGATCTCATGTCAAGTGTGAGTTATTTGGGGAATCTCATGCCACGAAAGAAGAGTGTTCGGGAGAAAATTGAGATTGGACACTAACACCCAAGCGATATCATCGTCCAATATGGACACTCTTGTCCCCTTTTGTTCTTGATCTTATTTTAGACATTTTTAGTCAAGATTTCATGTCATTATCATTTCGAAATTATAGCAAGAGATCCCTATATAAATACAACATACATACCATTATATGGGAAAGCAATTTTTATCAAGGGATATCTATCTACATAACTCAAGGGACTACATTTGGGAACATTTTTCTACTTACACACTTTGCATAGGAAGGGGATGTTTTGAATTCCATCCCACACATTGCATTGTGTCTAGATATTGCCCTATATATTGGTGTCATCGGCACGAGGGAGGATTAATGCACACACAATCACATAGAACTACATTGGGTCTAATATGTAGTGCGGTGCTCGGATTTAAGTTCACCATTGTGACAATTGAGGAAATTCCGACCCCTCATATTAAATCTTTCATTTCAAGATTTGATTTTGTTTTAAGGATTTTGCATGAGGATTTTGTATTACAGATTTACAAGTGTTGGTATCCAAATTTATTCTCCTTTTCAAGCCAAGCAGCACAGATTCAACAGGAGCTTAGAGGTAGCTAAATCATAAATATATGTCATTTTGTAGTGGGAGGAATCTAACTGTCCCTTTGTTACTTGGATTTTTGGAGAGATGGATAGCACCTTAAAAGGATGTGATCTGATCCTAACTATTTTAGGTTGTGCCTTTCAACCAAGGTAAGAGAACCTATTTTGTAACCTTTGTTTATTGAAGAACAATGATAAATCCTTATTTTACATGGATTTTATAGAGAATACCTTGGGAAAATATGATCAACACACCAGATCTGACTCTCACGAGTTGTCACTTCTAGATCAAGGAGATATTTTCACAAGGCAAAGGTTACTGAAGACATTTGAGACCCTGATTGCTTCTGCATGTTTTGGTAACAAAGATTATGCATTTGTGTGCACACAGGACAAACAGGGGTGGTACAGTAGGATTATTTGTTTTTGAATGAATTTTTGGTGGGAGGTGGGGCAGGGTGAACTTGATTCACTAGATCCTTGAGGAATCTTACACAATGGGAGGCTAAACCAACAGAATGCCACATAATAGCTAGAATGTTTCTTTAACTAGAATATGTGCTTCAATGGAGGCCCATATCAACACTCTTTCACACAATCTTTGAGATTTTATGACGAATGATCGAGTTAGAAAATCTAACAAAACATCAATATCTAAGCCAAATCACGCCTAAGGTACTCCCAGAGGCTTACAGACAATCTTTGTCAATAGATGAAAGAAAAGTGATTTTAAATTGTTTATTCGAATCCCAAATGAAAGCTCTTCGAGAAATGGAATTGCAGATGCCACTAAACTGTCACAAGTCAAATTTTAATACAAGATTGCAACAAAAACATGAGAAACTACTTGCATACATTCGAAATAAAACCAACACATTTTACTCAAGACAAAATAGAAAAACTCGAATTTGATTAAATCTATTAGCAGGGGAAATTTTCATAGAACAATCTCAGAGCTTGTCAATGGCTGTACACTTGCAACCACCTTGACACAATAAAACTTAATATAAAAAGAGATAACCTAGTTTCTCAAATGGATTCTCAAAAGACATGCTTAGTCAAATTTTCCTCTTAGGAATTTTCTTCGACCTCTAACACTCTGACCTCCAACTTCCAACCCTTTTGCACAAAAAATTTGTGCCATTTATAACCTTTACAACATATACCCTTTTACCCCAAAAGACAAAAACCTTAAATGCACTAGTGCTCGCCATGATTCTTTCACGATTCTCAGAATCAAATCTGTAAAAACTCACCAGGTGCTCGAGGGGGAAAATTTCATCAAATATCTCCTGCTTTCAACTCATTCCTCTGGTAGATCGCTCTTTCTTCAAATTTCCAACCACTTCGCCCCTAATCTATCAAATCGCTCCTTGTGTGCTTGAGAGAATAAAAATGGAAAATATGATTGAGCACAAAATTCAAACCATTTTAATGGTGAAAGACGTCTTTCCGCATCTTCTTTTTTTACCTTTTTTTTCTTAGAATGTTTCTTTGAATTGTTGAAAACAGATAGGCTAACGGCGTAGGAGGAATACCTATTCAAATGTCGGTTGATCGGTTGTTGCACGCGTATCACTTCCGAACCCACAACCCGACCATGAGAGCTTCCTTTTGACTAGGATGAACTACCTGTAATGAAAACAAGACCACCAGAAAGAATTAAACAACATGGGCAGTGAACTGCTTAGCGTGAGCTAGATTCGGGAAGTATGGTACTTCCTAGATGGTCATCACCAACCTGTTTTTAAAGAAATTAATGCTTTAAACCAAGTAAATCCTATTGTTATTTTAAAATGATTTAGGTATCTCACTTAAAAAACAATAATAAAATAGATCTAATCTAATAGGCTAAGCTATAATAGAATCCACAGGTCAAACGGTTGGTTCTGGGTTGTGTAGGTATGATAAAGGTCTCAAGTAAGTCACAGATGAGGTAAAATTAGGTGGATAGGTCTCTTTAAGGCTATGTAGACAAACACGAGATCGGTGTCGGTTAGGGGTGACCGATCATGGTTAGGTATAACCAGTGGCAATACTTACCGTGAAATCTAGGAACGTCACATAACAGGGCTTTGGTCTCTTTTGTGTGATTGCACAAAGGATTTGATTGGTCGATGAGGTATTGGGTGACTGGAATAGGTTTTTACGAGGTTTTGATGGGTCTATGGAGGTACAAAATGTTGATATGGTCAATAGGGAGCAAGATAAACAATGTATGATAAAATAATAATAGAATGAAATAACCAGAAAGTATGATGTTGTAATTACTTGGATTTCATTCTGAAAGTCTATGTGTGAAGGATGTAGGTGCTGATGATGGGTTTGAAGGCTGCAAGTGATCACCAACTGAAGAAAATCTTCTGCATGGGCTGCATGTACACTCCTCCTCTTTGTTTGGATAGATCGATCGTGGTCGATGGTCATGTGGGGAGAAGATACTCAATCTCCTTCCTTGGATGTCACTTCTTGCTAGAATTGGCTCTCTAAAGATGTGTTATCTCTCTAAGATTTCATTCTTGCTCGTTCACCTTTCTACCAATATTTTCCAACTTGCTTCCAAGTTCCAACCTTGAAAATAAGGTTGTTTTGGGTTAAAAGGGTAATTGACGGCGGTCCAGGTTAACCGGCGACGATTAGGGGTAACCGATGTCCTGGCCAAGGTGAGATTTTCTAGGTTTACCAAAATTAGGAGATCCTCCCGATTTCCTCGGATCTTGTGTTGTTATCCCGCAGATTAGACTGGGAGCGCTTGTGAGCATGCAGAAGGTGGTTAGAGGGAGTGTAGGCATTGATTTTTAGGGTTTGGGTAAGTCTTAGTTAGTTATGGTAATTTGCTAAGAATAGGTCAATGGTTGAGTTAGCTTGGTGAGGTGTCTAAGTGAAGTGTTTGTGTAGATAATAAATATAGTGAGGATAGAGCATTAATTAAATTAATTAAATTAATATTAGTAGGGTGAAGGGGGTCATGGCTAGGTAGATGTAATAAAGGGGGGCTTATATGTCGAAGGACGAAGGGGGAGTGTGACCTAATTTTAGTGTCTACATTTGTCCCTTTTTTGCTGCATAGCTTGTATTGGTAAGCAATGCTAACAAAAATAAGATGTGGTTGTCCCATGTGAGGGTGAAGGTGATCCCCCTCAAACCAGGAACTGACGAGGCAACAGTCTGAAGTAGTGAGTGGTTTGATAAAAGGTAAATGTGAGGAAAAGGTAAGTGGGTGTAGGGGAAGAGGGTGAAAGGTCCACTCGGGTGATCTAGGTAATGGGTCGGGTCAAAGGTAACAACAAGTCAAACGCACGCACACTTAGAAACTGCAGCACATTACCGGGTTGAAGAGCAGAAAACTCTACAACGCCTAAGGTTGATAGGTTTATCCAAACAAGGGTGAAGTGAATCTGGTATCCAAAATATAAGATAAGGTCAGAAACAAGAAATAAGTTAGGTGCAGGAACATTTAGGTATGTTCTGCACACCAAAGGTAGGGTTAGGATAAATGGTCACGATAATAGGTGAGGTAAGGTCATTAGGTCAACAACACAGTAATAAAGTGCATGCAAGGTATACTGGAACACATGAGGTCAAAGGTCACTAGCGATGATCCAGGTCCAAATATCGATATCACGGCATGGGTAATGCCGAGGTAGGGGTAAAATAATGAGGCGTCAATAGCGGACGCGAGGAGGTTGAAGAAGGTGAAGGTAAAGTGGTCCAGGTAGGTGTATGGAAAGCAAAAGAAAGGGGAGGTAAGGAAAATGAGGTAAATGTGAGGGCAATGAGTAGTAAGCGGGGTAACCGACATTGATCAGTATGAACCTATGATGGTGGAGAGGAACCGGCGACGTAGTTTAGGGCCACACAGACCGTAGCTTGATCAAGGGTTAACCGATGCGAGTTGAGTCGGGTAGGGTATAAAAAGTGAAAAACCTGCGGTTTGAAATTCATTTGTGCATTATGAAAAGGAGAAAAGGAAAAAAGAGAGTGTTAGAGGAAGAGGTCAAAAGAGTACTATAGAGAGAGATTGGTTGGCAAGCCACATAGGTGATATTGATTGGGCGAGAGGTGGGGTCCCAAGATCGGATCACGAGGTGATTGGTGGAGAGAGTTGGAGGTCGATTAAGGATGGCGGAGGCCGAGAGGGGCTCGAGTGGAGCGGTGCGGAGGCCGTAGGTGCCACCACGATGGTGGAAATGAGATCGTAGGATTTGAACCTTTGGTTTTGATTATTTGGTTAAATTGGCTAAAATATAGGTAATATGAAAAATGGGGTTTGGGGGAGAATTTCAAAATGGGAAACACAGAGGGTAATGGGCATGGGAAGGGTAGGGGTAGGGTAAAAGGGTAAGGTAGGAACAAATAAGGGTGTAAAGAGGGATTTGGGTGGGTAGAATGTCAAGGAAGGGAAAAAGTAGGGTTGGAAAGTCGGGCGGGCGACACGACAAGAATCGATCGACATCGGCCACCAGGGCTTGACGCGTCGGTGGTAGAGATCGGTATCGGTCCAAAGCAATGTGACCGATGCCGATCAAGGGGAGACCGTGGTCGGTTAGGGATAACCGGGTCGGTTGATGATTACCCGCGCCGCTTAACCTTATGTTTGGGTAGGTTTGGGTGAGGGTTAGGTCAGATAGGTTCGGGTAGATGGATTTGGGTAGGTTTGGGTGAGGGTTAGGTTAGATAGGTTCGGGTAGATGGATTTGGGTAGGTTTGGGTGAGGGTTAGGGTAGATAGGTTCGGATGGATGGATTTGGGTAGGTTTGGGTGAGGGTTAGGGTAGATAGGTTCGGTGGATGGGTTTGGGTAGATTTGGGTGAGGGTTAGGGTAGATAGGTTCAGGTGGATGGGTTTGGGTAGATTTGGGTGAGCGATAAGGCCAACAGGATGGGGGTGGGTATGTGGGGTAAAATGGGTAAGTTGGGAAAGGTATACTAATACATTACTTTTGTGGGATGCAGGCAAGAGATGAGCTGCGGATGAGAGCCCAGGTGCCACCCTTGTTATTGAGAGTACGGGTGAGCATGACGCAGGTGGAGTGGCGCATGTGGCAGAGGTGGGATTGATAGGGGTGAGGCACTACCAACATGTAGTTCGAGAGGCGAGTCTTATGGTTTCCCTCATCGATAGATGGGACTCGGCGACCAATACCTTCCATTTGTCGACGGGTGAGATGACGATCACCCTGGAGGATGTCTACAGGATCCTGCGGTTGCCCATATTGGGGCCCAGTTTATTCTATCTCTTCAGAGGCGTTTGAGGAGTTACTGCACCCATTTTTGGTGAGGGTGTAGCAGACTTGACATTCCATAATGCACTAGCATGAGCTATGGAGCGATGTATAGAGCTCATCTAGAGGAGATGAGGTTAGTGGTACTTGTGATGGAGGCAGTGTTTGCTTCACACTACCGAATGTAGAGGGGGGGAGATTCTCGAGGTCACTGATGGGATTCCTCCATGACATGATGATACATCGGACATGGTTTGCATGGGCACCTACATTGCTAACACAGGTGTATAGAGAGCTATGGGCCTACGGGACTGCTGAGAGGTTCAACATCTATTGCATCGTACTACTACATTACTGGGCATACGAGCACATTGTTTGTGTTCGACCAGTGGGGATGCCTCGACATATGCATTCCCATGGAGATTTTTGAGAGTGGGGTACAGGCGGTGTGTACTGGCCATAGGAGAGGCCCGAGGTGCCAGAGCTACACATGATGTAGCTTATTACAAGAGGTTCTTGGAGAGAGGGGCTGTCCGGGGTGGACGCGTCATTTGAGAGGCTGTATGTGAGCTTCCTTCATATAGACAGATGGCCACGGAGCTAGCTGGGCTACAGATACATCTGTGGATAGAGGGGAGGAGAGCGGGAGAGCATGAGTGGATACCCATAGAGTGGGTTAGACGTCAGTTGGAGTAGTCCAGGGTGTACCGCCTCTATTTCCATAGTACAAGAGAGATGATGTGGAGAGACCTATGTCTCCACCACGACCCACAATGCCGACTGGACAGGAGCAACAACTTATAGATACTCAGATTGATGATGCTAGGGTTGTAGATGGGTACAGGCAGTGGTGGGTGGCACAGCTGAGAGCCGTACCACCAAGGCCAGGGCAGCCAGACTTAGCCACCATCACAGTTCAGAGAGACGCCCTACAGGGGTAGGTGGCTACTTTGGTGACATAGCTTAGGATCATGCAGGGGTAGATGATAGGTATAGAGGCACATGTTGCCACATTACAGCCTAGATAGTGACACTGCATGCTCAGCAGTAAGGGACAGTACTACACGAGCAAAGGAGGTAGGGGAGATGGAGATGGAGAGGAGGTAGGCGGAGATGGAGGGTAGATAGCCACCCTACAGCGCGCAGTGCAAGCTTTACAGGCATTGGCCACAACGTAGGGGTAGGTTACGGGTCTGCAGCCCACCTACAGTGCAACACACAGTAAAGTTACTACCTGCGCAGCCCACTACAGAGCACATTCCAGGCCGACTCAGCTCTAGTACTAGCACAGGGCTCAGTGCAAGTTTAGGGATAGGGTCCCATTGTACAAGTACCCACACAGGTAGCGGGACCCATGGCACCTCCACAGATAGTGCCCATGGCTAGGTTCAGAGATGCCCTAGGAGAGGCATGGTATTACCAGATCATTTGTTAGTTTCCGGGCTAGATGTGCCGTCCCATGCCGAGTCACAGAGCACAACAGGCCTCCAGTGAGAGGACTAGATCCCGCACTCACAAGTGTGGAGAGTATAGGGGGCCGGTGAGCCCAGGGACATGGTCATGGTGAGGCCACTAGTGTGTAGAGGCCAGCCCTAGGTGAGGGGCCATCAGCAGAGAGGTAAGACAGTTGCTGACCCCGAGATAGGTTTGGCAGAGGGGTCGGGAGACACACATTCACAGGGAGCATTCCCCGACATTAGATGGGGAGACGATTGACCTACTGTGGACTGACATGCGTGCCAAGTCATTTTGTATGTATTATATATGATACCGTCTGCGTCTGAAGATTTTATTGTATTTATTTTTGTACATGATACTCGCTCATGCGAGACGAAGACATTTTTGTATTGGATAGCGGCCTGCGAGCCGATGATGATTATTTTGGAGATACACATTTATGTGATACAATTGTACATTGTATTGATACACACATGTATATATGAGGAGATACATGGTATTTGGTGATGTGTTAATGTGTTTATGAGATATTGGTTTATGGCTTGTGTTAGATGAGATATGGATTTGTTACTTTGTATTAGATGAGATATGGGTTTTGTTGGTTTGATATGGATGGAAATTAGGTGAGTTAGGCATGATGGAGTCAGGTCAGTTTAGGCATGGATCAAGTTAGGTTGGTTAGGCATGGATTGAGTCAAGTTGTTAGGCATGGATTGAGTCAAAGCATAGACATGGATGGAGTCAAGTTGTTTAGGCATGGTTGAGTCAGGTTATAGGCATGGATTGAGTTAGGTTGGTTTAGGCATGGTGGAGTCAGTTGTTAGGCATGGATGAGTCAGGTTGGTTTAGGCATGGATGTCCATTTCGGTATTTTGATAACAAATGGAAATATAAATGCATGCGATGGTATAAAATGTGGAAAATGTTGGTTATGTATGAAAATGTGAAATAATATAAGTGGCACAAGTTATGTGGTATATGGTTTAGATGTCAAGGTTTTTGAAATGAATAGGAAATCAGGTAAAAGTGGGGAAAAATGGTTAGGGTAAAGAGTGGGTGAGCTAACCTTCTACGACCCCATGCCCGGAAGTGCTTTGCTACATAGTCCCACTAAAAGGAACCTTAGACCGATGTAGTTCTCCCATAATCTAGGGAAGAAGATGAAAATGAGTTGGTAGGTTTGTGGTCATGTTGTGGGTTTGGGTTTAATAGGTGGGGGTAGATGATAGTAAAAATGTTGCAGGTGAGAGTGACTATGGCGAAAGGGGAGGATGACCCCAATAGGTAAGCGTCGAGGACCAAGTCCTGTATAAGGTAATCAAAATGTAAACAAAGATGGTTAAAAGATAAGAGGGGGGCAATAAAGCCACCTGATTGGGTAGAATCATACCGAGTAGTCACAGGGATCACCAAATGTCGTAGGTTCAGCAGGTCCCTTGAGATATGGAATGAAAAGACAATAGGTAAGGAGGTGCAGGTAATGGGGTCATTAAATGGGAAGTAGAATGCCTTGGGCAATAGAGCCAAGATCACAATAGGCAAGTCCATGACGAAAAGCTTCTTTTTCTTTTTCTTTTCTTTTTGACTTTGTAGATAGACTGATCAATGTGGGAAGTCTATACGGGAGGAATATATGTCTCCTTGAGGTCTTCACGAAGCTGATCGATGCGGGAAGCTTTTGAATTTTGATTTTTGAGAAAATAGTCCTCTTTTTGAAAGACTATGTAGAGAGTTGCAAGCTTTTTATAGCTGTCCTTCAAGGGAGCAGTCTACTCATAGCGACAATCAAAGGCAGAAGATGTCCTTTTGAGGGATTCATATTTTATATTGGAAATTTGACTCAAGGAGTTAATCCCTTATTTTGGAATATGTCCTTATGAGGAATTCATCTTTTTTTTTTGGCTTTTAAGTCATGGACAAGACTATAACGAAACATTTGGTTCTTATTGAGAAGACAAGGGTGAACTACCATGGGAATTAATCTAAAAGAAGATGAAAAGTATCCATGCGAATCATGCCATGTGCAGAGTCATGGTGCACATATTTAAGATAAGGCAAAAGGGTGACGGGTAATCACATGATTCTTGTTTAATCGTTAGGGAGATGGATGGAGTGGATAGCGCTCAAGGGATGAGCCTGTAAAGAGACACAGGTGAGGTAGGACAACGAGTCAACAATAGAATGGTCGAAGATGTAATGCATTAAGGGGCTCAGGTTCGGGTTTACCCTCAAGCGAGGACAAACGATAGGCACTCGATCCATAGGTATGAGTTACGATGTATGGTCCAAGCCAATTAGGAGCAAATTTTCCCCGTTTACTTTTTTTTTTGGTTATGTGTTGATTTTCTTTCAAAACAAGGTCACTAACTTGGAAGGTTTGTTCATGAACACGTTTTTCATAAGCACGTTTGATACGTTGTTGATAAACTTGAAGGTGATCCAGAGTGTTAAGATGACATTCGTCTAATAACTCTAGTTGTGCTAAGCGGTCTTGACGAAAGTCATCATCAATAAGCATGTCATGGAGAGAAATGTAAAGTGAGGGGATATAAACTTTAAGAGGCAGAACAACCTTAGTACCGTAGACCAGTGAAAAGGGTGTAGCTACAGTGGCAGTGCAAATACTTGTGTGGTATGCCCATAGAGCAAAAGGAATGTGCGCATGCCAATCCTTCCCAGTATCGTCAACCACTTTTATGAGAATTTTATTGAGGGTTTTGTTAGTGGATTCAGCTTGGCCATTGGTTTGTGGGTAATAAGGTTAAGAGAAACTAAGTTTGAATGTCGAAGGTGTCACAAAGTTTTAATGTTTTATATTTGAATTATTTTCCATTATCGGTGATGAGGTGATGAGGACACCAAAGTGAAAAATGATGTGATGGTTAATGAACTCACATATTTTCTCGGCTTTTGTGGAGATAAGTGGTATGGCCTCCACCCATTTTTGTAGTATTCGAGCTGTGAAGCTATGATCCATTGGTGGCATTGGGAAGAATGAGGATTGATTTCTTCGACAAGATCCAAACCCCATTGAGAGAAGGGCCAAAGGTCACAAGCAACCTATAAGGCATGACTGGGTGTATGATGAAGGTTGGAATGTTGTTGACATTTCACACAGCGTTTGACATAGTCGCAACAATCATGGTTAAGGGTCGGCCAGTAATAGCCTAGGAAAAGAATACGCTTAGTAACAACAAGGCCACTAAAGTGACCTCCACATATGCCATCATGAACCTCCTTGATGGTATAAGGAATTTCAGAACTTGTGAGGCATCGTAAGAGAATACCATCAAAGCCACGCTTATAGAGGAGTCCCCCACGATAACAAAACGAGAGACCTTCTTAAGGAAGGCGCGTTGTTCATTACGGGTGAGATCAGGAGGTAAGATGGAGAGGGAAATGTAGTCGGAGTATTGTTTATACCAAAGGTCACTCGGGTCAGGGGTGTCAGTTCCGAATTGAGTAAACATTGTGAGGTAAATAAGAAGGCGAATGGAGGTGTTGTATAGTGACAAATATTTTGGAATCGGTAGGGGAAGCGGGTATTTGGGAAGCTAAGCAGGCCATGGTGTCTACAAATTTGTTGGTTGACCGTGGGATGGTTTGAAGGGTGTAACGATCAAAGGTGGTCAAAAGTATGTCTACATGATGTTTATACTTTTGAAGTATCTCGTTACGACATTGGTACATACCATTGACTTGGTTTATGACCAATTGTGAATCACCAAAGATGTGGATTGATTTGACATCGAGGGCATAGGCGGTTTGGAGACCTAGTACAAGTGCTTCGTACTCAGCAATATTGTTGGTGCATTCAAAGTCTAGTTTGAAAGAAAAAGGCATGGGTTCTCCATTTAGAGGGATGAGGATAACACCAGCTCCACCCTACGCTGAAACTTAGAACCGTCAAAAAATAGTGTCATTTGGTAAGGGGGTTCATCCAGGGAAAGGGTAGCAATGGATTCATTGGGAAATTCAAAATTAGAGGGTTGGTCCCCGGCAATAGGTGCGTCAGCCAGTTGGTCAGCGATAGCCTGGCCCTTAATGGACTTTTGGTGAATGAATTTGAGGTCAAGATTAGCTAAAAGCATAAGCCATCGCGCGGTGCACTGATTTTGATAGGGTTTGGCGTACATGAAGTGTAAAGGGTCGGTGTTGGTCACAACATAGGTTTTGTGGTTGAGTAGGTAATGGCGGAGTTTGGTGGCGACAAAAACTAAGGCTAAGAAAAGCTTTTCTGGATGGTTGTATCGGGTTTCATAGTCCAAAAGAGTATGACTTATGTAATAAACCACCTACTCCCTATGTTGTTCATTGCGATGAGCAAGCATGGCTCCTAAGGAATGATTGGTAGCTGATATGTATAGGTAAAAAGGTTAATCGTCTTTCGGTGGAATGAGTACGGGTGGTTGGAGAAGGTATTGTTTTAGGGCCTCAAAATCTTTGTGACAGTCATCATCCCATTTAAAGGAGACATCCTTCCTAAGCAGATGATGAAATGGTTGACATCGATCCGATAATTGTGAAATGAAATGGTGAATGGATTGCAATTTACCTTGTAGGCTACGGAGTTGTTTAAGGTTTGTGGGTGGAGGCATTTCTAGAATCGTCTTGACTTTAGCGGAGGTCAACTTCTATACCATGGAGGGAAATAATAAATCCCAGGAGTTTTCCTAAGAGAACCACGAAGATGCACTTTTTAGGTTGAAGGTGGACGTAATATTTAATGAGGCGATCAAAGATGGTTTCGAGGATAGTGAGGTGCTCGATGCAGCATTTAGATTTAGCCAAGAGATCATCCACATAATCTTCTAATATGTGATGCATGATATCATGGAATATGTAAGTCATAACACACCGATATGCAAATACCAACATTTTTAAGGCCAAAAGGCATGACTCGATAGCAAAAGGTTCCCCAAGGGGTAATGAATGCGGTCTTTTTCTGATCTTCTGGGGCAAACAAAATTTGGTTATAACCCGAGAAACCATCCATGAGTGAGAGCATCTCATGACCCGCGGTAAGGTCAACCAGTTGATCAATACCGGGAAAGGTAAAGTCATCTTTCGGGCAGGCGAGGTTGAGGTCTCGAAAGTCCATGAAAATGCGGAGTCCCCCTGTCGCTTTAGTAACATGGACAATGTTAGAAATCCAACGAGGATAATAAATGGGTAAGATGAAGGAAACAGAAAGAAGATGCTAAAGTTCTTCTTTGATGAGAAAAGCAATGCGAGGGTGCATTTTCCTCAGCTTTTATTTGATAGGTTTGGCATTAGGAATGATTACGATATTGTGGACCACTATGGTGGGGTCAATACCGGGCATGTCTATGTAAGACCAAGCAAAAGCGTGGTTATGATCTCAGAGAAAAGAAGTGATGGCTTCTGTTCAAAGAAATCTAAAGATTTTCCGATCTTTAGGATGTGTGGGTTGTCCTGAGTATGAATGTTGATCTCAATAGTCGATTCATTCAACATGGTTTGTATCTCAGAGGGTAATGACCGATGAATATATGAGTCTTTTGCACCAAGGTAGGTGAGTATGGATTCATCATCTTGACATTAAATGACATTAATGGGAGGTGTGTCGTCATCAATCATCTCAAGATACGGGAATGGGAGAGTGGAGGGGCATCACCTTCGCGTTGATAAGTCAAAGGCCCCAGGGAAATGGTGTTTACGAAAAAAAGAGTTAGGAGGGATAGATTCGTGATCCATCGACTCGCCGGTGAGGGTGGTGATGAAGGTGGAGAAGGGCTAGGGTCCTCAATGAATTCAATGTGGGCCTGTTTGGCAGAAGGGTCAGGAAAGCCAATACCACTCTGGTCATTATGTTTGCGGGTGGTACATGGTATAACGGTATGGTGACCTTTCTCATAAAATCCAAAACCAAACCCTTTCCACGCACAACGGTGTAGGAAGGTGTGGACGAAGCGGTGATTGGTAAGTGATTGGAAGTCGGCGGAAAATGGGCGGGGTTGTGATGGTGGTTCAGGTGTGTAGGTGGTACTATAAAGTCCCCCATAAGTGAGACTAGTATGAAGATGAGAAGGACCATAAAGGAGGTGTTCTCCTATATGGTGATCATAGTGAGGGTTTTGGTGAAGGCTTCCATACTCATGTGGAATAAGGAAGGTGTTGACGCTATATAGGCGGTACTTCCCCAGAGTGAAGTGTTGAAAAATACCTTCCAAGGGATTAGTGGTTGGTATGTGGGTAGCTGGTATGGATGATGTGTCGGAGGTCGATGCGGAGGTGGTGTTAACGGATTGGGCAGCTAATGGGTCAGCCGTGGAGGTTATAGTAGCGGTAGGCATGGAGGAGGTATGTGCGGTGAAAGCAATGATTGTACTGGTAGGTGTGGGTGTAGGTGTAGGTGAAGCGGTATTGGTTGTGGAAGTAGATGGCTTGACCGGTATGAGTACATCATTGGGTTGGTAAAGCATGTTGCATGTTTTGAAAGGTAACGGGTCAAATTTGAATGGTATAAGTGTTTCCTTTGTGTTCAAAATTTACACAACGATGCAAAGTGAAGGGAACACAACCCATTACATAGATCCAGGGTCTACCAAGCAACAAGTTATATTGGAATTCCCCCTCCAAAACATAAAATAATTCTGGAACAGTGAGGGGGCCCACGTAAACGTGAAGGATGATAGTGCCTAATGTGGAGGTGATAGCGTCATTGAATGAACGCAACATTATCGGATGTTTATGCATGCAATTGTCAAGTATGCGCATTTGAGCAAATGCATGGGATGAAATGATGTTAATGCTACGCCTCCATCAATCATCACACAACGTACACGTATGTCATCAATGTGTACAAAGATGAAGAGGGCTAGGTCCAGTCATCATTTTGGTATGGCATGATCTCTGCCTCTGAGAAGTTGAGGGAGGCCACTTGGTGAACAAGGTGAGGTGGGGATGAAGGTGGTAATTTGGTGAGAGAGGCTACATGATGGGGTGTGATAATGGAGGTTACGGGTGTAGGGTCATTGGGTAAAACCTCGATAGATTGAAGAACCTCCATGAGGGCTTGACAATGGGATTCCGAGGTTTGGATGAGGTCATATAAGGAAATTTTGAGGGGAGATTGGTGTAATTGTTTGAGCATGGTGCAATGTGTGATGCCATTAGAAATGGGGTATGTGGGGCCACAGATAGTTATTTTAGGTATGGGGGCAGATGGTATGTTGGGTATAGGATTGGTTGGTGGGTCAGCACCTTTTCTTTACCCTTCTGCGCACGCATAGTGACATGTACCATGTTGATTTGAGGGAATTTTTCAAATGGAGAAGGTGTAGGGTAAGTGGTATAACGACATGAAGGGCAAAAACCTATTGGAGGAGAAAATCCCTGTGAGGTCAGTTGGGTGCAACGACATTTGGGTGGTGGCATGGCAAGTTCTCGATGTGAACCATATTAATTTCAAACTTTGTGTGTGGTTCTAGGAGCTGTGAGGGTGGAGGTTGTGGTTGTTGAGTGGGTAGTGTGGGAATGGGTGTAGGTGAAGTAGGGTCCTCATCAAGAAGGTCATCATCATCAAAGTTGGTTTTTGGTGGACATAATTGGATAAGGATGGTTTTCAAGGCCTTTTAGTTCTCCACATCATGCCCTGACACACGATGGTATGTGCAAATTTTGGTATCATCAAACCATTTTGGCTTGGGTTTGAGGGGGTCGTAAGGTCAGAGTGGCGGTAATGTGATAACAAAAGTCTCAAGGAGGTTGGTTAAAATTTTGGCATAAGACCCTGCTAGTGGATCACAATGGGAAGTGAATGTGGGTTTGGGTGTAGGTGTGGTTGGTTGTCGGGAATTGTTTTTGGAATTGTAGGAAGGGGTTGAGCTATGGATTTAGGTGCCGGTGTGGTTTGAGGTATCTGTCAGGTTCGTTTGGGTAGGGGTATAGTAGATGGACGGGTAGGAGGGTGTGGTTTTGTTTTGACTACCTTGTTGTGGGGTAATGGGGTTTTGTTTTTGGGTTGCACCTTCTTGGGTAAAGGTGATGTGGGTGTACGAGGTCTAGAAGGGAAAGAAAATGGAGGAAGAGGGTGAGTTACCCATGGGGATAATGGGGGTGCTATGAAGGTAGATGATGCGGGTCGTGCTTGAGGTGTGAGGGACAATGACTGAAGTGTAGTGGGTAGTGAAGCAATGGTTGAAGGTATCGGAGGTATTGGTGGTAAAGAGATTGCAGAGTGCAGGTATGAGTCATGTTGTGTGCCTGGGTAGGTTAGGGATTTGTGAGGAAGGAATGGGTGGTTGTGTTATTGGGTTATTAATGGGTGAGGGTGCTCGACCATGTTAGGTAGCCGAGGTTTTAAGGCGTAGACATGACAAGTACAGTGTGATTGGTGTGGTAGGGGTATGAGGTTGATGAGTTTGTTTCTTGGGTTTGGGTGTCGAAGTAGGTGTGGTATTGACATTGGAGGATGTAGCTAAATCCAGTTTAATAGGTGGATGAGTAAGGTTGGTGGTCGGGGTGACCCCTAAAGTGGTAATAGGTTTAGTGGAGGTAAATGTTGTGGGTATGGGTTTGGATTTAGGTATAGGTTAGGTTATGGGTAAGGGTGTGGTGTGAGTGCTAGCGGGTATCGTGGAAGGGGCTGCACAGGCAGTGGTTGTATTTGGTTTGATGGGTGGAAATGTGCTTGGGTAGATAGTGGAGGTGTCATCAAGGGATCTCTAGCATTTGTGTTGAGACAGGGAGTAAGAGGCGCCCCATAACAAAGCTCTATCCACATAATCTAAGTGATCAGCCAAACGTGAGAATGGCACGTTTGTGGGTGGAGTTGGTGAGGACCTAATGGGAATTCTGTAAAATGCATCTTAGAGACGGGAATCGGACAACTTCATCTTCCGTGGGGAAGAGAAATAAAATTAGGTCTGTTGGATGTTGGGTAGCTGATGGAGAATGCTCGCCAAGAGGCAAAGGTATCTCCACCGGTCTATGATGGGTGGAAGAGATGATGGGAGTTCCTCAATAAGTGGAGAAATGGATAGGTGCTCCTTTGTGGGTGGAGGAGGTAATGGGTGCTCCTCTGTGGGTTGAGGAGGTATGGTAGGTAAAGGCTCTCTAAGTGGAGAAGCTAGGGGTGAGATGGTCTCAATGTTAGCAGAAGACTCCTCTGTAGGTGATGTAGGAGATGAAGGGTGTTCTTCTATTGGTGAAGGAACAATGACGGTTGGTTCCAATGTGGAAGGAGGATTTCGGGCTAGGATTTCCTCTATGGAAGGGATGTGAGGTAATTGAGATGCAACAAGTACCTTGTTAAAGATTGCGTGAACCTCACGGGTATGGGTATCGTGAGTGGATGTCTCACCGGTTTGATTGGATGAAGGGGCATGATTGGGAAATGGTTTTTAAATATTTGTAGATTTTGGTTAGGGGTGGCATTGGGATTATCCATAGTCAACTCGCCTTTCTCGAGCATTTCTTGGAAAATATTCTTGAAAGTGATACAGTTGCCATCACTATGACCTTTCACTCGGTGATAGTTATAGAAATCTTGTTCCTTATACCATGCGGGCATGGGGCGAGCAGGGTCAAAACCAGTGTGTGGTTTTATGGGTGGAAGAGTGATGGCACCAACTTTGATAAGATTTTCTAAGACAGAAGAGTAAGGTTCCCCAATTGGGGTATATTTTCATTGCTCTTGTCTGAATCAAAAATCCTGAACGAGTGATAGATTAGATGAGGGTGTAGCCTGATTAGATGATGAGCCAGGCCGAACTTAAGTACCACTGTGTTAGCGGTACCTTTAGCATTTGAATAATTGGTTAGAGGTTTGGAAGAAGAAGAGGTTTCATTCGACTTGAACGCCAAATTCTTAGTTCGTAATTGGATTTTCTTCTCTTTGATGGTCCGAATCTCTAGCTTTTGTGCCATAGTGAATGCCTCATCGAATGTTCAGAAAGTTTGGACCTGCAAGGTCGGGGAGATATGTCTGGCACAAGCTCGGGTAAAGAGCTCGATGAGTTCAGTTTGTGGCAGTTGAAAGGTAAGTTGATTGATCAGTGCGCTAGCAAATGAGCGAAAAAATATGTGATAGATTCATCCTCGTACTGACGTGTGGAATATAGATTGGTCATGGTAACTTTCTTGGCGATATTGATAGAGAAATGATCCAAAAAATCTTGGGCTACCTAATTGAATGAAAATATGGAGTGTTTGGGTAACCCACTATACCAATCTAATGCTGGTCCAGTGAGGGACATGGGAAAAGTTCTCAAAAGTAAGGCATCATCATGAGAAATCAGATAACACCCGTGTTTGAACGAGCGCAAATGTTGTTGTGGGTCTTCCTTACTATTGAAACGATTGAATTTTGGCATTTCCCAATGCACAGGTATGAACGGATAGGAATGGATGGGTGAATAGGCTCGTTGCAAATCTCATCATAAGTGAGAGTGTTGCGGGAGCCGAAACCGATGCCTCTAGTGTTTGCATCTTATCCATCATCAATTTAATTAGGTCATTGGTGGGTTGTGATGATTGGATGCCTCCTATAACGTGAGGAGGTTGGTTTTGGGTGTATAATGGGTGTGGCATTCTAGTGTATGGGGCTCATGTAAGGTGGTGGAGAAGAAGGCAATGAAATAGGGGGTACGTACCTAATGAATAATAGATGAAATAGGTAGTTGTTGGTAGTATGTATATGGGGGAGGAAGGGTCGTGGTAACCCTAGTGGCAATAGGGGCTAATGATTGTGGAATGGAAAGAACCACATTTTGAAATGGGGTAGGAGTCACCGACACTGGAGGTGGTAATGTAGCTATAGGTATGTATGAGACATTAGGGGTGGATGAGGTCGTGTTTGGGGTAGTTGCTGAGGGTATGGTGGATGTAATGGGTGCTACAGAGGTAACAGATGCGGCAGTCATAACGGGTATAGGACCTAACTGTGAAACGACTGGGGTAAAGTGGAAGCGGGTAGCACTCGAACCGATGGAGCTGATGCACGAGTTGGTGCAAGCATCGGGGGATAGATATGGGTATGTCGTATATAAACCGACCCAAGGCATCTTGGGTGGATGAGTGGGAGAGGTAAAAATGCAAGGCGGCAGGATTTTGGTCAAGGAGTCGTCGCAAAATCCTCATGTCCAGGTAGCGATAGTAGTAGGCCGGATAGGATCCATGGTTGGTGATAAAATAAAGGTGGTGAAGGACTAGGTGGGAGTGGTGGCAACCGGATTGGAACATGAGGGCGTTCGCTTGTCTTTGGGTCGACTACCATGTGAACCAAGATCGATTAGGTGGGGTTGCTTCTCCGTGTAAATGTTACGAGAAACAATAGGGAAAAAAATGGATGAAGTAACAAATGGTGGGTGGAATGTGAAATAGGCTAACCGATGTCGGTCGGGGGTAACAACCGCTGCTGGTCACCGTAGAAAATAGGTAGTGAGTAATTAGTGAGACAGAAGGAAAAAACCTAACAAGTATGCCAAATCTGGGGATGTGTAAAACGTCAATGGGAACAAAAAATGATAGTGACAGAGATGTGGAAAGTGGAAAAAAGTGAAGTGAGAATGTCCTTTTGAGTAGGTTAGAAAAAGGACTTGGAACCGACGTCGGCTGAGTTTAACCGATGGCGGTTAGAGGTGATCGATGACGGTTATTGTGAAATTGAAATAGTGATGAGAAAAATGGTTGTGATTTAGAAATATGGTGTTGAATCAAACCCAGAAGTCTGAGAATGATGTAGATGTGGTCCAGAAACACTCAGACGAAGTCAGAATACACTGAATATGATTGGGAGTGTGCGAGGAAAGACAAAAATAATGATCAAAATCTCTCACCTCAAAACACAAATCAAGCAGAACACTAAGAAAGAATGTTCCTAGAGTGCCTATTCTATTACATTTGTTCAGCTTATGCTATTTGTGTGGACTGACTGTTATGAACAGAATAATAGAATTTCTTGGTGAGGAAGGCTTCCTACAAAGAAGGAGATCTAAAGGGTGAGGTTTCAGTTTGTTATGGTGGGGCAGCTTTGCTCAAGTATGACTCGAAAGAGCAGCGAGCTGGTGCAGGTGCCCACCGTGCCATGATTGTGTGATCACCTACAACTTCTTCCAAGTAAGATGTTGTTTAAGAATGTATGTATTTAAATTTTTGTGTGGTTTGGTAAGACTCAAAGAAAGAGAAAAGGATAGAAGTGATTTTCTATGATTCGTTTGTCAACCATCAGCTGGTCATGACCTCCAACATATAGGTTGCCCTCATTTAATGTGAGCTAATGTAGAAAATCAGAATGAAATGCGATTGTTTTTAAACCCAAATCAAAATATGAAATTGGATGACATAATAAGATGAAGAGGAAGAGGGATGCTCTTTCACTAAAATGCAGAAAACATGAAGAAATGATTCTTTTTAAATACACCAAAAGAAAAGTTTCCTTTAGAGCAAATAGAAAGAAGGAGTGGATTACCAGGGAAGAAAATTAGTGTGTACACTTTTAAAAGGGAAACAAAGACAATTTTTTCCTAGGAATGAATGAAATGCAAGGAAACCTGGATGGGTCCCACCGGGCATGCCAAAATGTTTCACCTTTTTTTTCTTAGATTGTTTTTTTGAATTGTTGATGAAACAGATAGGGTAACGGGCGTAGGAGGAATACCTGTTCAAATGTTGGTTGATGGGTTGTTGCACGCGTATGACTTACGAATCCACAGCTGACTATGAGAGCTTCCTTTTGGCTAGGAGGAACTACCTGTAATGAAAGTAAGACCACAAGAAAGAATCAACAATATGGGCGATGAACCGCCTAGGGTGAGCTAGATTCTGGGAAGTATGGTACTTCCTAGATGGTTGTCACCCACCATTTTAAACAAATTAATGTTGTAAACCAAGTAAATCCTATTGTTATTTTAAAATGATTTAGGTATCTCACTTAAAAAAAAAAAGAAAATAGATCTAATCTAACAAAGCTAAGCTAGAATATAATCCATAGGTCAAACGGTTGGTTCTGGTTGTGCAGGTTTGATAAAGGTCTCGTAGGTCACATGTGAGTAAGGGTGAGGTAAAATTAGGTGGATAAGTATTTGGTTAAGGCTATGTAGACAAACACAGAGATCGGCGTCAGTCAGGGGTGGCCGACCATGGTTAGGAATAACCGGCGCCAGTTACTGTGAAATATGAGAACATCACAGAATGGGGCTTTGGTCTCTTTTGTGATTGCACAAAGGATTTGATTGGTCAGGACGAGGTATTGGGTGATTGGAATAGGTTTTTACGAGGTTTTGATGGGTCTATGGAGGTACAAAATGTTGGAGATGGTCAATAGGGAGCAAGATAAACAATGGATGATAAAATAATGATAGAATGAAATAACTAGGAAAGTATGATGTTGTACTTACTTGGATTTCATTCCTGAAAGTCTATGTGTGAAGGATGGAGGTGTTGATGATGGGTTTGAAGGCCGTAAGTGATCACCAATCAAGAAAATATTCTCAGCATCGGTTGCATGTACACTCCTCTTTGCTTGGATAGATTAGATCGTGGCTGGGATGGTGTGGGGAGAAGATACTAAATCTCCTTCCTTGGATGTCACTCTTGCTGGATTGGATCTTTGAAGATGCATTACCTCTCCGAGATTTCGTTCTTTCTTGTTCACCTTTCTCCCAATGTTTTCCAACTTGCTTCCAAGTTCCAACCTCGAGAATAAGGTTGTTTTGGGTTAAAAGGGGTAACCGACGGTCGAGTCCAGCAACAGCAATGGTTGGTTAGGGTAACCGACGTCGGTCAAGGTGGGATTTTTTAGGTTTACCAAACTTAGGGAGATCCTCCTGATTTCCTTGAATCTTGTGTCATTATCCCGCAGATTAGACTGGGAGCCTCTTGTGAGCATGCATGAAGGTGGTTAGAGGGAGTGTAGGCATTGATTTTTAGGGTTTGGGTAAGTCTTAGTTAGTTATGGTACCTTGCTAAGAATAGGTCTTAGGTTGAGTTAGTTTGGTGAGGTGTCTAAGTGAAGTGTTTGTGTAGATATTATTTAAATAAGATATTTAAATATTAAATATAGTGATGATAGAGCATTAATTTAATTAAATCAATTAAATTTATATTAGTAGGGTGAAGGGGGTCATGGCTAGGTAGATGCAATAAATGGGGGCTTATATGTTGAGGGACGAAGGGGAGTGTGACCTAATTTTAGTGTCTACACTTCTATCCAAACTTAGATATCAAAATTAACTTCCCTCTCGCTTGGTGTGCGAAAAGACCAAAAATCATGGAGACTCGCACTTCCAGGATGTGTTTCGAAAAATGGGGGAAAATCATATTTCGACTCTCACCGCCGCTTGATCTTTACTTTGAATTTGAGTCGTCCACAAGAAAGATTTGAACTTAAGAATAGACTGGGGATTCCTTTGATTTTTTACATTTTTTTGGAAAATGGAAAAAAATTCCATTTTTCTCTGCACCTCTGCCCTCGGGAAACGAGAGTGACACGTGTCTAAATGTGATTTGAGTGGAACCAGCTCAAATTATGTCATTTTACTCTCTTTTGAAAAGGAAATTTTTTTGAAGTTTTCGCCGATGCTCGCCCTCGGAAATGAGCCCGACATGTGTCTAAATATGATTTGAGCGGGGTCGCGATTCCTTTTTTACTTTTGATTCTTTTCTCCCAAGGGGAATTTTTCCAAATTTCCCCGAGAGTCCGCACCTCCGCCGCTTACAGGGTAAAGCATTAACTATTTCCCATATCAGCTTGTGGGCCATTTTGAGATTTTGATCCTTAAGGGGCAAAAAATCCAAGTTTCCTCTGATGGTCTACCTCCCCGCCTCTTTGACTTTTCAAACTGCCACGTGTTATCATGGTGCTCCTTGTGATGCTCCCAAAAATTTGATACCCTGAACGAGCACGAGCTCGCCACAAGTCCTGTTCTAGAAAGGTTTTCCTGAACACTTAAAGCTTAGCGGAAAGCGCCACGTGTCATGCTTTGAGGCAGTCTCATTTGGCCATTTGAAAAGTCTAAGCAAAATGCAAAGTGAGTGGAGGCCTCCACATGTCTTCATGGAATAAATTCAAGATGGTGCCCAAAGCGGAGACCCTGAATGAGCGAGAGCTCGCCACATCACCTGTTCCACCAAACTATACCAACTACACAAAAATTTGTATAAGTCTGGGAAAAGTAGCGGAATCCTCCATGTGTCCTCCCTACTACTCAAGGCCAAACGAAAAGTAGATCTTCAAATGAGCACCATGCCTCCATGTGGAATTTTTTTGAGTTAAGGGTTTCCATGAATTTTTTCTAAGTACCCAGCTGAGCCGCATCCAACCAAAAGGTGCCACGTCCCCTGTAGATGCAAGGATGCAAATTTGACTGGGAGAAACACCTGTCATTCCGTAAAATACGAGAAATAACCTTTTGAGCACAGGAATGAAATTTTCTTCAAGGACAGAAAGTTTAGAAATATTACAAGGCTCAAATACGTTCTTCAGAACACATCAATTCATTATTCTTCAAGTATCTAGGATAGAAACGTCAAAGACAACAAATCCTAACTATGGGAAATAGAGAGAATGGGAAAATGTGAGTTTTGAAGGAACAAAGCATGGGAGACTCAAAATATAGACCTTTCTAGAGGAAAAAAGAAACGAGGAGACAAACATGGACCCATACATGATCTTTGACCTAGGAGCTGACTAAAAATAGCAACAAAGACTGACCAAGCACAACACAGGAAAGAGAAAATGACAGAGGTCGTAAATCAATAAATTTTCAAAGGCATAAACAGGCGAGACTATTTTGAGCACCAACATTGGCTCCGGCTCGGGATGGGCACTCCCTGTGAGTGCCACAAGAACAAAAGTAGACCAAGTGCCAAAATATCCATTGGGCAAGAGTCATCTTTGCAGGGAAGAGAAACAAAGCCATCTCCAAAAAATGAATAGAGAAACCCAACAAAAATAGGTCACCGAGGACTAGAACGAGCAAAAACACAAAAGTCAGAACAAACAACAAATTATACATTGTACACAAGATTCTCTCCTTAATTCAAAGAAAAAATCAAAGAAAACCTTCAAGTGCCTCATTGGGTTTCAAATTTTCACTTGGGATGAAACCACGATCGGGGACAAATAAGTCCCTCCTCTTTGATGGGAGAGGTTCTCTTATTGAAAACCGAGAAAAGGAACTATTTACAAATATACAATTTTCAGCAATTGGTGGGATTTTGATACATTGAAAATGTGTTTTCTACAAGGAAAATTATCAACACAAGAGGATAGAGGAATGAAGGAGAGGATGGAGGGAGAAGAAGGAAATACTTTTAGGGAAAAGAGATTGCAGAGAAAACCCTTATTTGCATTGGACAAATGAAATACAGAGAAGAACCATTCATGTTTTTACCAGATACAATCCCATAGACGCAAAGTTCTTAGAAATTGCATTCACAAGAACACGGTTTCTTTGCATATTAGATATTAAATGATTCTCAAACTAGAGAAGAGAAAGAAAGAGAAACAGAGGAATAAAATAGATCTTGTATTGATTCTTTTCAGTTCAAATTTATAGTCCCGACATATCAAAATTCCAACCACGACAATGGCTTCCAGAGCCCATCAAATAGCTTGTGAAAAGTGGTTACAACTTCCTCTAGGCGAGAAAAATAGTTTTTAAACAGATCTCATCCTTCACGCCCTTTCAAAATCATCCATTTGTGAAGAAAAACCATCATGCGGAAAATCAATTGGCGTAAATACACAAACATTTCATTTTATTTTCCAGTTTTAATATGAACCGTCGATTTGCTATTAAAACGTTCAAATTGGGCCGTCCACATGGAAGGAGAAGATTGGAGTGGGCGTGGGGGAAGCCCCTTTCATTTTCGTGAATTTTTGTGTTTTGGCACTTTGGAACAAATTTCCCCGTAGCCCCGCCTTGACTTTTGACTTGGACACGTGGCGGGATGTGATTGGAAATAGGATCACCATTCAATTCTGAGCATTTTGACCTTTTTTACAAAAAGTCACAAAATCTCATTTACCTCCGCCACCATAGCTCCGACTTGATCTGGACATGTGGCGCAATTTGGTTGGAAACGGCTACGTGGCTCTCATTGGAACATTTTGACCTATTTTGTAAAATGGCGCAAAATTGCATTTACACATGCCGCCCTTTGCTCCGCATCACTCCCCGACACGTGGCAGCCTTTAAATAATTGTGGTCCTTAGGGGATTTTGGTTTCAATTCTCCCCTGCGGCTCATGGGCCAAATCTCGCCAACTTACCTTTTACAAGAAAAATCAAAGTGCACAAATACCCCTGCAGCCCCGCCAATCCGCCAAAGGGAAAATTTTCCAACTTAGGCCCGCTGAGCCATAACTCAAAAAGTACAAAGAGTTAGGAGGACTTCTTTACCTTTCTGGAAAGGGGAAGAAATTTCCCATCTAATGAAGTGATTAACATGAGCCCTCCAAATCTTAGAAAGTTCCAACTTCAAAAATACCTCTTTTCAAGCATACTTTAAGGGCACCAACTCAATTTTTTTACAATTTTAGACTTAGAAATTAAAGGGAAATTTAAGGGTGACAACAGGCTCTTTGGGATGACTTGGCTTGAAACAAAGGCATAAGGAAAGATCAAGAATTACAGACCAACTTTGAGAAATGAAGACTAGTGCCTTATCAATTGGGTAATAGAGTTGTTATCCAAAATTCACCCCGAGGTAATTTTGATAACATGTATCAAATTCTTCATCCCGAGCAAGTAGATTGATTCAATGCTAAAAATCATTATTTGGGGTCCCTTTGGTTTCTCTCTAACTTCCCCATCTAAGAAAAAAATCCAAGAAGTTAGCAAAAAATTGAAAAAATCCAAAAAAAAAGTCACAGGCTTGTTTTAATGCATTACGGGTCTGGAGGTTGTGGGTCGTACCAAGGTTCATCGTACCAAGTTTGGGGCTGAAATACAAAGGAATCGGCAAAATCGGACATTTTTGTCCCAGGTGGTCCGTGGGATAGTTGGGACATCGACGTGCGGGATGTGAAAAGCTAATTTTTCTGCAAGTCGACCATTACGGGTGGTGCGGACAAAAGTGTCTCAGGACGGTTGGGACAAAATTACGCGTGGGGCGCGAAAAAGGTGAAAAGGCCGCAAAAGGAGCCAAGCGAAGTGGATGCGTCTACGAAGTCAACAGCCCTCACGGTTTGGTACATGGCGGACGCTTAAGGACAAGGAAGCTCGATAAGATGATGCGGAAGAATGTGTCAGGGACAAATGCGGACATGCGGAGACTGATTTTGCCGAAATAGCTGCAGTAAAGAGAAAAGTCAAAGTTTGACCTCCCGAACTTCAAACGGCCATAACTTTTGACTCCGAGCTTCGATTTTCATGAAATTGGACCGTGTGGAATGAGCACGACATCCTCTACTCTAGTTAGTTAAATATTTTTAAATATAAGAAACATATTAAGCTCCAGCTTAGTTAATTATCATTCCGTTAAATGACGAAAAATATCCGGAGACCCAAAATAGCTACTTGCACTCAGAAGACCATAACTTTTGCATTTCTCAACAAAATCACACAAAATTTGTACAGATTGGAATCATGGATTTAATTACAACGCACAACAATTAAGAAATTCTAGATTCGATGAGAAATCAATGGGGATTTTTCATAAAACGTGGCCGGGTTCATGAAAGTGTTTTATTTGGTAGTTAGGAGTGCAATTAAGAGGCATGATCATCATTATTTCTCTTCTGTAGCATCTGTGATAGTATGGGGAGACTTTTGCAAGTAACATACAATCATATCACTCCATTTAATGCATATTACAAGTGGTTGAAGGACATATTTCAAGATTTTCATTTTCCCCTTCTCTCTCTCTTCTCATTTTTCTATAAATTGGAGTGTTGGGCTCATTGTAAAAAAAGTAGTTTTTAGTAGTAAAGCTTTGTGGAAATTGCTTTATGAAGCCAATGTGCTGCAGGACCTTGTAGTGGATTCCTTGCATGGTGATCTAGGCCCTTATCCTGTAATAGATTGAATTGTTCATATCATGAAGCAATAAAATACAAGTTTTTTGATGCATCTTCCCCTTTGTGTTTGTTTGCAATCTTCTTACCCTTTCGACCTTCATTACAAAAATATTGTGTCTATTTTTATGCACTTGCAAGGACTCATTATTATTGTGCATATATGAAATATTGTTGTGAATGCATTTGCAGATTGTGGAGAACTCGCTATCACCCCTTCTAGTATACATTTTACTTCTATTTTTCACACATTGGAAGACTACTCTCACCCCCTCCTTTTCTAGTGTAACACCGCTTTAGTGTAGGATTTCATTTAATGCATTCTCTCTCCTTGGTCCCTTGGAAAATTAGATTGGAATAGTCGGTTTACCTTGCATTAGAGTAGATTATGGCAGGTAGTTTAGGAGTAAGAACCAACTTTCTCTGGAGGTCTATCTCAAGTAGCAAGTCCCACAACTTGGAGATAGTACCCATGTTATCCAATCGCACCGTGAGCTCAAGTATATGCACTTGTGCAAACATAAGGGTGATGTGATTCGGTGATAAAAGTTCGGCATGCCCGATGGGACAAGAGAAGAAGTCTTCATTTTAATTACGATAAAATTGATGTGCACTTGTTGTAAGTTTCCAGATTTGAAGGAGCTTTGAAATTACTTATCCGACGACTCCAAAAGAGAAAGAATCCACTAGTTTTAGCGATCCAAGCCTCGATGCATTTATGAGAAGAATTCGGACTGGATAAAGAACTAGGGAGGAAGGACTATTTGTCTATCTACACCTATCTCTAGGTAGAGAAAGAAGGGGAAGAAGAGCTCAAAGGTCTTTATCTCCACCTTATAGGACCTTGTCAACACCTCCACCCTGAAGGCCTTTCATCCAATCAACAAGAGTTTTTGACCAATCGGATGGCACAACCAAATCCATATGTCAACTTCACTTTGCAACACCCACTCGCCCCCAGAATGCATAAAATTTGGTCCCGATTGCGGCATTAAAGAGCATCCCGTATTTCACCCGGGAAAACCACACTTCTCCCGGAGATCATGTCCAATATATTGTGAATGTCTCAGACAATCCACGAAATCCATGAGATTGACATTGCATCAATGCTTGCTCACATCTTCATTCAAAGGGAAATATTCCCAATGGTTCAAAAGCCTTGCATGCGAGCTCTATCCAGAATGGAACCACTGTGTGCATAACCAGTTTGGAGAGAAAGGTGACAACCTATCTTTGTTAGAGCAAACTAACAATAATCAAGAGATCCCCGAACGAGTAGGTGCGACTTTAACCTCAAATTTTAGCGGACTGGGATAGGATCCCAACAACAAGTAAAGCCCACTCGACGAAGGTTCCTTCTTATAATTTCTTAGGGCTTTGATTTCTAATATTTCTTTGATGATTCAAGTCAATAGGGGCACAACCTTGCCCGTATCCTAGAGCCTTTCCATAGGGACTGAGAAATGGTTTATTCAGCTGGAAAAATCACTCCTAGGCCATCCATGCCTCTATACCCTGAGTTAGGAAGCCCAAATACTAGCCAAACGCCTACATTAGCTCCTATACCCACCCCCAGAGTCAAAGCTCAGCTGAAGCCTCCACTTCATCATCTAACAACTCTAAGGAACTCCAATAGGTCATGAAGCAATTGCAAAACTTGGGTAACGAGCTAGTAACCATCAAAAGACAACAAGCTCGAGTTCTAGGTCGTATCGGCCTTAGGGTCAGTATCAGACTAGACCCCAATACCAGAAAAATAGGCCACCATCTCAAACTGTAAATCAAAGCTAGAATTTAGGACAACCTTAAGTCGCTAGACCTTTTAGGCCATACAATCTAAATATAGCTTCGACGTCAAGGGCATTGGTTCTAACACGTAATAACATGGCACAGAATATGAGTGGTGTTTCCCATGCAATCAACCTCATAACCAATCAATATGATTTAATGGTACATTAAATCAGGGTTTGATGGTGCAAACTGTTGGTGTGTCACAAGAATCTAGCCATGAAGAAAATCAGCAGTAGGAAGCACCTCAAAGGGACATCTTCGAATGAAACTACTCTTGTCAATTGGTAGGCTAAAGATTTCTGTGGTGTAAATAAAATACCTTCTCAAAGTGTAGCAGCCAATACATGCTTCAAGAAGAGGAATATTGGGGAAGGACATTCATCCAACTCAAATGGTCCAAAACCCTCTATTACTCCACAAGGTGCTTGTAATCGATCTGCAGCCCCAAATGTGCAAGGTCAGCCCAAACCACCACCTAAACCATCTCAAGTGTCGGTTGCAACAACTCAGGTGCTAGAGAAGAATGTGCAAGGCAAGGGGCAATAGAGAGATAGCTTATCTCCATTCAACATCATTGAGTAGATGAAGAAAATGAATGTAAACATCTCAATGTGGGAGTCATTGGCTATCCCAGGACAGAGAGACCTATTGCAGGCTACTATGAAAAATTGGTCAATGTCAAATCAGCCACCCTATCAACAAGAAAAGTTCTTACCAATGCATCTCAGCGTGAAGGAAATCATGGAGGACAATAAGGTAAAATTTTGAAGCCCCCTCCATTCTATGTTTCATTGATCATAGGAGATAAGTTGGTACATAATTGCATGATTGATTCAGGAGAAAGTAGCTCAGTCATGCCAAAACAAATAGTTGATCAGTTAGGCCTTCAATATGAAGTCATCTCTAGGGGTGTAGTGCAATTGGATGGGACAACAATGACGATAGTTGGAGTAATCAAAGATTCAAGACTCACATTACACACGTGTCCCAATGTAACAGTGTTACAAGATGTGTCTGTCATAGACTTGCCACCACTCTTTGCATTATGTTTGTCAAGAGACTTCACCACTAAAATTGGAGGCTATCTCTCGGCTGATTGGTCACACATGTTATTTAGGACAAGGTATTGAACTAAGGCTACAATCAGATCTAAACCTATTATATATTTTCACATAGAGCCCCATACGCGAGTCTAATCAATGCAAATTGTTCAGCATTCGATCAAGAGGATTATCCAAACACTCATGAAGCTGGCACCAAGGTCGGATGCATTCTGGACTTGACTCTTGATGAATGGGAAAACAAAAGACATGCATCCGATCCATACAAAGAAATGGAGAAATATGAGCTAGGAGTTTATTTTTGCATGAAGAGAATCAACCCCTCGCCAAAGATCACCAAGCCGAGATCACAAGGGTGAGAATAAAGTATAATTTTTTTCTTTGATGGATCAAGAAGTAGACAAGGTGCAAGAGGAGGAGGAGCTATGCTCATTTCACCACAAGGTACAAAGTATTACTCGGCCTTCCGTTTCCAGTTTTCTTGCTCAAACAACACAACTGAGTATGAAGCCTTAATTCACATATTGCATTGGGCAAGGAAGAAAGGCATTAAGAATTTGCAAGTATTTGGTGATAGTGAGCTGATTGTGAACCAAGTCAGAAGACAAAATGCTGCCAAGAATGATCTGTTGAAGAACTACAAAAATCGGGTATGGGATCTTATTGAAGATTTTGAAGCTTTTAGCATCAATTCCATCCCAAGAAAGAAGAATGAAGTAGCAGACAAATTGACAACAATTGGGGCTGCATTTGATGTTGTAGAAAGTATCAAAAGTGAGAAATCTCAGCCTCATATCAAAGTGGTTGTGAGACCAGCTATTCCGGATAACAACACAAGTTGGCAAGTCTTTGATAATGATCAGAAAATTGTCAATTTTCTACAAGAAGAAGCTGAGTTCTCTGCCAAAAATCAAGACAAGCTGGAGCAACAATATGGTGACCAAGTGGTGCAATGAGAACTAACAAATTACCAAAAGGCCTTATAACCTTGGAGTCAATCTTCAACCCAAATGATCAGTTCCAGAAGGAGAAAGTGAACATTCAAGTAAAGGGTAAAGATTTAGAGCCTATTTTAGTAAATGAAGGCAAGACATTACAAATTGACAAAGTAAGTACCCCATAAGAGAAATCTGAATTTGTTCACTTTTCAAGAGTTCCCAGATGTCTTTGCTTGGAATTACAAGGATTTAAGAGGTTTCAACCCAAAGTTGGCACAACATACTATTGAGCTAGATTTAGAATCCAAGCCTATCAGGTAGAAGCAAAGGCCAGTGAATCCCCATATTGAACCTCTCATGAGAAAAGAGTTGAAAAAGCTGATTCAGACTAGTATCATCTTCCCTATCAAACACTCAAGTTGGGTTGAAAACTTGGTGTCGATAAGAAAAAGAGAAATGGAGAAATAAGATTGTGTGTGGACTTTCGTGATCTGAATAGAGCATCACTCAAGGATCATTATCCACTTCCATCAATGGAACATATCTTGTAGGTTGTAGGCTGGCTCGGAAAGGTTTTGATTGCTAGATGGATAATCGTGCTATAATCGAGATAATGATGAAGGAAGAAGATCAATTAAAGACAACCTTCACTACAAAATGGGGCACATATGCTTACAAGAAGATGTCATTTGGACCGTAAAATGCCGAGTAACATTTCAGTGAGCTATGGATATGGCGTTTAAAGGCTTAATCAATAAGATAGTGTTGGTATACCTAGATGATATCACTGTCTTCTCAAAGAATGCAGCAGAGATCATCTCTTTCACCTCGGACAAGTGTTTGAGAGGTGTAGAAGGTTTGGAGTGTCATTAAACCCGAAGAAGTGTGTATTCTCTGCACATGACGGAAAATTGTTGGGCCACATTGTCTCAAGGGAAGGGTTAATAATTGATCCCGAAAATGTTAAAGCCATCCGAACATTTCCATTGCCACACCACAAGAAATCTCTCCAAAGCTTCTTGGGGAGGATAAACTGTCTACAGATTTTTACCTAATTTTTCCACTCTTGTGAAGCCTTTAACAATGATGTTGAAGAATATTCTTGCATTCAAATGGAAAACAGAAGGTAAAGAGAGTTTTGAGAACATCAAACATGCAATATCACAAGCTCCAACTCTTATCAACCCAAACTTTTCAAAGGACTTCATGTTGTATGATTTTAGAGAATCGAGATACTGATGCAGCTATCTTGATACTGACTAAATAGAGAAGGTTCATAATAGCCCATAGTATTCTTCTTACAAATCTCGGAAGATTACGAAGTAAAGTATTCTTTCATTGAAAAGCATGTCCTTGTTGTCATCAGGAGTTTGAAGAAGTTCAAACACTTGGTCTTGAACAATAAGATTCAACTGCTAGGTGTCTCATGCTTTGTTAAGGACCTTCTCCTAAACAAGGATTTAAATGAGAAGAGAGCGGGTTGGATCACTTTGGTAATGGAATATGACATTGAAATCAAAGTGACCAAACTGGTTTGTGGCAAAGGTTTGTGTGAGCACCTCACTTCCAAACAACTTTGAAAGATCAAAAGGTGAAGAAGATGTTGTCCTATTACTACAAGATGATCAAGAATAGCCAACTGATGATGCACCCATTCCTTGTTGGACTCAAGACATGGTACAGTATCTCCAAACAGTTTGTGCCCTCCGAATGGAGAAAAGCTAAGAGGAGATACTTTAGATTACAATCCATTCCATATGTGTTTATTGATGACATTTTGTTCAAGAAGGACATCGATGGTGTTCTATTAAGGTGCATTGGGACAGATCAAATCGAGAGAGTGTTACAAGAATTTCATGATGGAGATTCCAGAGGACATTTTGCTCCACGAGTAACAACTCTCAAAATCATGAAGGCTAGTTACTATTGGCCTACGTTGTTCAATGATTGCTACTCATGGGTCAAGAAATGCAAGAGATGTGCATTCTTCATAGGGAAGGAAAGGTTAGCAACGTTTCCCCTTCATCCGATTTTAATAAACCAACCATTCATGCAATGGGGATTGGACTTCATTGGAGTTATCAATCCAAATTAAATTCAAGGCCACAAGTGGATACTTACGAAACAAACTATTTCACAAAGTGGATTGAAGAAGTGGCACTCAAGGAGGCAAATGAATCTAACATCTTGGATTTCTATGAAGGGATAGTCATGAGGTTTGGTGCCCCTGCCACTATTATATTAGATAATGCATTGGCATTCCTTGGCACAAAGATCACTAAATGGGCTTTTAAGAATTGTGTGTACCTCAAAGACTTCATCTAATTATTACCCTCGGGGTAATGGTCAAGCAGAATCTACGAACAAGAACCTACTAAGAATCATTAGGAGAACTCTTGATGAGAATCAGAGAACTTGGCACACAAATATCAGATCAGCTCTATGGGCTAATAGGATCACACCCAAGAGGTCTACAGGAAGCTCTCCATACAAGCTTGTATACGGGAAGGAGGCAGTTCTACCTATATCACTCGAGTTGCCAGCATTAGAACTCATGAAACAGTTGAAACTAGTTGAGTTTGAGCCTATGGAAATCAGGTATGCAAAGCTAATGGGACTAGAAGAAATAAGAGAACATGCAATACAAACCATGGAAAATGATTAAGCATTGATTAAGAAGAGTTTTGACCGGAAAACTAAGGCCGAGATATTGCAAGTTGGAGATTTGGTACTAAAGTGGGATGTTGATCGTGCAAATCCAGGTAAGCAATCCAAGTTCAATGCCATATGGAGTGGTCCATACATGATCATTGAATGCAAAGGTAGTAATGCCTTTCAGTTGGCTAAGTTGGATGGTGAAGAGTTGCAGATTCCGGTCAATGGAATCTATCTCAAACGTTGCTACTAGAAAGAGAGTTTCTCACCCTTGTAAATATTAATTTAGAATTTCCATTCCTCCAAGTGCTTATGCAAATTGTACTGCTTTGTTAGAATAGTTTTCATTTCCCTAAGTGCTAGCGCACATGTCCTATTGCTTTTAGTGTGTGCATGTTTACATTTCATCGATCCCTAGAAAAGAATTTGCAACCACAGGAGAATCAAATCAACAAATGTTTCAATGGCTCAAGGATACATGTTTTCAAACTTCATATCAGATGAGAGATTATCAGACAGAGTCCATGCCCAATGGATTACTACAGGAAGCTAGCCATACTTCATCTGGTAGGAAGATAACCCCGTTGAGTCGCCAAAATTGTTATCTAAAATTCATCCCCCGAGGTAATTTTGATAACATGCATCAAATTCTTCAATCCCAAGCAAGTAGATTGATTCAATGCCTAAAATCATGTTTTGGGGTCCCTTTGGTTTCTCTCTAACTTCTCCATCCAAGGAAAAATCCAACAAGTTAGCAAAAATTGAAAAAATACAAAAAACGAAGCCGCGGGCTTGTTTTAATGCATTACAGGTATGGAGGTTACGGGTCATACTGGGTTTGGAGCCGAAATACAAAGGAATCAACAAAATCAGACATTTTTGTCCCAAACATCACGGGGACAGTTGGGGCGTCGGAGATGTGAGGGACGCAAAAAGCTTATTTTTCCAAAAGTAAGTCTATTGCGGGTGGTGTGGAAAAAGTGTCCGGACAATCGGAACAAAAGTATGCGCGGGATGCGAAAAGGCAAAAAGGACGCAAAAGGAGCCAAGCAAACTAGATGCGGTCGATGCGGAAGTCAACGACCCTCACGGCCCGGCCAATGGTGGACGCGTAGGGACAAGGAAGCTGAATCAACCAATGCGGAGAAATGTGTCCAGGGACAACCAGACACGCGGACTGATTTTGCCAAAATTGCCGCAAAGAACGAGAAAAGTCAAAGTTTGACCTCCCGAACTTCAAATGGTCATAACTTTTGACTCCGAGCTCGATTTCCATGAAATTAGACTTTATGGAATGAGCACGACGTCCTCTAATCTAGTCGATTAAATATTTTTAAATATAAGAAACATATTAAGCTCCAATTAGTTAATGCTCATTCTCGCCAAATGACAAAAAAAACGTCTGGAGACCCAAATAGTTGCTTGCACTCAGAAGGCCATAAATTTTGCATTTCTCAACGAAATCGCACAAAATTGGTACCGTTGGAATCATGGTTTCGATTTTAATGCACAACAATAAATAAATTCTAGATTTGATGAGAAATAGATGGGGATTTTTCATAAAACGTGGCGGGTTCATGACAATGTTTTATTTAGTAGTTGGGAGTGCAATTAAGAGGAATGCTCATCATTCTTTCTCTGTTGTAACACCTAGGATAGTATGGGGAGCCATTTGCAAGTAACATACAATAATTTCACTCCATTTAATGCATCTGAAAAGTGGTTGAAGGACAGATTTTGGTATTTTCATTTTCCGCTCTCTCTCTTCTCATTTTCTATAAATTGGAGTGTTGGGCTCATTGTAAAAAAGTAGTTTTTGGTAGAAAAGCTCTATCAAAATTGCTTTGTGAAGCCAATGTGCTGCAGGCCCTTGTAGTGGACTCCTTGCATAGTGATCCAGGCCCTTATCTTATAATAGATTGAATTGTTCATATCATGAAGCAATAAAATACAAGTTTGTGGATGCATCTTCCCCTACTGTGTTTGTTTGCAATCTTCTTGCCCTTTTGAACTTCATTACAAAAATATTGTGTCTATTTTTATGCACTTGAAAGGACTCATTATTATTGTGCATGTATGAAATATTGTTGTGAATGCATTTTCCAGATTATGGAGAACTGCTATCACCCCTTCTAGTATGCATTTTACTTATATTTTTCACACATTGGAAGACTACTCTCACCCCCTCCTTTTCTACGGTGTATCTCCACTTTAGTGTAGGTTTTCATTTAATGCATTCTCTCTCCTTGATCACTTGGAAAGTTAGATTGGAATAGTTAGTTTACCCTGCATTAGAGTAGATTGTGGCAAGTAGTTTAGGAGTAAGAACCAGCTTTCTCTGGAGGTCTATCTCAAGTAGCAAGTCCCACAACTTGGAGACAGTACCCATGTTATCTAATCACACCGTGAGCTCAAGTATATGCACTTGTGTAAACATAAGGGTGCTAGGAAAAACCAATACAAGACAACACACACAAGGCAAGAAAGGAAACAAACCGAGAAAGGGGGACCAAAACAAACACCCCACACAACAAGGAAGAAAAAGGAAACGAACAAAAATAGAGGCTATACACAATGTACAAAGGGACTTCCTAATCACCTAGGACCTTTAAACAACTTTAAGTACTACCCACTATAAGGGAGTGGGAGAGAAGATCCATCCATGTAACTCAAATAAAAAGAGTTCTCACCAGAAAAATGTTTGATTCTGAAGGGGCCAAGCCAAAGTGAGTCAAACTTACCATGGCTTCCTCGAGGCTCATGTCTCTTATCCCATAGCAACACTGTGTCCCCCACCTGGAAAACTCTGGATTTGGCTTTCTTGTCAAACAAAGCCTTCACTTTCAACTGATGGGCTACTATTCTATCAACCACCTGCAATCTATCTTCATTCAACTTTTGGAGATACATGATTCTCTTGTCTAGAGCACTGTTGAAGCTTGAATCTTTAATAGTTTTCATCAAATGCAAAGCTGACAACTCCACCATCACTGGCAGTTGAGCTTCCACACCATACACTACTTGGAAAGGAGACATTCTAATGGCTCTCTTAGGTGTAATCCTATCAGCCCAAAGTGCATCATATAATTTCTTATGCCAATTTCTTTGAGAATCATTCACAAGTTTCCTGACAATGGTCACCAAATTCTTGTTCATTTAGCTTGTCCATTCCCTTAAGGATAATAATCAGAAGAGTGAGCAAGAGATATTCCATATCCATAACAAAAATCCATTATCTCAGCAGAGGAGAAGTTAGAAGCATTATCAGTCACAACTTTGTTTGGAATTCCAAATCTTATCAATATGTTTTCCTTTATGAAGTTGCATACTACTTCAGAAGTAGTACTCTTGACTGGGATGGCTTCCACCCACTTGGTGAAATAATCCATGGCAGTCAACACGTGAGTATGTCCAACACTTGAAGATGGATTGAGAGTTCCGATGAAATCCAAACCCCATTGTTGAAAGGGCTCCTTGATCACCACTGGCTTGAGAGGCAAAGCAACCAACCTTGGTCTTCCAACAAACGTTTGGCATGCTTCACATTTACTCACCCACTTTGATGCATCTTGGAATAGAGTGGGCCAATAATAGCCAACACGAAGGATTTTGTGAGTTACAACAGCAGAGGAGAAATGCCCCCCACAAGCTTGATCATGAAAAGCAGAAAATAATTTCTTTTGTTGCTCTTTATCTACACATTTTAAAAACATTCAATCTACACCTCTTTTGAAAAGAGAATTTTCCCAAAGAACATATTGTGTAGATCTAAGTTTAATTTCCTTTCCTCTTTTGCAGATCAAGTGAGATGGGCATTCACCATAGCTCGGAAAATAAGCAATATCAAAGCATACCATACATATGTCAAGGCGAGGAACAAAACTACAGGCAAATCTGCTTCATCTTTGGACAACGTTTCATCAACACCTTCAACAATGAGCTCACACAGGCCCTTACCATGAACCAGCTTGGTTGGCTTGATATCCAAATCATATTCTTGCACTTTTTCCACCCAATTACCTCTCTTAGTTCCAAATTCTTATTGTGTGAGAATTGATTTGACACTTGTATCAGGCATAAACACAACAACATGAGAATTTAGAATATAAAATCTGAATTGTTTAACAACTTTTACAACAACAAAAGCATGTTTCTCCATCATGGCATATTTCAATTTGTGGGATTTCAAAATGTAGCTCATGAATGCTATGGGAAATTCGTGATCTTCAGCATTCTTTTGAGTTAAAACAACGGCCAAAGTGTTTTCAGTGGCATAACAATATATAATAAAATCTTTGTTGAAGTCTGGACACACCAAAGTGGGAGTATTTGCAATGGATTTTTTGATATCCTCAAAAGAAAGCTTTCCTTTAAATGACCAACAACAAGTTTACTTCCCTTTCATCATGTGAGCAATGCTCATAGTAAGTTTGGCAAAATCAGGTATGAATCTCCTCAAGAAATTAATCTTACCAAAGAAGGAATGAACGCCTTTCTTACTCGTGGGAAGAGGAATCTACTGTATGGCCTGAACTCTTTCGGATCAATTTTGATTCCATATTTTGAGATAATGTGTCCCAACAACTTACCTTTGGTTACAAAAACATGAAATTCTAAGGATTCAAATAAACTCCGTGCTCTCTACATTTTTGTAGGACTTTTTCAAGGTGTTGAACATGATCTGCTTTGATTTTTGAAAAGACAGTCAAATCATCTAGGTATACCATGATGCATTTCCCTTTCAAACTACCAAAATCCAAATCCATAGCCCTCTAAAAAGTAGCACCAACGTTGATGAGTCCAAATGGCATCCTCTTGTAGGAAAAAGTGCCCCAAGGAGTGGTAAAGGCGGTCTTATGTTGATCTGCAATGTTTACCTCTACTTGGTTGTACCTTGAGAATCCGTCCAACATTGATAACATCTCCGAGCCTGTGACAGCTTGTAGCACTTGGTCCATCATGGGAAGAGGATAGTTATCTTTCAAGGAAGCTTGATTTAGATTTCTAAAGTCAACACAAATTCTAATCTCCCCATTTTTCTTTCTGACAGGCACTATGTTAGCAATCCAAGTGGAATGATGGATAGGAAAGATGATCCGGGCTTTTAAAAGTTTTTGTATTTCTTGAAAGATAGTGTCAGCAATCTTTGGATTATACTACCTTTGCTTTTGTTTGAAAGGCTTGATGCCAGGCTTAAGAGGGATGGAATGTTGCATTTCTTTTGGTTTGAAAGCTTTGAGATCTTCATACGAGTAAGCAAGCACATCAACATACCTCTTCAAAAGATTTATCACCTTCTCTCTTTCTTCTTGAGTGCAACATTTCCCGATGTTCACCATTTTAGGTTCATCTATACTTCCTATATTTATTTTTTCAGTTTCAACAAATTGCTGATTTCCTTGGGAAACTTTAGATTTGACATACCTATCATGTTTATCAAAAATATCCTCCAAACTCACCAAACCCTTAGGAATTTTGTTTCCTTTCAGTCTGATACATCCATCATGATCCATCTCTTCTTTGACACTTTCTTCATTTGAAGACACACATTCTCTGGGCAAGTTATCACTTCCTTCAAAATACAACTGATCAAAGTTATCTCTCAACTCCAAGAAAGAGAGTAGATGCTTGGTCATCATTGAAGACCTGCCAATTGTTGGCATTGTCAGGAATGCTAGGCCTATGAATCATTTCAATGGAGAATTTGTCCTGAGAGAAGTCGGGATGAGGAATTAACAAAGATCCGAGATTGCCAGGAATCGGCCATAGTATTCTCTTCTCTTGGTATTTCTGCAATGGAGAAAGCATCGAGGAATTCAATAGAATCCTAGACCAGATTCCTATAGTGCTTCAATCTTCTGTTTTTTACTTGATAAAGGTCTCGGAACTGCTTTACAATAAGCTCAACATCACCACGAGCAAAAATTTTCTTAACTCCCATCTCCTTTGCCATATTCAACCCAAGAATGAGGGCTTCATATTCAACAGTATTATTGGTATTCTCGAACTGAAACTTGAAAGCAAAAGGGTGAATCTTACCCTCGGGAGAGATCAACACTATACCAGCTCCAGAGCCGACTAAGGAATAGCTGCCATCAAACTCCAATGTCTAGACATCATTAGGATCAAAAATACTCCTTTTGATGGACTTGCTTCATCCGGTGACATAATCATATAGTTCCCATGCCCAATGTCTTCATAAAAATCAGTGCTTTTGGATCATTTGTTTTTGCACAAGATACTCAGCTTGCTTCTCAGGCATCGATTCTTCATCTTGCCATTAACTGGGATGAGTGCATGTGACCAATCCATTTTGATTTCCCCTCCAACATCCTTGCAAAAGTTCCTACTCAATAGCATGCCATAGGAAGGAGGAATGTCAGCAACTAAGATGGTTGCCAAAACCTTTTTCTCTGGCCAAGCAATGAAAGCTACTTGTGCATCCTTGATTCTCCCAACTAAAGGCACTTCCCTACTCTCCATAGAATAACAAGAACCATATGTGTGGGTAAGAGTGAGGCCCAAGGCATGAGCTACTTTAGTAGGCATTACATTGTCAGATGCTCCAGAATCAATAACACAATTACTAAGCTTGTGGCCTGCTATAAGGAGAGTCACATAGAAAGGTCTGATTTTCTCATTGGGTGATGTGACAACAACTACAAGATTTGGTTGGGAAGGGGAAGAAGGAGTTGGAAAAAGACCTTTGGAAACATGGGATGGGATTTTAGATTTGGAGTTGACAAAATCAACCATTTTGGCAAAGGCTTTGGGATGGGTTTGATAAAACTCAGCCTCAGAAATCTGAACCTTAGTTCTCTTTATGTGATCAATAATATCAAAGGATCCAGATGTGGATGGGGTATCATTACAAGGAATGGAAGAGACCTTAGACCTATCAACTTTATCATTTGACACAGTAGAAGCTTTAGAAGTAGAATTGGAGGGAGAAAAACCAGCAGAGCTTACCTTTTGTGTGGAGGTGGTGGGGATAGGAGAACCTCTCTTTGCAAGCACTAGAATGGTATTGGAAGACTCCTTTGATTTCTTTGCAGGCTGCACAACTTTCTCCTTTTTTCTGGTTTGTTCTCGAGTCATGACAACATATGACTCGTTGTTCATGTCAACCACTATATCATTATAATCATCATCATCAACACCTTAAGTGGTGAGGAAGTTGACTCTAGAATTGCCAGGCTGCTCCAACTCTTAATCAGCATCTTCTTCTTGACCATCATACAATTCATTCTCTTCTTCATCATCAGGTTCAAGTACTTCACATGTTGCGTTGATAGGCACTTTTATTTTTTGATTGCAATGAGGTCATTGGCTAGCTTTTGTACCAACTGATCCAAATTACCTCCAGGAGAAGAGGAAGAAGATGATGTCTTGGATTTCTGGGATTCTATTTTTAGTTTTCCTGACATGATCAAGTCATCTTCCACATTGACTGCTAGCCTCTGATCCTCATCCAAAGTTGCTAGATTGGCTCTCCTCAAAGCATAGCTTACTTCAGGTAGTTGTGCATTCAAAAAGAAACATTTTTGGATCTGATCAACATGTCTAGTATCTTGTGGGATCTTGTTGATTAGTTTATTGAATTTAGCCACAAATTCTCTCATGGGCTCTTGTGGTTCCTTTTTGATTTGAGAAATTTGGGCAAGCAGAGCATGCACATCTTCTGCAGGTTTGAAACGGTTCTCAAATCTTGTTCTCATCATTGTCCAATTTGTGATTGCTCTAGTAGGGAGATGGTAAAACCAATCTGCTACATTGTCTTGCAAGGTTTCCACAAATAGCCTAATCGAGACATCTTCATGCTCCACACCGAGGACTCCACATGCAACAATGAAGGCTGCAATGTGTTCATCAGGGTGCACTTTCCCATCACCCTTGAATTTGGGAAAATTCTTTCTGTTACCCCTAGGTAACTCATGCAAAGGTTGTGGAAGAGCCAAGGGACCAACTCGGTGGCCCCAAGGTAATGGAATTGCCATCCTTGGAAAAACTGCTTGAAGAGGAACTGAAACACCAGCAAGAATCAAAGCACGAAGATTAGGGTTGAGTTGCTCTTGAGGGATTCCACTCCCAAGGGTTCTGTCTTCAACAGGGGGTGTGCTTGTAGAATGAGCTCTTCTATTTCTCCCTATTGAAGGAAGAGGAAAACCTTGCTGATTCGAAGTTGAAATTGAGAATCTTCAACTCCAAGAGCTCTTCTACCACGTGTGTATCTTAAAGTCGTCGATCAATGGAATGATCAAATTGTTGTTCTTCTTATAAAGGAATCTATTGAAAGCATTCCCCAGTAGAGTCACCAAAAACTGTTGGGTTTCAAATTTTCACTTGGGATGAAACCACAGTTAGGGATAAACAAGTCCCTCCTCTTTTATGGGAGAGGTTCCCTTATTGAAAACCAAAAAAGTAACTATTTACAAATATACGATTTTCATCAATTGGTGCGCTTCTAATACATTGAAAATATGTTTTCTACAAGGAAAATTATCAACACAAGAGGATAGAGGAATGAAGGAAAGGATGGAAGGAGAAGAAGGCAATACTTTCAGGGAAAAGAGATTGTAGAGAAAACCCTTATTTTCATTGGACAAATGAAATACAGAGAAGAACCATTCACGTTTTTACCAAATACAATCCCACAGACAAAAAGTTCTTTGAAATTGCATTCACAAGAACAAAAAGTTTCTTCACATATTAGAGATTAAATGATTCTCAAACCAGAGCAGAGGAAGAAAGAGAAACAAAGGAATAAAAGAGAAGATCTTGTATTGATTCTTTTCGGTTCAAATTTATAGTCCCGACATATCAAAATTCCAACCACGAAAATGGCTTCTAGAACCCATCAAATAGCTCGTGAAAAGTGGTTATAACTTCCTCTAGGCGAGAAAAATAGTTTTTAAATGGATTTCATCCTTCGTGCCCTTTCAAAATCATCCATTCGCGAAGAAAACCATGGTGGAAAATCAATTGGCGTAAATACAGACATTTCATTTTAGTTTCCAGGAATTGATATGAACCATCGATTTGTTTGTTAAAACGCATCAAATCAGGTCGTCCACAAGGAAGGAGAAGATTTGAGCGGGCTTGGGGGAAGCCCCTTTCATTTTTGTGATTTTTTTTTGTTTTGGCACTTTGGAACAAATTTCCTCATAGCCCCGTCTTGACTTTTTGACTTGGACACGTGGCGGGCTGTTATTAGAAATAGGATCACCTTTCAATTATGAGCATTTTGACCTATTTTACAAAAAGTCACAAAATATCATTTACCTCCACTAGACTGTATCTCTGACTTGATCTGGACACGTGGCACAATTCGGTTGGAAATGGTCATGCGTGGCTCTCGTCTGAACATTTTGACCTATTTTGCAAAATGGCACAAAATCACATTTACCCCCACCGCCCACCGCTCCACATCAACTCCTTGGACACATGGCACCCTTAGATTCGTTGCTATGGGTCCTTAGGAAAATGGCTTACCTTAGCAATTTTTAACCCTTTGGCAAAAGGTGTAAAACTTTGAATTTCTCCATCACCCCGCAGGCCCGATCGTCCTTTTGAACACGTGGTGGTATTTGAATAATTGCGTTCCTTAGGGGATTTTCAGTTTCAATTCTCCCCATAGGATCGTGGGCCAAATCTCACCAAGTTACCTTTTGTAATAAAAATCAAAGTGCACAAATACCCCGCAGCCCACCACCCTGCCAAAGGAAAATTTTCCAACTTAGGCCTGCCGAGCCATAATTCAAAAAGTACAAAGAGTTAGGAGGACTTCTTTACCTTTCTGGAAAGGGGAAGAAATTTCCCATATGATGAAGTGATTTTCATGATCCCTCTAAGTCTGAGAAATTTCCAATTTCAAAAATACCTCTTTTCAAGCATACTTTAAGGGCACCAACTCAAAATTTTTACAATTTTAGACTTAGAAATTAAAGGGAAATTTAAGGGTGACAACACGTCCCGGGTACGACTATGCCAAGAGGTTCTGATATGCTTTCATCAACTAGAAATATACCTCCTTTTCTTCTTTGTTCATTTTGTAAACCATCCATTTTCTCTGAAGCTCCTCCATTGTTTTTAAGTCAAATTATTTAACATTTTTCAAGGTTGCATCATAGACTAAATTCCAAAAAAAAACAACATACTTAGGAACTTTGTTTTCAACACTTTCATACTCCCTGAAATCCACAAAACTCACAAAGTTGTTAAGATCAACATCTTCTTGAAAAACTTCATAAGATGCATTACTTGGGTCTTCAATCAAGTACATCATCTTCTTCTCTCCATATAATTTCACCAGGTTGCCTTCAATGGGGATAGTGGCATAAGACATGTCCATTTACACACTACCACCAACACTTTCTACCCACTTTCTTGACAACAACATCCCCCACTTGGCAGGGTAGTCAATAATGACTACATCAAGCTTTAAGTTCCTTTCAAGATGAGATGCAAGTTGCACAGCTAGATCTTTGACACATCCCACCACTGACACCTCTTTAGAGTCCATGGTAGTGCACTTCCCATATGTTGTTGTTACTTTGATACCTAATTCATTTATTACCTCAAGGGGCATGACATTACACGAAGCTTCAGAATCAAACATACAGTTTTGTAACAACTTGTCTTTGATAACCAGGGTAGTGAAAAATGGATCTACATTCACTGGGATTTAACTAAAGAAGTTCCTAAATAAAACTTTGGTGGTTCTCTTTGGTCTTTTAGCACTTGTGGCCTTTCCAACTTTGCAAGACTAAGGGAATCTCAACCTTGTTTACATATCGCCTTGTATGATCTCTTCCCCTTTGAATCCTAAATATTCAGAAGCCCTCTTCTTGTGCTTAGGATCCTAAGCAGTTCAAAAATTGGGATTGGAATTTTAATTTGACTCAAAACTTGGGCAATGTCGTATGGAAATTTTTTGGGTAAAGTAGCGCTAGGAGAAAGATTGGAAAATTTCTCAGATGGAATGGGATTCTTTTAAGTTCGAGCATGGGGAGGAACACAAGTTTTTCTTGGGGAAACAAGCTCTCTGCGCATATGCATTTTTCTTTGCAATTTATTTGGTAAGGAATGGAAATTTTGACTTGGCTTGTGGCCCCTTGACAGCTTTACTCCTGGTATTGTGCTCCTTTTCTTGGGAAACTACAACATTCATTAATAGTTTCCTATCTTCTTCTGAAGGAACTCCTCCATAATTTTCAATCATTAATGCCCTCAAGTATTCAAAATCATTAGTGGGCAATTCAAAAGCTTGTATAGTGTCTACTTCTAAAGTATGAGAGGGAGGAAGAAAAGGTACCCGAGTGGATGAAATCCCAAAAAGTAGTAGTAGTTCTAGCACTTATTACCTCAGTTGAAGTTGCTTCCCTTGGTAAACTTGCAGGGATCTCCATCATGCAGGCATCATCATCATTGTCATCATCAACTTCCTCTTCTTCTTGTTGATCTTCTTCACAAGGAGCATGAGGCATGAAACATTTGTCACACCAATCAATGACATTTGTCTCCTCCACAATAGCAACTCTGGCAGCCAAAGGATCAGGTACCATTCTATTATCCCTAGCTTGGGACTGTCTATTTCCAAATCCAATAGGTCCCTTGCCTCTGTCATCAGATCTTTGGTGATTTGTGAACCTGTCTTGGCCTTGTTGCTTGTGTTGACCTTGTGAGTTCTACCCAATTCCTTTCTCAGCCTAGGCTAGTTTGTAGGAAATTTCCTTGATAGCCCTTGCCAAAGTTTTCACAACTTCTTCCAAATCAAGTAGCCTTTCTTGTTTGGGGTTTTTATGGGTTAACCAACTTTACACCTTCCCTCTTTAAAGGCTTTCCAATTGCCTTGATGTTATTCTATATTTGCAAATCCATGGTGAAGGCATACCTCAAATTTGTGGGGTTTTTATTCTCTTAAGTAATATGCAGCCTTTTTATCAAATGCATTAGAATATTTGATCAAACATGACTCATCACAAGGTCTTATCCTAACACGCAATCTCCTCAAGGTATTATTAAACCTTGTGTTGAAGTCATGTATCTTGAATCATTACGGTTCTTCTTAATGTTTTCAAAATCTAATAGAAGAAACCTAGGGTCATTCCTATCACCATATTGTAATCTAAATGCATTGTTCATTTCAGCCCAAGAATCAATAGAGTTATCTGGCAATATTTTATACCAGTCCCTTGCATCCTCCTCTAAAGTGTGAAAAACAATTTGATGTATACATCCTCATGCTCAATCTCAAATTATTCCATCATATTGAGAAAGAGCTTCAGATGCTGGTCACTAGTTATAACATTGTTTCCCTAGAACTTTGGCATTTTGTTCCTTACATCTTGAGGCACTGCATTTGGATATCCATCCATTCCCACAAAATTTATAGGTCTAAAGGTGTTTACAACAAATGGGGGTCTGGGTGGAGGTTGGACCATGTTCCTTTGAGGAGGAAACCCGGAGGGTGATAAATTGATGAGGGGAAGAGGGTCCTCGAAACATAGGAGTATAATTTTCAAAATGAAGATCCCACAACGGTCCCGTCTCATGGAAATCTCTATTAGCCTCAAAAAGACAGTGTAGAGTGTGAAGAAAACCTTTCCAAATCAAATTAAGGCCCCCTCTTCTTTGGAGAGTTCAATTCCACAAAGAGGCTACCTAACTCAGAGTCACTTGAATGACAGTCTTCAATGAAGGGCTGATCACTTTCATCAATGGGGATCCCTCTTCTTGTTTGCTAACCTCCAACAACCCTCATGATTTTCTTCCTTCCGATTTTTCCTTTCCTAGCTCTGAAACAATGCCTGGCGAGATCCTTAGTAAATAAAGATCTCCTTTCTTCTAGCTTTGCAAATATTAGTAACAAATCTTACTTGACAGAGATTTAAGACACTTGGTCCTTATCAAAATCAAATCAACAGGGAGTCGCCACTAAGGATTTCCACCTTAGTTGTGCAAATGCACTAAAATATTCTCTGTCAAGCACTTATAAACTGGAGATGAAAGCTCGACCTTCCTTTACTAAGATTTATCAATGAATACTAGCACAAAACTTGTAGAGACTGGAAAAGTTGCATACAACACTTGTAACTTGAAACTTCATGCAGGCCCGAACATAGGATAATATTTAAGATAGATTTATGGCACTTTAGAGCATACAAGAAATGTTTACTAGGGTCTGAAAATGAACTGCAATCACAACGTCCTAGCAACAACATCACTAGTGTTGTTGACGGGCTAGATGGATATGAAATAGCAAAAAATCAACAAATTGGTCTCAGCAACTTAAACAGTCCCCGACAATGGTGCCACTTTGGTGTTGATGACGAACACGGTCTCGAAAATGAACTGCAATCACAACGTCCCCCCGATAGTGCCATTGGTGTTGGTATCCAAATTTGTTCTCCTTTTCAAGCCAAGCAACAACACAGATTCAACAGGGAGCTTAGAGGCAGTTAAATCATAAATATATGTTGTTTTGTAGCCGGGGAGGAATCTAACTGTCCCTTTGTTACTTGGATTTGTGGAGAGATGGATAACACCTTAAAAGGATGTGATCTGATCCTAACTATTTTAGGTTGTGCCTTTCAACCAAGGTAAGAGAACCTATTTTGTAACCTCTGTTTATTGAAGAACAATGATAAATCCTTCTTTTGCATGGATTTTATAGAGAATACCTTGGGAAAATATGATCAACACACCAAATATGACTCTCACGAGTTGTCACTTCCAGATCAAGGAGATATTTTGACAAGGAAAAGGTTACTGAAGACAATTGAGACCATGATTGCCTCTGCATGTTTTGGTAACAGAGATTATGCATTTGTGTGAACACAGGACAAACAAGGGTGGTATAGGTAGGATTATTTGTTTTTGAATGAATTTTTGGTGGGAGGTGGGGCAGGGTGAACTTGATTCACCAGATCCTTGAGGAATCTTACACAATGGGAGGTTAAACCAACAGAATGCCACAGAATAGGTAGAATGTTTCTTTGAACAGAATATGTGCTTCAATGGAGGCTCGATCAACACTCTTTCACATAATCTTTGAGATTTTATCATGAAGGATCGAGTTAGAAAATCCAACAAAGCATCAAGATCTAAGCCAAATCACACCTAAGGTACACCCAGAGGCTTACAGACAATCTCTGTCAATAAATGAAAGAAAAGTGATTTTAAATCGTTTATTCCAATCCCAAATGAAAGCTCTTCTGAGAAATGGAATTGCAGATGCCACTAAACTGTCACAAGGATTGAGGCTTGTGTGATTGGGTCATATTTTAATACAAGATTGCAACAGAAACAGGAGAAACTACTTGCATACATTCAGAAATAAAACCAACACATTTTTCTCAAGACAACACAAAAAAACTCGAATTTGATTAAATCTATTAGCGGGGAAAGTTTCATAGAACAATCTTAGAGCTTGTCAATGGTTGTACACTTGCAACCACCTTGACACAATAAAACTTAATACAAAAAGAGATAACCTAGTTTCTCAAATGGATTCTCAAAAGACAGGCTTAGTCAAATTTTCCTCTTGGGAATTTTCTTCGACCTCTAACACTCTGACCTCCAACTTCCAACCCTTTTGCATGAAAAATTTGTGCCATTTATAACCTTTACAATAGAGCCCCTTTCTCCCAAAAGACAAAAACCTTAAATGCACCAGTGCTCGCCATGATTCTTTTGCAATTCTTAGAATCAAATCTGTAAAAAGTCACCAGGTGCTCGAGGGGGCAAATTTCATCGAATATCTCCCACTTTCAACTCTTTCCTTTGGTAGATCACTCTTTCTTGAATTTTTCAACCACTTCCGCCCCTAATCTGTCAAATCTGGCTCCTTACGTGCTTGGGAGAAGAAAAATGAAAAATCTGATCATGCACGAAAGTCAGACCATTTTAATGGTGAAAGATGTCTTTCCAGATCTTCCCACCAAACTTAGATATCAAAATTAACTCCCCTCTCTGTTTGGCGTGTAGAAAAGACCAAGAAATCATGGAGACTCACACTTCCAGACGTGTTTCAGAAAAATGGGGGGAAAATCATATTTCAGACTCTCAGCTGCCGTTGATCTTTACTTTGAATTTGGGTCGTCCACGTGGAAGATTCAAACTTAAGAACAGACCCAGGGGCTTCCTTTGACTTTTTACAATTTTTTGGAAAAATGGAAAAAATTTCCATTTTTCTCTGCACCTCCGCCCTCGGAAACGAGCCTGACATGCGTCCAAATGTGATTCGAGTGGAACCACGCTCAAATTCTATCATTTTACTCTCTTTTGGAAAAGGGAGAATTTTTAAATTTTTACCCGCACTTTGCCCTCAAGAAATGAGCTCGACATATGTCTAAATATGATTCGAGCAAAGCCGCGCTTCCTTTTTTACTTTTGAATCTTTTCTCCTAAAGGGAATTTTCTAAATTTCCCCAGAGTCTCCGCACCTCTTGCCGTTGCACGGGTAAAGCATTGATAGTTTCACTCATCGAGCTTGCGAGCCATTTTGAGATTTTAATCCTTAAGGGGAAAAAAATCCAAGTTGCCTCCGATGGTCCACCTCCCCGCCTCTTTGAATTTTCAAATTGCCATGTGTCATCATGGCGCTCCTTGAGATGGTCCTAAAAATTTGATACCCTAAACGAGCGCGAGCTCACCATGTGTCCTGTTCCGATAAGGTTTTCCTAAACACTTAAAGCTCAGCGGAAAGCGCCACGTGTCATGCTCCGAGGCAGTCTCCTTTGGCTGTTTGAAAAGTCCAAGAAAAATGCAAAGTGAGTGGAGGCCTCCACATGTCTTCATGGCGCAACTTCAAGATGGTGCCCAAAGCGGAGACCCTAAATGAGCGAGAGCTCGCCATGTGTCCTGTTCCACCAAATCAGTACCAACTGCACAAAAATTTGTCTAAGTCCGGGAAAAGTAGCGGAAGCCTCCACATGTCCTCCCGGCGCTACTCCAAGGCCAAACCAAAAAGTAGATCTTCAAATGAGCGTCATGCCTCCACGTGGACAAATTTTGAGTTAAGGCTTTCCATGAATTTTTCTAAGTACCCACTGAGCCATGTCTAACCAAAAGGTGCCATGTCCCTGTAGATGCAAGGATGTAAATTTGACCAGGAGAAACACCCGTCAAACCGTAAAATATAGAAAAATGACCTTTTGAGCCTGGGAATGAAATTTTCTTCAAGGACAAAAAGTTTAGAAATGTTACAAGGCTCAAATACGTTCTTCAAGGACACATCAATTCATTCTTCTTCAAGTATCTAGGATAGAAACGTCAAGGACAACAAATCTTACTGTGGGAAATAGAGAGAATGGGAAAACATGAGTTTTGAAGGAACAGAGCACAGGAGACTCAAAATATAGACCTTTCCAGAGGAACAAAGAAACGAGGAGACAAACATGGACCCATACATGATCTTCACCCAGGAGCTGATTAAAAATAGCAACAAAGACTGACCAAGCACAACACGAGGAAGGAGAAAATGACAGAGGTCGTAAATCAATAAATTTTCAAAGGCACAAATGGGGCAAGACTATTTTGAGCATGAACAACAAGAACTCCCATAGTTAAAGTGCAAATTTCAGTGTCATCATTGGTGAATAAGTGTGAAACCCTAGTGATAGTTTAAGAAGTAGATCCCAAGATTTTATCTAGTCTACAACGCCCAACGAGGTAAAGGATGCTGCATTTGCCCTCGCCCCTATCCAGATACTGTGTCCATGCATTATGAGTATATTTGCATGTTTTTGAATGTGGCCATGAAAATTTGTGTTTCTATTTCATTACATTCTCTAGTCCAGACTCACTTGAGATAAGATAAATTAAAGTAAGTGCCTATCTATTATATTTAATTTTTATAAAAATCAAATAAATTACCTAGCATTTGTATCTAATTGTATATTATTTATAGCAGATCTTTGCTTTGATTTAAATAAAATATTTAAATTTTATTAATTAAGTTAAGGGCGGTCGTTGATTCATCTATCCCTAAAATGGCCATACACCAAGATAGAACAAATTTCGGTGGATAACGAAAATGAATCAAGTCCTAGCTCACTATAGATGACCCAAAAGTGCAAGCAAACCAATCCAAGAAATAATAATATCTAAGCCAAGACGCAAGATGTCATAAATCTAGAAGCTAATCGAGTAGTTGTAAGTTGGAACAAAAGAGAAAATATATTGGTTAGTTCCTTTTGTAAATTTAGTTATTATACTGATGATAAAATGTGAGTTGGGGTATTTATATTGATGTCATCACTCGTGGAAGAAGTTTTCAAAGGGGATTTCCTATTTGCACATACATAATCACCCGCAGGAGATGACATTGACAAGGGAGGAAAATGCAATGTGGAGATGTGAAAAGAGTCGTGAAGAATAAAAATGATGCAAAATGAAATAAGTGAGGTCATGAGAAAACAAGATGTCGAAATAATGTGAGGGAAAATAAAAGGAATATGATGAAAAGAAACACATAAATGGGACAAAAAAAATTCTCTCTCCATGTATCATCCCTAACTGAATGGTTATGTGAATAAGCATACCACTATCCTAGAACAAGCCCCTTAAGGAACTTGTTCCCAGAAATAAATGCATTAGTGACCTCTAACCTAGAAAGATAAATTGTTAGTAACATTTATGAAAGTAGAAAGTGTAAGATTTTAGGTGTATATATATGCCTTAGCCATTTATTACCACATGTCACAAGACAAAAAAATGGGGTAGTCAGCGAGAAAGAAGAATATATAATACTCAAACTCAAAGTAATATTGAAAGTGAAATAAAGGACTATCTGAAATGAAATATACCTACCAATGCATACCCGATAGTTAGAATCATCCTGTCACGTATGAGCACATAACATGTATACATGAAAATAGAAAGCGTAAAATATTAGGTATATACATATGCCCCAATCGTTGATTACCGCATCTCACAATAGAGAAACATGGGGTAGTCAACGGAAATAAAAATACATAACACTGAAACTGAAAGTAATGTTGAAAGTAAAATAAAGAACTAGTTGAAATGAAATATACCTACCAATGCGGTCCTGATATAGCTAATCATCCCGCCACGGATGGGCACAATCCATGCTTCTATAACTCGGAGAAGTAAGACTGAAAAGAAACACTAGAGGATAATTAGTAAAATAAGACATAAATCACCTAACTAGGGGTCCATGACATGGATGTCATGTCATAGGAATTTGGAAATATATGGTTGAAATGTGTGATTTTTGGCCAAGGAGAGAAACAAGGAGTGTACTATGTCAAAATTAATGGGATAAGATCACAATCCCAATGAAATGACTAATGGATTATGCGGAGATTGAGAACTAAAATGACGGGTATTTAAAGATTGAGGACCATCACAGATAAATTAAGTAGAAATATTGGAGTTTATGTATACTATTTTTGAGGTTGATTTCTTAGTACTATTTCTAAAATTAATAGAACTAAGCTCTAAAAATGAAAATTTGGAGACTAACGAGATGAGATGGAACGAGTACGAGGAGGAGTCTAAGATCAATGAGGAGGAGCATGCGGTAAAGCATAACCATGGGTAAGTTGATGCATTTAATTTTTCTAGGTAGATTATTAAAAATTTGGGTTTTTGGGAAATGCAAAGTCAATAGAACTCCATTTTAAGTAAAACTTACCTCATTAGAATGAGTAGGACAAAATGCAAGTGCTTTTGGGAGGGATTTTAGTGTAGATTTGTTGTTTTGTAAATTTTTACATTCTCACTTTTAAAAGACGTAGACGTACAAATTTAAACACCATCGTCCCCACTGAAACAACAAAATGGCATTGGGATATTGTGAAATCATTAAGAGAGGGGTCGATGGCGTATGCAAGAGGTCTCATGGCATAGAAAAAATTATAAAGCATGTTGATGTGGATCCAATTGGAAGAGGTTGAAATACCTCCAAAACACACACAAACTATTTGCAAAAAAATAGATGTTTAAAAATAGATTTCTTCTCATTCTAAATTCCACAATAATGGTGTACATAATTAGAATCTTTCTTTTTATTCCACATTACCTCTAGAAAACCCTAAAATTCTAAAAAAAATAAAATTATAAAAATGATAAATCCCAAAAATTACCTACTAGTATAACACCGCGGATGGGACCCAAATTTTACGTACCAAATACATATTCGTAAATAAAGGCTAAAAAAATTTAGAATTATTTTATAAAGCATAGAAAAACACTTAAAACTCTAAGTCCCGGATAAAAGCAAAAACATTTAGATTCAATTTTAAACCACTAGATAGAATAATATGGATCCGAAAATAACCCAAAATGGATACAACTTTTGAGAAAACATTTTTCACAACATACTCCTAATTAAGATCTATCACATTGAAAATTTTCAAGACGATCCAACGGTCAGATCAAAAGTTATTGCCTTCACAAGTTATGCTCCTGCATCATTCTCCCTTGTGAAAAGAATTTTGTTCCTGCAAATTCAGTTGATGAAATTCATCTAATTTTCCATTATCAATCTTCCTTACATCCTTCTCTAGAATTCAAGTATTTTTTTCCTACTACAAACCTTCCCACCGAACCAAATATCTGTTGTAGCTCCCATGTCTACTAGTGATGTCTTTTGTTCCAAAATATGCATTACCTTTTCCTTTTACTTCTTTGGCATCTGTTACTCCCAATTTATTCCTTCCTCCCGCATGAAATTTTCCTCATGACCTAGAAACAAATATAAGTCAAAAACATTTAAAACTCGTGAATGAACAAAATTGTTAGGTAGCTCCACCTTATAGGAATTATCACTCATTTTCTTGAGAAAACTACATGGCCCAATCTTCTAATACTTTAGTTTATTATATGTCCCTTTTGGATACCTCTCCTTTCTAAGATGAACTATCACCATATCTCCTTCTTCAAATAAATTTATTCTCCTACTAACATTTGAAGCTACTTTAGTTTGTGCATTACTAACTTTAATATTTTCTCTCACTTCTTCCTACAATTGTAGAATGTGTTTTGTAAATGATTCTTCATCATCGCTAGTTTTATCTTCACCAGCTTAGCACAATCGATTTATGACCCCCTTGTGATTCCTACCATATAAAATAAGGAAATGGGACCTCCTCTTAACCTGTTTACCGAGATTTTATAAACAAACTCAACTTTTAAAAGACAAGTCCAATTGTTTTGGCTTTTCTCCATCTATGCAATGCATGATATTTCCCAATCTTTTGTTCACGAATTGTATCTTCCCATGAGTCTGGGGTGATATTCACTACTTGAATCAGTAGTTGTGTCCCCATTTTCCTCCGTAGATTCTTCCAAAACTAACTCAAAAATTTGTGTCCCGATTCGGAGTGATTGTTCTTGGAACTCCATATAACCTTATCATTTCTGAAAAAACTAATCTACAACTCGGAGGCATCATTATTTGTTTTACAAGTAATGAAAGGCATCACCTTAGATAATATTTCAATCAAAACAAAGATATAACCATTCCCTCATTGTGTGTTATGAATTCGTAACACAAAATCCATACTTCAAATCAACCCATGCCTCTCAGAGGGAAAAGTAAAAGCATATACAACCCAGTATTCTATGCATGACACTTAACCATTTAGCACAATATAAATCTTTCTATGATCCTACTTATGTCCATATTTACCTTTGGCCAATAATAAGTTTCTACAACAAGAGTAATTGTATTACTTATGACATAGTGTCCATCTAACCCCCATTATGCAACTCTCTTATAATATTTTCTCTCATTGAACTAACAGGATGCATAATTTTTTTCCCCTAAATAAATAACCATCCTACATCAAATAATCACAAGAACCACTACCCACTATAGGGTCCTTACATTGTCTCACAACATCACCAAAATCAGTATCACCTTCATACAATTCCTTAACTACCTCAAACCCTACTACTTCATTTTCCATTGTTATCAAAAGTGCTACATGCCTACTCAAGGCATCAATAACTTGATTCTACTTACCTGACTTATTATTTAATACAAGTATATTCTTGCAAAAATGAAACCCACTTAACATGCATACTATTTATTTTCTTCTATGTGTCTACACACCTCAATGCTTCATTGTTAGTAAAAAGTAAAATTCCTTAGCTAGAAAGTAATGTCTCCAATGCCTTGATGCATGAACAATATCATAAAATTGCACACCATAAGTACAATATTTCCTCCCGATTTAATTTAGCTTTTCACCGAATAATTCCACAAGTCATCCTTCTTGAATTAGAATAAATCCAATCTTGACATGTAAGGCATAAAAATCAACCTCAAAGACCTTGCTAAAATATGAAAAATACCAAAACAAGTGCCTCTGACACTTTCTTCATCAAAAATTCAAAACTATCTGTTTTTACCATGGTCCATAAAAACTCCTTCCCCTTCATACACTCTATTATGGGTGTAGTAATGCTACTAACATTCTTGATGAACTTACTATAAAAAGTTAGTAATCCATGAAAACTACGAACCTCTGTCACATTCTTTGGAATAGGAAATTCCAAAATCACCTTCAATTTTTCCTCATCCATCCTCACTCTATTATCTCGAGAAAACAAACACAAAAAAAGACCTTTCTAAAGAAATCTACACTTCTTTAAGTTTGCATACTGAGACTCTCTGTACCTAAGAATTCTAACACCAATTTCAGATATAACAAGTTTTCTTCCACTGTCTTCTTGAATATCAAAATATCATTAAAATAGACAACAAATGTACCATTGTATTCTCGCAGTACTCTTTTCATCAACCTCGGGAATGTACTTTGGTGCATTAGATAGACCCAAATTTCATCACCATCGACTTGTATAATCAATCTTTTGTTTTGAAATCCATTTTCCATTCATCCCCTTCACGGATTTGGATTTGATAGTACCCACACCACAAGTCAATCTTACTAAAATATCGGACTCTGCTAAGCACGTCCATCATATCATCCAATCTTCGAATTGAGAACCGCTACATAATTATGTTTATGGCCCTATTTTTCTCACACATTCTCCACTCTCCATTCTTTTTGGCATTCAATAGCGTTGAGTAACACATGGGCGCATGCTTTGTCTCACTAAGCCTTTCTCTATTATATTTGTTAACTTTTATTTATGTTTAATTTTATGAATTAATACTTTTTATTTTTTATTTTTAGTTTTTTTCAATTTATTATTTTAAATTTAGAATTTTTGTTCATTTTAATTATAAATTTTTATTGATTTCTATTTTTATTAATTTTTTCATTAATTTTTAGTTTTTATTAAATTTTAAATTGTTATTTTATGTTTAATTTTTTGAATTTGTAAATTTTCATTATTTATTATTTATTATTATGTTTATGAATTTCTATTTTGTAAATTAATTTTAAATTCTAAATTTTTGTTGATTTAATTTTGAATTTTTATTAATTTCAATTTTTAATTCATTGATTTTTAACTACTTTTTAATTTTTAATTTATTTTAATTTTTGTTTTCTATTATTATTTTTAATTAAATTCTACTTTTTGTTAGATTAGGTAATAGTTTGGTTTTGAGGAGACCAAAGAACCAAGCGGTACAAACTAGAGAAAAAATATGTAGTGCCCACTTCCCTTTGACATTGTACTTATGGAAAAGTGACATGCGAGGATGATAATCGACAAGTTGCCTTCCCCGTGCACTCCGACCTCCCCGAGGTCGTGCCGAGACAACCCGGTGATTTAAAATGTGGGTGACTTAGATGAAGTCACAGTGGGATTATGGTCAGTTTTCTATGATAGAAAAGCTACAAGCGAGGATGAGAATCGGCAAGCAACTTTCTTATGGCTAACCATGGGAGGATCAGTGACTAAGATCTGGTAGTTTGATCTCCTGGTAGCTAAACTGAAAAAGGGGAGATTTAGAGGCTATGAGCGGGTAGCATAAATTCCCTAGTGATTTACCCTCCTAACTAGAATTTAAGCGTTTAATCTAGTTATGGAATCTCCAAATTAACTTAAACTGAAAATAACAATTTATACTACTATTGAAAGGGAAACTAATCTAAACAAAATACACGATTGAAATATTATAATTACAAACAACTTATTAAACTACTTTTATACTAAAACTAAACAAGTGAGATAACCCGGTGTGGTTATTCACCTGTGCAGATGTGTGAATCTAAATAAAAGACAACTAATTAACTTAATTGAAAACCTTCAATCCTACCTCAGAAGTGAGGAACAAATCATAGTTTCTCAGAAACTATCATTCCCCACAGCTTCCCTGGCAATATTGAAAGCGAGCTTAACTGAAATAAAATGATTCACTACTCTATTTGATAATAACTTTGACGATTTAAACCTGAGTTTACTGAGCAGAGGCAAATCCAATTGTGTTGTAGCTTGTCCCCTCATTGTGATCTCTTCGTTCTTGCATGTTCACGTGAATCCAGAAAGAGTAGGAGTATGGCAACATCAGCAAGAGAAGGAACTGGGATGATAATTACTTTGAAGTAAAATGGCACAAAGCACAAGTAGGAGAGGGATGGCGCAAGTGAACTGGCTTGGCCTATGCGATTCCTAGCAGGGTTGTTGTAGCAATGATAAAACAAAATGATAAACAACAAGTACTCAAACAATGAATAATAGCAGCTTCAGAGAAATACAACGAAGTACAAGTAGGAGAGGGATGGCACAAGAGAACAGAGCTTGGCCTATACGATTCCTAGCAGGATCGTTGTCGGTGTACAGTGAGGCATAACTAAATACTCAAAATTCTAATCCATGCTAAAGATAAAATGATTCATAAAATAAATCTAGGACTGAGTATTGAAGACTGAAATTCAAGAATGAAGACTCCAGACCAAAGAACCAAGACCATTTTCATGTAAACAAGCTACATATTTATAGCATTTACAATGACTAGAAGGCAAGTTCAAATTGAACTCTCCCACTATTAAACAAAGATAAATCACTGTTCAGTCGGCAAAAACATAAATACAAGCTTTAGTGGTTGAGAAATGCGAGTGAAAATTGAATTTTCACGCTTGACGCGATCGTCGGAACATTCTGGAAAGTGCGTACAGGACCGCCGCCCGCGCGGCGATTGATTCTGAGACCGCCGCCCTAGCTCGGGGGCGGTTCTGGGAGACCGCCGCCCCGGCCGGGTGACTGATTGGTTACAGACCGCCGCCCAGCTTGGGTGGCGGCTGGTGACCGCCGCCACAGCAAGGAGGCGGTCATGTAAAAAACAACAAAACAAGGAGGAAAAAGAGAGAAAAGGCTAGGACAAAACGTGTAGAGGCTAGACAAGGATTCTTGGGATGCAAATGTATACTCAACAAGATTTATGGATTCCGAACACCTTGCGAAGAGATCTTAATCATCATTGGGGCATGTGTAACATCTTTCTGGTGGTGCAGTACATACAATTTTGGGTACGTACATATTGCCCCCTCGGAGAAGCGTCTTAGCCATGAAGAGGCATAAAACGTTGGGTCCGAGTATGGCTGTCCCAAAATGGGGAGTTAAAGGCTATACCTGACATGCCCGTGTGTCGAAATGTCGCCAACTTTCACATGCTTTTCAGAATGTATGCAATGGATGACAAGTGATAACAAATGTTAAACAGAATGTTTTTACTTTATTTTGCTTTTGCAATGCTGATATGTGATGACAAACATGTTGTAGTTTTGAACTTTTTGGCCTCTTTAGACAATGTCTGTGATTTCTTCTCATGTTGGCAAAACGTGATGAATGTATAGTGATAAAGAGATGAACTTGCCCCAATCCCAAATCCACGCAACTAGTAAGATGCGAGGGCTCAACACCAAGAATTGGGAAGGGCACAAGTTGTATGAGTTTGATTTGAGTGGAATGATGAGAGACAGAAAAAACAAGAACAAGAACCAAATTTTGACCTACACACCCACCCTACTCAGAACTACTACCAAGCTTAGAAGGCCACTTACTTTTCAGTTTATCTAGACTTAGATTCATAAATGGCAACCTGGTTGACAAAATCTGGTTTTAAGGATTTGATCTCTTTGGGATTTGGATGTTTGGATATTTGCCTTCTTTTAACAGAATTTGACTTGTGTTTTTAGCATACCAAGATTTGTTAGTTTGTGTGACTGGACCCCCACACCTTGCCTCACGCCACTAGTAAGAAGCATGGGTTTGTCACCAAAGGCAAGATACAAGTGAGTAAGGGCACTTCTTTCCTTTCCCAACCTCACATCACCAGTAAGAGATGTGGGCTTATCACCGAAGGTTGATGGGGCAAAGAAGTGTGTAAAATAAAATATTTTGTTTGCTTGGCGCTTTTGATTTCATTTGATTTTGACATTTCTGATCTATGACTTTGGGATATCCTTTTGTTCCAAGAGATTTTAAGAGGGATAGATGTGACACCAAGAAGCTTCTAGAACAGACCGTAGGCAAGGACAACTTTACCTAGTAGAAAGAAAGAGCAAAGCCAAGTATGCAGGTCTTGGTATGGTTTCCATCAATGTTTGTCTGTCAAACTTGATGAGAAGATGTACTTGATGATGTTTGAAGAGATGTGATTTGAATATTTTTGCCAATATCTTCAGAAATTTGTAACAGATTACTTAAGAGTAAGTTCCTGGACTACAATATTTATGAAATGAGTGAACAAAATGAACCAACTAAATTACTAATGTAATGCAACTGCAACCATGTACATATGAAAATGTAGGTGGAACCATATGTCATGATGTCTAAGGTGAAGAAAGTTGACGAATATCAAATTCTTCACCCCTAGAAGTACACAGTGGAGAACCATTATCCTCAAATTTTCCATTTTCTTGACGAGGGCCTACCATTCTAGGTTTGAACTTACAACCCTTTCCCAAAGGTGTATATGTACCATTATTAAAAACATTTTTCTGAAAGAGGCATTCGCGTACCTCTTTGTCATGTTTTTGAGAGATGGCATGTGGGTGAGCATGACTATGCTGCTCGACCTTCTCTCTCATAGTGAGCATTGTGTTAATGATGAGGTCTTGCCCCATGGATAGGGAAAACTTAGCTTTAGACACGCATGGGTTGAAACTAGGCTTTAGAATAGGGCGGTGCCTGAGAGATGGTTTTGATAGGCATCGTTTCGCTTTTAAATTTCCTTTCTTCACTTGTTAATTCTATCATGTTTATATCTAGATTTAGGTCATCGGAGGGAAGAGATGCTATGCCGAGAAGACTACCCATTCCTTGAGGTTCAAATGGGAGAAAGATCGGTTCGTCATTCTCCAAGAGTTTCATAATTCCTGCTGTGGTTTTAGTGGAGACTGTTTCCACAGAAATTGACTTATCTTTATTTGTCTTTGCCACCTCGTATATTAAATCATAGGATCCTACCGATTTAGCATTTGTAGGAACTTCATCTCGTGTGGAGAAAATATCGGGTAGGGGTTGTGAAACATACTCCTTTGTCTGAGTTGTTGCATTAATTTCACACTCAACCTCTAGCTCGACTAATCCCAAGATTTGTGTAATACCATTTGAACCTAGGTTAGGAGCAATCTGAGAGTTGTCAAGAGTTGAGGCATCTTGATTGTTATTTCTTATTATGATACCTTTGTTTTTCCCGTTTGGATCTAACCTGTTATTGTTAGAATGATTTGGGAGAGGATCATTGAAGATCTTGAGAGGTGCATTTTGAGGGGAAACTGCCCCTGCAAAAGTATTTGGTGTTGGTGACATAGGATCTGCCAAGAACATATCTATGAAAAGTTGTTTTTGTTCTTCTGGCAAGCGTTGCATGAATTTATTATAGTCATGGCAAGTCCTAGTATCATGACCCCTGATTTTATGGAAACCACAATATAGATTGGGATTATAGTTTCGTGGTCGTCGGTTTGAATCCTGTTGTGGCCCAAAGTTCTGATTGGGCTGTTGGTTGTTATAGTTGAAATTTCGAGATTGTGGCCTTTGGCTTTGGTTTTGATATCCATCTATTGTAACCCCACGGTTTTCATTAAGGATTTTGGGTCCTTGATTGACATTTGTGGTAGTTGTAGTGTTTTGAGTGGAGGTGATTAACCTCCCGTTTGCTCCATATGTCTTACGGCCACTATCTATCGCTGCTTGATCAATTCGCAGAGCGCTCTCAAGTACCTCGTCATAAGTCCTTAGTGGGAACTTCTGGACTTCTTCCTTCACTTCTCTGCTAAGAGAATGAAGGAATAAATCGCATAGCTCCATCTGATCCATGTTTGGAGCGCTTGCCGAGGAATAAAGGACTGTGCGCCACCTTTGGATGAAATGGGCGACAGACTCGTTATGTTCTTGCTTGATGTGCAAGAACTCCCTGATTCCTGTCCTTAATAGTTTGTTCATGTCGAAGGCTTTGATGAACTCAGACACGAGTTGTTTGAATGAATGTATGGAAGCTTCGGGTATTCTGTAATACCAATCGAGGGCAATGCCTTCCAGCGTTTTGGGGAATATTTTAGCAACAACCCCATCCCATGGGAGTAATTCTCGAATGGCTGTAGCGTAAGCTTTGATATGCGCATTTGGATCTCCCTCACCCTTGAACTTGGGCAAATCAGGGAGAGGTCTTGGAAGCATGACGCTTCGTATGGTGAAGTCTAAGGGTTCCTTTAGATATTCTGAATAAGTCCCTATCGCATAGCTTTCGACCATTGATGGTGGTTGCTGAGGGAGCGGTGGTGGGATAGGTTGTTGATACGGTGCAGCGTATGCGTTGGCAGGGGCATAGGGAGGTCCTTGCGTTTGAGCAAACATGCCGGGAGAGGAGAACATATCTCCTTGTGGGGATTTGGAGTACATGTTTAAGTATGATGGGGTATTGTCAAGGAATGGATTGTTTGACACTAGACCGGGAGGAATAGTGCTAGAGATGGTGGGCCTTGCTGGCGTTTGTTGTGGATAGTGAGGCGGCATGCCTAATGTGCCTACCCCTGTGAGGAGATCTACTTGGCCAGGGTGGTATGGAGGATTAGAACTCCCTGTTTGTATGAACGGAGAATTTTGACTTGCTTGAGCCAGTTCTAACCCTCTCACTTTTTCTACTAACGTTGAAATGACTTCATTTGGTGAAGTCACGGTGCTTTGCCTGAGTGGCATTTGTTGTATACCCTGGTGTTGTATAGGCATGTGATATCCTGTCATAAACTGATCGCTATCTTGCCAAGTTTCTCTGAGAGTATTTCCTATATGCAGTGGCATAGAGGCATTTTCTTGAAAAGAGACCTCGGGTTGTATTCGCAAACCCCCTATAGGTGGGTACATACCCCGAGAATGTTGTTCACTCCTAGGATAATGTATTGACCGTTCATCATCTAAGACCAGGTATGGGTCTGATTGTCTACTAATTTGTGGTCTAAGTAGCATCTGAGGAGACGAACTAGATTCTCCGGTGAACGTCATATTGTTCGAGCCTGAAGGCTCTGTTTGCTGCGTTCGAGGGGGTTGATCTAACTCCCCCATTTGAAAAGATGAATTATATCTGATTCTTGGGGTTTGTGTTGACAACTGATTAGTTGAATAGTTGTCGCCCCATATTGAGAGCGAGGGTGATGATTCCCTATTCTGTTGGGCATAGTATGCCTCAAGACCCGGGGAGGGGTCTCGCCATATGCATCGAATCCCGACATATTCGGGGTATATGAATACCGCGAGAATAATGGGAAGGAGCGAAGGTGATTTGTGAAGGGAAACGTGATATTTATGACTCGAGCGAGAGAAGGTAGGAAGTTTTACGTCAGCTTCACTAAGTTTGTTTCACGTCAGGTTCACCAATTTTGTACGATAGAAAAGTGACATGCGAGGATGATAATCGACAAGTAACCTTCCCGTGCCCGACCTCCCCGGGTCGTGCGCGAGACAACCCGGTGATTTAAAATGTGGGTGACTTAGATGAAGTCACAGTAGGGATTATGGTCGCTTTCTATGATAGAAAAGCTACTGGCGAGGATGAGAATCGGCAAGCAACTTTCTTATGGCTAACCATGGGAGGATCAGTGACTAAGATCTGGTAGTTTGATCTCCTGGTAGCTAAACTGAAAAAGGGGAGATTTAGAGGCTATGAGCGGGTAGCATAAATTCCCTAGTGATTTACCCTCCTAACTAGAATTTAAGCGTTTAATCTAGTTATGGAATCTCCAAATTAACTTAAACCTGAAAATAACAATTTATACTACTATTGAAAGGGAAACTAATCTAAACAAAATACACGATTGAAATATTATAATTACAAACAACTTATTAAACTAATTTATACTAAAACTAAACAAGTGAGATAACCCGGTGTGGTTATTCACCTGTGCAGATGTGTGAATCTAAATAAAAGACAACTAATTAACTTAATTGAAAACCTTCAATCCTACGTCAGAAGTGAGGAACAAATCATAGTTTCTCGAAACTATCATTCCCCACACTTCCGTAATATTGAAAGCGAGCTTTAAGTGAAATAAAATGATTCACTACTCTATTTGATAATAACTTTGACGATTTAAACCTGGAGTTTACTGAGCAGAGGCAAATCCAGTTGTGTTGTAGCTTGTCCCCTCAGAGTGATCTCTTCGTTCTTGCATGTTCACGTGAATCCAGAAAGAGTAGGAGTATGGCAACATCAGCAAGAGAAGGAACTGGGATGATAATTACTTTGAAGTAAAATGGCACAAAGCACAAGTAGGAGAGGGATGGCGCAAGTGAACTGGCGGCTTGCCTATGCGATTCCTAGCGAGGTTGTTGCAAAGAATGATAAAACAAAATGATAAACAACGTACTCAAACAATGAATAATAGCAGCTTCAGAGAAATACAACGAAGTACAAGTAGGAGAGGGATGGCACAAGAGAACAGAGCTTGGCCTATACAATTCCTAGCGGGATCGTTGTCGGTGTACAGTGAGGCATAACTAAATACTCAAAATTCTAATCCATGCTAAAGATAAAATGATTCATAAAATAAATCTAGGGTCGAGTATTGAAGACTAAAATTCAAGAATGAAGACTCAGGACCAAAGAACCAAGACCATTTTCATGTAAACAAGCTACATATTTATAGCATTTACAATGACTAGAAGGCAAGTTCAAATTGAACTCTCCCACTATTAAACAAAGATAAATCACTTTGTTCGATCACTGCAAAAACATAAATACAAGCTTTAGTGGTTGAGAAATGCGAGTGAAAATTGAATTTTCACGCTTGACGCGATCGTCGGAACATTCTGGAAAGCGCGTACAGGACCGCCGCCTGCCCGGGCGATTCTGAGACATTGCCGCCTAGCACAGGTGGCGGTTACTGGGACCGCCCCACAGGGTGGGTGACGCATTCTGAGACCGCCGCCACAGGCTTGGTGGCGGTTCTGGGACCGCCGCCCTGGCAAGGAGGCGGTCATGTAAATAACAACAAAACAAGGAGGAAAAAGAGAGAAAAGGCTAGGACAAAACGTGTAGAGGCTAGACAAGGATTCTTGGGATGCAAATGTATACTCAACAAGATTTCTGGATTCCGAACACCTTGCGAAGAGATCTTAATCATCATTGGGGCATGTGTAACATCTTTCCGGTGGTGCAGTACATACAATTTTGGGTACGTACAGACACCTTTTGATACTGATCATGATACTGTTGATTATATTATAGACATGATTATGGAATTTATTATATTATGATGTTAGATGTTAGATCACGGATTATTTTTGACCTTGATTTGGTTAGGATGCATGATGATTATTAGAGACATTTTTATATATTGATGATGATATGTTGTTTGACATGGGTATATTATGGATGTTGTCCGGACATGTGATATTTGAATATTGTGAGTAGACCTAGAAATGGAAATTATTTGATGATAATATAGTTTTTGAGTAAAATTGCAAATGATCTTGTTGTGATTCATATATCTAGATGATTTTGGAATTTTATTTATATTATTTTGGATGCTTTTATATGGCCACGAGGCCGAAGGAGGTATTTGTGTTTTACAGTTAAAATATCACAACAAACATTGGGGGATTGGAGACCAACCACATTGGAATTCTAGATGAATTCAACAAGGTCACCATGAAAACTTGTATTTGTTTGTGTGTTTGATTGTGTTAGGGATTCCCATGGGGGATCACCTTTAAACGTGACCAAGGGTTATGTATATTTATTTATTTGGTTCCTTTTTATTGATGTTTGTATGTGTTTATTAAGTGATGTGTTTATCTTTTTATTTAAATAAATTGTGGTACATAATGTGAGTAGTCATATTGTTAAAATAAATTAATCAAATTGAGACATAATAGAGTAATTATTGGAGTGGTTGACTCTTGTATTAAATGTTATAAGATATGTGTAAAGACATGTAAGTAAATTTGGAGTATGAAACACTTCATCTTATTTGGAATTCAAAATTGTCGTTGGAGACTAATTTTGAAGGCTTGTGGGACAAGTTAAACTTGTCCCATACCTCTTAAATTTACATGCCAACCTTACCTACGGTTGGAGAGTTTAAACACAGCCTTCATTATGCATTTCTGTAAGTCTAGCCAAATGTTTTAATTGCACTTTTTTCTTGAAATTAATTTCAGTCCTTTGGGATATGGGTTTGATTTGAGTGTGTAAGTAAGATTGTCATATTATTCACCTACTTATTTATTGTGTCTTGGAGATTGAAGTTGACTTGTGAGTTGGAGTTGAGGATGTGTGATGTGGCATCCTACAAAGATCCACCTCATCCTCCTCTCTTCCCCCTTCTATATATTCGAATTCATTTTATTGTTTTGGGGTTACACCCTTTTGGTGGCTTCACTTTTGGAAACTCTTTTAGGGTGAATTCTGTTGTTGTTTTGGAGATCTTGCTTTGGAGAAGTTTTTGGAAGATTGTTGCATGATTGTGCTTGGCTGATTTGGATTTCTTGCATTGGGATAAAGTTGTTATTTTGGAACTTGGAAAAAATTGCGCATGGAGAGGTAGGAGCTTAACTCTTGGAATGTTTTTTTCTATTTATGAAATTGTTATTGTTGTGAATGTTTTAGCATGTTTGTGGAATGTTGGGTAGATGGCCTAGGAATGGTGTAGGAGAATACTATGGGGTTCATTTTGAGGAGGCACAAGTGTTTTGGGGAGGTATAAGTGTGGAGGGAGTTGGGATTTGGGTTCCACCTTACAAAGAAATAGCTTGCATTTCTTTACTCGTTATGGGGTGCCATAAGAGGTTGGGGAGGCATAAGGAAATGTGAGGAATAAGGGGTACTTGGGGGAGGCATAAGGGCATGTCAGGGCTTTGATATACTATATTTTGGTGGTTTGAAATCAGGTGGTGATACCCATTTCCCCTTTGGGAGGCATAAGTAGCATCCCCCATAGTTTCTTTCTCCTTTGGCTTGCTTGATGAAGCCTCAGTGTTGTTTTTCATGCTTTAATGTAGTTGTAAACTACATTCTATTTTGGACTACGTTTTAAATGTGAAAATGTTGCTTGTGTGTTGTGGAAGCCTTTGTTGCCATGAGTTGAATCACATCTTCTATTACATTATGGTTGGGGCTTGGGGCCATGAGGAAGGACGCCATTTTCCTTTTCAATGGATGTATTGGTTGGGTGAAGAGCATTTTATTTCCCTTGCTCTTGTCATGATTAGAATTAGAAGAATGATAATTCTACATGTTGTTATTCTGAGCAAAGAAAAAAATTAGTTTGACAGTCCCTTGTTGAAATGAAATCTTATTGTAACCCTTCCCACTTGAAGTGGATGAACTTGTATATGTTTTGTAATGGAAATATGTTGTATTAAATATGAAAGTTGTAATTTTGAAATGTAAAGGAGAGATATACTCTATTTATGTTTGAAAGAAAGAGATGTATTTTGTATATTGTATTGTGAAAATCAACAAAAAGAGAAGTTGTAAAAGAAGTAAATCTTGTCTTTTGAATAAAAGTTGCATTATTTTCCACAATTGGAACTACTATGCTTTTTAAAATATGAGTTTGAAATGTATTTAAAATATCTGTTTGAAAGGAAGAAATGCGTGTGAGGAAAATACAAAACTTTGTCTTTTGAAATGTGTAAAATTAGAAATCAGAATTACATGTTGGTTTTGAATAGTTTGATTAGAATCAACTAAATGTATTAGATTAGAGTTGGAATGAATTATAATACTTGGAAGATGAAAATGGCAAATAGATCCTTTAAAATTTGATCTCTATTTTGTATTTTCAAATTAGAAAATACTTTAACTAAAATGCATAGTTCAAACGTGCAATAATGAAATAACAAATTAAACAACTAAATTGAAGTAGTATGCCGTAAATGAATTCAATTGGATAAAAACACATAAGGAATTTCTTAGAAAACTTAGTGAAATCGGGATCACATCATTTTGTTGTTGTTTTTTTTTTTATAAGGCTTTATTTTTTTGTTTTTGTTAGGAGTCAATAAAAGAAATTACCTCCTAAATCCATCCTAAATTCATCTAAGAGTAATTCTTTATGTATAATTGACATGTTAAGGGAGGAAGAAGATCAATTGATTAAAATTTCATAAGTTAAAATTTACCAGCTTGCCTTTTTAAATCCTGCAGATCATTTTCATGAAATTGACCCCTTAAACATTATAAATAAATAAAAATTTAATGATTTTTGTGCAAGAGGACATCGAGAGATTTCCAAAAGTTCTTGTTTTCCCAAAAATGATCTCCCAATCAAAAGTTATGGCCTTCTAAAGTTTTTCTTCATTTGGTGTCAAAAATAATTCTAACTATAAAAAAAAATGGGAAAAATTTCCTTGGCGGACCCGTGGGCCCGAATTTTCCTTAGCACTTTTTGGTCAAAAACGCCAAAGGCACGAATTCCCCTGCCGCTCTGCTGACCCGCAAGCCTTTCTTTTTTCAAAAATCACTTAAGTTCAAAAAGGAATTTTTGAAAAATTTCACCGTGGACCCGCCGCCCCACTTTTTCCTTTTTGGTTGTTTTGTGGCCGTGCATGCCCGCAACAGTTAACTTAACCTTTAAAATAATTTGGGAGAAATTTCTAAGTTCCCTCGACACCCACGCTGCGGCCAATCGGTGTCTTTGCCACAAGGTGTCGGCGAAGGAGCGGATCCCCTTTTTAGCTTAGTGCTTAAGAAAATTTTTGCGAATTTTTTTCTAAATTCTCTCGTCGGCCCATTGATCCACATCCAATGGATGGATGACACGTGTCTTCATGACGTGTCTGCGGAGGCACGAAGCTTTTTAAGTCTTTAAACCTTTTTCTTGCAAAAGTTAAATTTTGCTAAATTACTCTGACGGCCCGATGGGCCACAACCAATCTTTGAGTGACATGTGGCATCGTTCGAGGAAGTTGGAGGCACGAGCTATTTTAATCCTTTGTGCTTTTAACCCTAAAGTCTAAAATCTCTAAGTTTCCCCGCAATTGTTTCCCCGCGATTAATCGATTACTTTGACATGTGGCGCTTTGGGAATCGACAGGCGTCTGAGGCGAGATCACACTTTTGTTCCAAAAGGGAAAATGCGCTAAAACTCTCCCCGCTCCGCCGGCTTGCCCATGGGAAGATTTTCTTTCCCAGGCCCATAGACTTACTCTTGGGAAAAATTTCCTCTCAATGTCCGCTGGCCCATACTTGAGAAATATGAGGAGTTAGGAGGGCTTCTTTATATCACCAAAAAGGTGAGGAAATTTACTTTCTAATGGGAATGTTTTAGGGAAGTTTTGAGTGCATTCATTTTAAGAAAAATCAAGTTGAAACCTTTTGATCTTTTATATTATCGTATTAATAAAAATATAAGCTATTAATAGTTTTTGTCTTTGAAACTTGCTTGCGACAACTTGTCTTGTAACTTGCTTGCGACAACTTTTGTTCTTGGGTCTCAAGTGGGTTGTTTTACCGGGCATCACACTTGGTGTCAGAGCCATGGGTTCAAAACTTGGACCCTTGGGAACACTAGAAAACTTGAGACATGAACTCTAAACTTAGTACGATATTAAACCTAGCACACTTTCAAATCTAGAGAACAACCTTGTTGAAATTGCATACTTAGTAAACATGGAAACTGAATAAAACTTAGAAAAATGAACTGAATCTCACCTTGATTTGTGCAAGAGGTGCAGATAGGGCGAGGGTCTTTTCACATAGACCTAGAATTACCACCACCAAATCATGTTGTAGCAGCTATCCTACCACAGATTTTACAGACACTTTAGGATGTTAATGCCGCTCTACACGGAGGGACCATAGGAGCACATTCAATCGGACATGATAGGGTGACATCCATTGAGGCTCATGCATCTCCTTGGCATAGCGAGGAGCATAGAGGAGAGAACTCCCATGAGGAGTCAGTCAGAGAAGAGTCACCACAGAGGGGATAGGGAGACGGGTTTCAGGACACAAAGATAGGTCTCAGAGCCCTAGGCTTAGGGATGAGCGTGCAGAGAGGCCTACAGTCGCCAAACAACCACTGCAGACCATATCATGGAGATCCACGAAGCTACGGCTAGCTCATTATTCAGTGACACAAGTGGATTTTAGGCGAGGCACGGTTGGTGAGCTTGAGAAGATGCTTCAAGCTCTGTCCTTGTTCTGGGCAACACGAAAGTTTGTGTTGCGATCCATCTCTTGAGGGATGGAGCTGATATTTGGTGGAGGATGGAGGAGCGGATGCTCCATGTTGATTATGAGATAGTTACCTAGGAGCTCTTTGAGGAGCGGTTAAGGAGTAGATATTTATCTCGAGAGGTTCATACAACGTGAGAGATTGATGAGTTTCATGACCTCGGACATGCATCTATTACAGGTGACTAAGTATGAGAGTAGATTTACGGATCTATTCCAGTATGTTGATTACATGTAGGATGAGTGGGTACAGATCCACGAGGTTCATCCAGGGGCACAATCGGACATTGGAGGTGCAATACTGAGATCCATTGTCCACGAGAAATTAATTAAGGCCATCAATAAGGCCTATATAGCAAAGGAGACTCGAGGAAAGACCAAGTCCGAAGTCACATACAACAGATGCAAGACAACAGAGATCGAGGGGTCAATACCTCTTCCTTGTGGTGGAGAGGGTTCAACATATTCATCTTTTATACCAAAGTAGCAAAGCAATGTGATCCTTACCACCTTATACACATCCATAGAGGTTTGATGCGCAGAGAGGTCGGAGTATGGAGCCTCCTCTGAGGGTCCCATCAAGACACATGTTTCCCAGAGCTCACTCAATAGGAGCTCGCTAGAAAAGACCTCGGCAGATCGTAAGCTGGATCATTAGGATCCACACCACAGACCTCCGTAGTACCCCGGACTGCGACACGGGGGAGAGGATCGGGCGGTTATTTTGGGTGTGGTATTCTTGGACATTTTGGAGATACTACCCACAGAACCCTAATAACAAGGGTAAGGCAAAAATATCGAGCCTATTGTTGGTGACATGAGGCGCAGTCATAAGATGTACGCAGCGGTCGAGAACTACTAGGTAGAGCATTAGAGTACAGTTATTGACACTACAGGTAACATTGGTGGTATTCATACCTCCATTTTGTTTGATTTTGGTTCTTCTGATTCTTTTATTGCACCATATTTAGTAGAGCGATGCGGGATGGTGGCGATTAGGCAAGGTCATAGTTGGGATGTTGAGATGGCTTCTGGAGCCAAGACCTCTATAGACTCTGAGTAAAGGAGTGTGTAGTGGATTTGAAACCTTTCACCACTACCTCGGATCTTTGTATCCTTTCGTTGGGATCTTATGGAGTCATCTTGGGCATGGACTAGTTATCTGCACATAGAGCCAGAGTAGATTGTTACCACAAGATCATATCTTGTATACATGATCTAGGAGTTGAGGCGGTGATAGCGAGGGGTCGGAGACCGTTTCTATTTGCACCATCTCTGCTATACATCTTAAGCGGTGTGTGCGATGAGGTTGTCAAATGTTTGCTGTCACAATTAGTGACCGATCAGAAGATGGGTCTAGTGGACCATCGCTATGTTATCCCATAAAATTGACAAGGGCAATTTTACAGGTAACCCTACCAAATTTTTGTTTCGGTCCCGTGATGGGGTCCCTTAGTGTTCGGAATGATCTTAAAATCCCTTCCGGGAAATCCAGTTTTCCGAACTTAGTCATTTTGGTCCTTTTTGGCTAGGGCACACCTTTTGTCTGTGCAACACAAAATTTATCTGCGCCCTCTTCATTTTCTTTGGCGCACCCTTTGAGGTGTTGACACAACAATTGTTGCGCCTCCCCATGATGCGCCTTTCCTGCCTGCGCCAAGGCGCATGCACCTTCATGTCAACAACACAAAAGTTGCGTCGTGTTTTGGTGCGCCTCAACGCTCGAAATCTACTGTAGACAGTCCTTTAAACACGCCAAAGGTGCACATAATTTTGTGTTGACATGCGTTTATCTACGCCAAAGGGCGCAAAGTTTTACATGTCGACACATGTTTTGGTGCACCCTTTGAAAAAGTGGTTGGCGCATTTATTACACCTTTGCCTATATATAGGCGCATCCGCCCTGTCGCTTTCACAATTGAAAACACAAAATAATTTTATTCCTCTGCACTTTTTATCGGCAAAGCATATATGTCCTTATGTCGCGTTCGTGGACCTTGCTTCGTCTCTCACATTCTATATATTCTGGGTGAGTGGTCCTTGTTTCTCTTGTGTTTTCTTTTTGTTGGTTGTTTGTGTGGTAGGATACAATGGATCTATGAGGCCATGAAACCCTCCCCCTTCCTGCTATTCTTGCAATCTCTCTCCCCAAGTTGTTTCCATCCCTCTTTCCGGATCTGCTGTTAAAGAGGGCTCCGCCTCAAAAAGCCAACCTGGATCTCTTCATTGTGCCCCTTCACCATCTGAATCCCTGAAGGAAATGGCCTAAAAAACACTCAAACCCATCAGGGAGAGAAGAAAACTTAACAGTCCATTTTGGACTACTTTTTCCTCTTGGAGCATTCGCCATGCATGTTACATAAAATACGATCGCGCAAGAAGGTGGCCGATCACTGCTTGCACATGAAAATTACCCGCGCTATGTGGCCCAGGTAAAACCTAACAATGGCGCGAGCGCATCCCCTTCTGACAAAGACACAATGTCATGCAAGCCTTCCTGTGCCGCCAAAGTTCCCCTTTTGTGCACATAAAGCCTATGTTACACACATCACCTAGCCCTTCGAGTGTACTAAAGTTCCATGTAACATGAAAAATATATGTGCCATTGGTGCATCCTGTCCCCGTGCAACATGAAAATTATCTGCGCCCAGTATAAAACACATATGAATGCTGCAGCACACTTCTTACAATAACAAAAATGTCATGTGCAGCATCCTTGCGCCCTGCGCCCTTTGGCGCTAATTTGTTCCTTGTAACACCCTCCTTCTGTGCGCCATACTATTAACCCTGCAGCCTATAGTGTCCTTGCACCCTGCACCCGGAGGCCTTAAAATTACTAACTCTTCATTTTGTCAATGCTTTAATGGAAGATCTGACGGCTAACATGGCTCTTTTACGTTGGACTTCGCTCCTCCTTCTTGCAGATCAATTGAACTCTGATCCACATATGTCTACATCAAGCAAGAGGCCGACCAAATCAAAGGGCAAAGCTAAACTTACAGAGGAAGAGATGAAGTACAAGTATCAGAGGGTCAGAATGCCCGAGTCCCAGGTAGAATGTGACCTAGATATAAGAGACTCTGAGCTCGGTCACATTGACATGGAAGATTTGGCCAGAACCAAAGAGTCACAGGAAGTCCTTGGATGGACAAACTGGTGGGCAGTGGTCTCGCATTTTGCGAGAGGGATCCCCGTCGGTGCAATAAACAACAAATTCATGATGGTAGTGGCCCGCTGTTACAATAAAGACACAAGATGTGTCGAAAATGAAAAGGGTGAGGTTATAATCAACCTTACTGCCTGAAATTTTGAAATCATGTTTGGCATCCCTCACCATCGGCATTTCGTGGCCGTGAGCCAAGAAGACTGCATTAAGGCATGAGAGGATAATGAAGACCGGTGCATGCAAATGATGAATGAAGTGTATTTAAAGAACAAGAAGGTGGTAACCAGGATGGCCACGAGGTTATTCATTGTAGCGATTTCTCTGAAAGTGATACCATCACATTCCTAAACAGAGTGTTTGGGCTTTCGACGCCCATTACTTTCCTGAAATGGATGCTCGGTACTTTGAAACTATGAACAAGAATGTACTAGATCAACGCTTGAGTGGTGAGATCATAAGTAGCACCATATCCAAGCAGCTCTAAAAACTCACTATAACGGAGAGATTCTACATGAACTCCTACGTAGTTAATGCTGCACCTCGGAGAGGATTATCCAAAGATTGAGCCGATGTGAGGTATGGCCCCGGTGAGAATATATGAGTACTTCCCAGAGCTGAAGGCGGAGAATAGCATCCCTTGATTTACCAAGATTAACGACACTTTTTTCTACAACGTCAACTGCCTTTTGAGACCGAACATGACTCACGGTCGAGCGACCAAGAGCATTGTCACAACAACTGAGAAGTGGGGAGCGCTGTTTACCCAATTCCCCACCTTCACCTATCTCAGAGTGGCCAACTTCTTGGGGGAGCCCACCAAATTGCCGAGATATGCCGGCCCCAAGTTGATCCTGTTAGAGCTATCCAGACAGCTCATAACCTATCATGAGAAATGTTTGAAGAGGAAGAAGGGTGGAACTCCTTTCCCCCTCACAGTGGGTAGATACACCTACGTTTCTCATCACAAAGCCCAGGAAATGTTTGCAGAGCTAGAACTGCTCAATCTAAAGCACAACTTCCCGGCGAGGCCCACTTTTGATCCAAGGAATTACCTTCCCAAGGAAAAACTCGATCCAATCCACATTCCACAGATCGAGGATATCTACATTGACACATACCACGAGGTCGAACTCGAAAAAAGGACCACTCTCGCTTTGGCCCCGGCGAGAGATCATTCAAGATGCGGCATGGCCATTGTCCTAAAAGGTTATCAAACTACCGATCAAGAAGTTGATCAGGTGTATCTTGACACGGATGGGGACAACTGGTCGTTTCTTTGCTCAATCGACAGCCGAACAAAAGCACCCCAGCACTATTGAAGAAAGGGTCGAGGAGACATTGCGGTGGACGAGAGCACTGGTGTAGGATGAATGGCCTTATCTACCTTGGGGTAGATTTCACCACGTCCCCTTTGGGCAACACACTGTCGAGGCCAAAACATTTGCCAAAGGGCAAAGGTAAGGACAAAGAGGGAGAACCAAGCTCTGCTCAAGGAGCTCTGATAGTCCCCCTTCCGCCGCACAAGAACAGGTTGTGAGCTTGTTATCTCTAGAGAAAGAAGTGGCTGAAGATGTTCCGATAGGCACATCCACTCGGGTGTTGCCATTGCTTTCAACTACTAAGGTTCCTTCTCTCCCTTCTCTTCCTCCTCTTCCCCCTCCTCTCGTGGCTCAAATGACCATCCCTTTGGTCATATCTATTTCCCCATCTTCTAATGTTCCCCTTTCCTCTTCCTCCATCTTCTCCTCTCTCGCGGGAGCTGTCCCCACCACTTCTTCTCTCATCTCTCATCTCCCTTCCATTCCCGCAACTACTTCTCCTACAGTATCCCTTCCTCCCGTGAGCGCTTTGCTGGCCTCTCTTTCAATGTCACCACCAAGTGGCTCTACCCACTTCCCTTGACTCTGCAACTGCCCCTCTTCCACTTCTCGTCCCACTCCCATCAGTCCAAACTTGGATATTTCAAGCTGAGCCAACATAAGAGGAAAGTCCCTATTAAACCCTGTGGACTTCTCTGTCATCCCATCAAAGGGGGCTACGAAGCAAAAGCCCATAACCCGCTTCTCTCAAAGTGCATCAGGGGAGAGGGTAATGGAGATCGCGTATCCCGATCCTTCCAAGAGTAAAGAAGATCTGTCTTCGACAAATTATATAGTGACCCAAGTCACAATGGGAACGTCTTCTCGAAGCCTTCGGGAGAATCCCTATCTGCATTCGATGCCCTTTGCAAGAAGCTCTAGGAAGCAAAGGAAGAAAATAAGCATCTTCTCCATGCCTTGCGAGAAAATGGGCGGTGCACCTCCTACAATGTTGCCGCCAAAACTCCCGAGCCCCTGAGCCAGGATAAGATAAATGAATACACCAAAATCGGCGAGTAGGGTATGGCAGTATCCACCTAGAGAGACCAAATCCTCAAGTAAAGTGAGGGAGTAATCGTCGGAGTTCACCGGGTTGTATCGAGAATATCAATCGGGGAACAAGGCACTCTAGGTGATTGCGGGACCCATCTCCGAAGAGTTGGACCATGCTAGGCTGCAGCATGAGACCTTCCAGAAAATACTCGACTATTCAGTCGAAGATCTGGTCAAGTTCGGCGTCTTCGATCACCCTAGAGCCCCCAACAAAATCCTTTCTACTCTGGACTACCGGGTCGATCAGTTGGAGTTTGTCCTAGAAAAAATAGATAAAGTCAAGGAGGAGGCCTTGGAGGCTATGCACCAGATGGAGCAGATCGTCCTGAGAATGTCCCCAGGCTTGCTCACTCCTTCTTTCACTTTGAGGAAGGCAGATGAAACTATTCGGATCTTCAAGGAGATCATCTCGCAGGGGTTGGGGCCAGAAGTCACCTTTGACACCAAATCCATCAACAACCTTCTGGCCTATCGTGACTTCATAGGGTACCTGATAGAGGTAGGAAACGAATATTCCAAGCTCCCGGAAAAGCTCACAGAGGAGCGGGAAACTTGTGAAGTTATCAGTGATCGTCACAAGGATCCTGCCCAGGATCAACTTCAGCCCATGATCAGCAAGTTCATGGAATATCGGGCCAAGTTCCATATCACCTCTCTAACCAACAGCAAGTAAGACACCCCTTTTCGGTCGCGAGACGATGATGAATAGTCTCCTTCCTCTTGATCTTCTTTTTGTAAATATCTAAGAGTATGTTGGCACAAACGATGACATCATCCATGTTGCACCATGGGATGATGTCATCCACTGGTGCCAAAAGTCAATAGTTGACTTTTAGATATTTTGTAGGTACTTTGTAATTAAGTCGTTGGTTTCTTTTTGTCTTCTCTCTTCTCCTTCTTCTATATATACTTGAATGCTTGTTGTATTCAAGGGGTGGATATCTTTCGGATGAAAAATAGAAGTAGGAAGAAAAGACTTTGAGCTTTTATGTGAAATTTTTTAATACAAATATTAAGACTTTGTGTTGAATATGCATGTTATGAGCATTTTAATCTTTCTTACGTCAGTTTATGTGCTTATTCTATTAAATCTATTTCTACCTTTTTGTCATTTATCCATCAGTATTTCTCTGTTCGTTTACGCAAGTAGGTTTGGCTCCACTTATTACCAATACCAAAACATAATCCTTCTAATCCTTCTACTTTGGAATTCATTTCTTTTCTCCCTTCCGATCTGATCTTGCTTCGCCCTTCCTTTCATTCCCTTCTTTTCGCAGTTGGAAATACCCCTACTGGGATGAGATCCCAAACCCCGAAGGCAGAATATTGTGAGACTTACACAAGATTCCTTTCGGTAGAATATAAATAAACCAGTTTCACTTTGTTATCTCAAAGAGGGGCTATGGCCTGCACACTGTTGGCTTGTCTATCCATAGATCTGCTCTCATGACAGATTTTCGGACCAACACGCTAGATGACCATCCCATTTTGAGATATTTTTTTGATGTCTTTCTAGGAGAGCTACCGCATTACCGCCCCCACTTGAGATATATTTTCATATATATCTAGTTCTTGGAGCAGAGCCTATCTCACGAGCACCTTATCGGATGACTACCCATGAGCTCTGTGAGCTCATGTTGCAGCTCGAGGGCCTTATGAAGAAAGGCCTAATTCGTCCTAGTGTATCCCCTTGGTGTGCACCGGTGATCTTTGTAAATAAGAAGGATGGATCTTTGCGGTTGTGTATTAATTACGCCAAAAATAAATAAAGTAACGGTTAAGAATCGTTATCCCCTTCCACGCATTGATTATTTGTTCAATTAGATGAAGGGAGCCACAACTTTCTCTAAGATAGACCTTAAGTCGGGGTACCATCAGCCTAAGGATTTGGGTGGAAATTCATAAGACTCGACTTCTATATGTGATATGGCCACTATGAGTTCACAGTGGTACCTTTTGGTTTGTGAATGCCCTCGCAGTGTTATGAGTTTGATGAATGAGGTATTTAGGACCTTCTTAGATTGCTTCGTACTCATCTTCCTTGATGGCATTTTGATTTAGTCACGAATGCGTGAGGAGCATGAGGGGCACCTTTGCCAGGTTCTTCAGTGTCTTCATGAGCAACAACTTTACAGGAACCTGGAAAAATGTGCATTCTTTCAGACGAAGGTGCAATATTTGGGTCATATCATTTTTGGGAAAGGTATCGCTGTCGATAATTTCAAGATTAGAGCTATTATGGATTGCCTAGTACCCACTATTGTGATTGAGGTGCGTAGCTTCATGGGATTAGCAGGTTACTACAGGAGATTCATTTAGGACTTCTCTCGGATTGTGCACCCCATCACTTCCCTTCATCGGAAAGGGAAGAAGTTCATTTGGTTAGATAGATGCAAGCAAGCCTTTAGGACACTGAAGTAATGTCTCACTATAGTACCTATCCTTGCAGTGTTGGATCTAGAGGGTGAGGTTTTCATTTGCACGGATGCTTCTTTAGCAGGGCTTGGAGGTGTGTTGATCTAGGAGGTCAAAGTAGTGGCTTTTAAGTCTTGCAAAATCAAAGATTATGAGCTTAATTATCTGACTCATGATATTGAGCTTGCGGCAATTGTGCACGCTTTGGTTCGATGGAGGCATTTTCTTCTTGGTTGGAGATTCACACTCATGACAGATCACTTGAGTCTTCGCCACCTCTTCACGCAGCCCAATCTCAACGCTCACCAATGGCATTGGATGGAGCTGCTTTGTGAGTATGATATGGAGATAGAGCATGTGAAAGGGAAGGAGAATGTGGTTGTAGATGCTCTTAGTAGACAGAGACATGTGGCTATGGCCACCTCAGTGAGCATGGATTTACGGAGAAGGATTCTATAGCGCTTCCTCATGACAGCTTCTACATTACAGCTAGAGCAGAGATCGAGTCTCAGAGACTCGTTGAGGGGAAGTTTGATGGTTTTTCTTTAGAGGTAGATGGCCTTCTCAAGCATAGAGGTTGGATTTATGTTCCTAGATACAGAGGCTTGAGGTAGAACATCTTGGTAGAGGCACATTGTGCACACTATTCAGTGCATCCCGGGGTGAAGAAGATGCACACCACGTTGAGATAGTTGTATCATTGGAGAGGACTTCGTAGAGACGTGGATCATTTTCTGCCATGTTGTTTAGAGTGCCAAAAAGTGATGTCCGAGCATCAGCATCCAGCTAGCCTTCTCTTTCCTCATGCTATACTAGGAGTGGAAATGGGACACCATTTCCATGGAATTCATTGTTGGGCTACCGATGTCGAGATACCACCATGATACCATCATGGTCATGGTGGATAAATTGACAAAAGTGGCTCATTTTTCTCTAGTGAAGACTACTTATATAGCTAGTGCAGTGGCATGGGTATATCTTGATGATATTGTCAGGTTGCATGGGATTTTGTGGAAGATTATTTGTGACCGCAATCCTTTGTATACTTCCCATTTTTGGACTACCATGTAGTATGCCCTCAAGACAAGAATCAACTTCAGCACAACATATCACCCCAAGACGGATGAAGGGACCGAGTGGGTGAATCATATTTAGAGGACATGCTCGGGTTGTATGTGATGGATCAACGGTCTAAATGGGAGGAGTACCTGTACTTGGTGGAGTTTTCCTACGGTAATAGTTTTCGAGTTCTACAGTAGGCATGGATTCTTTTCGGGCTTTGTATGGCAGAGAGTGCATAACACCTCTTAGTTAGGACATGTTAGAGGAAAGGGTTTCTCTTGGACCAGCTTTGTTGCAGGACATAGAGCAGCAGGTGGTTTTGATCAGACAGAGACTGTAGGAGGCATAAGAAAGGAAGAATAAGTACGCAAATCAGCATAGGACCGACCATAGTTTTGATGTGGGCATGAAGGTGTTCCTTCGTGTCAGGCCATATAAGAGCCCTATCCATTATGGAAAAGGTTCTAAGTTAGCTCCTAGAATCATTGGTCCTTTTGAGATCTTAGAGCGTAGCAACTCTTTGGCCTATCGTCCTAACATTGTCACGTAGCTTGTCTTGCACACATGATGTGTTTCATGTTTCGATTCTTAGGAGATATGTTGCGAGATGCTTCTCATGTGCTAGATTGGACATCACTGCAGTGCAAGATTAGGGGCAGGTGATGATGGAGCCCATTCGCATTATAGATCACGGGACCACGGGCCTTCGAGGCGAGAGATTGACCAAGTCTAGGTGCGGTGGGATAGATATGATGAGGCTGTTGCTACATGGGGAGGATGCTACATTACTACAAGTTCGGTTTCCACATTTGCTACGGTGACTTCCAAGATGAAGTCGAGTCTAAGGGGGGGGATGTAGTGCCCACTTCCCTTTGACACCTTTTAATACTTGATCATGATACTTTGTTGATTATATTATAGACATGATTATGGACTTTATTATAATATGATGTTTGATGTTAGATCACGGATTATTGTTGACTTTGATTCATTATGATGCATGATGATTATTAGAGACATTTTTACATTTTGATGATGATATGCTATTTTACATGGGTATATTATGGATGTTGTTTGGACATGTGATATTTGGATATTGTGATTAGACCTATAAATGGAAATTATTTGACGATAATATAGTTGTTGAGTAAAATTGTAAATGATCTTGTTGTTTGCTTGGATGTTGTTGTGATTCATATATCTAGATGATTTTAGAATTTTATTTTTATTATTTTGGATGTTCTGATATAGCTACGAGGCCGAAGGAGATATTTGTCTTTTGCAGGTTAAAATATAACAAACATTGAGGGATTGGAGACAAACCACATTGGAATTCTAGATGAACTCACCAAGGTCACCATGAAAACTTGTATTTGTTTGTGTGTTTGATTGTGTTAGGGATTCCCATGGGGGATCACCTTTAAACGTGACCAAGGTTTATGTGTATTTATTTATTTGGTTCCATTTTATTGATGTTTGTATATGTATATTAAGTGATGTGTTTATCCATTTTATTTAAATAAATTGTGGTATATAATGTGAGTAATCATATTGTTAAAATAAATTAATCAAATTGGGACATAAGAAAGTAATTATTAGAGTGGTTGACTCTTGTATTTAATGTTGTATGATATGTGTAAGAGATATGTAAGAAAATTTAGAGTATGAAATTATTTATCTTCTTTGGAATTCGAAATTGTCCTTGGAGACTGATTTGAAGGCTTGTGGGACAAGTTAAAATTGTCCCATACCTCTTAAATTTACATGCCAACCTTACCTACTGTTGGAGAGTTTAAACCTAGCCTTCATTATGCATTTCTGTAAGTCTATCCAAATGTTTTAATTGCACTTTTTTCTTAAAATTAATTTCAATCCTTTGGGATATGTGTTTGCTTTGAGTGTGTAAGTAAGACTGTCATATTATTCACATACTTATTTATTATGTCTTGGAGATTGAAGTTGACTTGTGAGTTGGAGTTGAGGATGTGTGATGTGGCATCCTACAAAGATCCACCTCATCCTCCTCTCTTCCCCCTTCTATATATTCAAATTCATTTTATTGTTTTGGGGTTACACCCTTTTGGTGGCTTCACTTTTGGAAACTCTTTTTGGGGTGAATTCTATTGTTTTTGGAGATCTTGCTTTGAATTTTTTTTTGGAAGATTGTTGCATGATTGTGCTTGGCTAATTTGGATTGCTTGCATTGGGATAAAATTGTTGTTTTGGAACTTGGAACAACTCCATCATGGAGAGGTAGGAGCTTAGCTCTTGGAATGCTTCTTTTCTATTTATGAAATTGTTATTGTTGTGAATGTTTTAGCATGTTTGTGGGATGTTGGGTAGATGGCCTAGGAATGGTGTAGGAGAATACTATGGGGTTCATTTTGTGGGAGACACAAGTGTTTTGGGGAGGTATAAGTGTGGAGGAGATGGGATTTGGTTTCCACCTTACAAAAAAATAACTTTCATTTCTTTACTCGTAATGGGGTGTCATAAGAGGTTGGGTAGGCATAAGGAAATGTGAGGAATAAGGGGTACTTGGGGAGGCATAAGTAGCATCCCCCATAGTTTCTTTCTCCTTTGGCTTGCTTGATGAAGCCTTAGTGTTGTTTGTCATGCTTTAATGTAGTTGTAAACTACATTTTGTTTTGGACTATGTTTTAAATGTGAAAATGTTTCTTGTGTGTTGTGGAAGCCTTTGTTTCCATGAGTTGAATCACATCTTCTATTGCATTATGGTTGGGGCTCGGGGCCAATGAAGAAGGATGGCTTCTCCTTTTCATTGGATGTCTTGGTTGGGTGGAGAGTGTTGCCTTTCCCCTGCTCTTGTTGTGATCAAAATTGGAAGAATGATAAATCTACATGTTGTTGTTCTGGAGCAAAGGAGAAAAAAAAGAAAATAGTTTGACAGTCCCTTGTTGAAATGAAATCTTATTGTAACCTTTCCCACTTGAAGTGGATGAACTCGTATATGTTTTGTAATGGAAATATGTTGTATTGAATATGAAAGTTGTAATTTTGAAATGTAAAGGAGAGATATACTCTGTTTTCTGTTTGAAAGAAAGAGATGTATTTTGTATATTGTATTGTGAAAATCAACAAAAAGAGAAGTTGTAAAAGAAGGAAATCTTGTCTTTTGAATAAAAGTTGCATTCTTTTCCACAATTGGAACTACTGCTGTTTAAAATATGAGTTTGAAATGTATTTGAAATCTCTATTTGAAAGGAAGAAATGCATGTGAGGAAAATACAGAACTCTGTCTTTTGAAATGTGTAAAATTGGAAATCAGAATTGCATGTTGGTTTTGAATAGTTTGATTTGAATCAACTAAATGTATTAGATTAGAGTTGGAATGAATTCTAATACTTGGAAGATGAAAATGGCAAATAGATCCTTTAAAATTTGATCTCTATTTTGTATTTTCAAACTGGAAAATACTTTAACCAAAATGCACAATTCGAACACACTTAATAATGCAATAAAAATTAAATGACCGAACTAAAGTAGTATGTCGTAAATGAATTCAATTGGACAAAAACACATAAGGAATTTCTTAGAAATCTTAGTGAAATTGGGCTCATAGCGTTTTGATGTCAAGGCTTTGTATTTTTGTGTTTTTAGAGTCAATCAAACAAAATTACCTCCCAAATCCATCCTAAATCCATCTAAGAGTAATTCTCTATGTCTAATTGACATGTTGAGGAAGGAAGAAGATCAATTGATTAAAATTTCAAAAGTTAAAATTTACTGGCTTGCCTTTTAAAAGTCTGCAGATCGTTTTCATTAAATTGACACCTTAAACATTAACAAAATAAAAAAATTAATGATTCCTGTGCAAGAGGACGTTGAGAGATTTCCAAAAAGTCCTCGTTTGCCCAAAAACGATCTCCTAATAAAAAATTATGGCCTTCTGAAGTTTTTCTTCATTTGGTGTCAAAAATAATTCTAACTGTAAATAAAAATGGGAAAAATTTCCTTGGCGAACCCGTGGGCCCAAATTTTCCCTTAGCACTTTCTGGTAAAAAATTCCAAAGGCACGAATTTCCCCGCCGCTCCGCTGACCCGCAAGCCTTTCTTTTTGTCAAAAATTGCTTAAGTTCAAAAAAAGAAATTTTGGAAAAATTTCCCCGCGACCCACCATCTCGTTTTTACCTTTTTGGTTGTTTTCGTGGCTGCGCGGGCCCACAATAGTTAAATTAATCTTTAAAATAATTTGGGAAAATTTTCTAAGTTCCATCCGCCACCCCGCCAGCCCACATCCAATTAGGTGCTACCACGTGGCATCACAAGGCGTCAGCGGAGGAGCGGATCCCCTTTTAGCTTAGCACTTCAAAAAAATTTGTGAAAAATTTCTTAAATTCTCACGCTAGCCCGCCGATCCGCATCCAATGGATGGTTGACACGTGTCTTCACGATGTGTCTGCAGAGCTTTTAAGTCTTTAAACCTTTTTCTCACAAAAGTCAAATTTTGCTAAATTGCTCCGACGGCCCGACGGGCCACAACCAATCTTTGAGTGACACGTGGCATCATTCGGGGAAGTTGGAGGCGCGGGCTATTTTAATCCTTTGCACTTTTAACCCTAAAGTCTAAAATCTCTAAGTTTCCCCGTAAGTTCGTTTCCCCACGATCAATCAACGCTTGACACGTGGTGCTTTGGGCATCGGTGGGCATGTAGAGGCGATCACACTTTTGTTCCAAAATGGGAAATGCACTAAAAGTCTCCCTGCTCTGCTGGCCCGAGCATGGGAAAATTTTCTTCCCCAAGCCCGCAGACCTGCTCTTGGGAAAAATGTCCTCCCAAGGTCCGCCGGCCCATAACTTGAGAAATATGACGAGTTAGGAGGACTTCTTTATATCACCGAAAGGTGAGGAAATTTACTATCTAATGGGAATGTTTTCTGGAAGTTTGGAGTGTGTTAATTTTGAGAAAAATAAATTTGAATCTTTTAAGCCTATTAGAGAGTGGTATAGTGAGAAATTACCCTCTTAACCTAATTGATTAATCTAACCCTAAGTTTGGACCTTGTGATATTTTATATTATCATATTAATAAAACTATAAGATATTAATATTTTTTGGCTTTGAAACTTGTTTGTGACAACTGCTATCTTGTAACCTAGTTGTAGACTCTTTTAAAAAAAATTATTCCATAATTTTCTTAACTAATTCTAGGTTGTTCTTGGGTCTCAAGTGGGTTATTTTAGCGGGCATCACAAGATATATTAGTGAAGGAACCAAGAAAAAACCTCTATCAGCGGTTTAAAGGGAAAAAGAAGGACCAAGAAGAAGAGAAAACAAGAGCTAGGACAAAAGACAAAAAGGAGAAGCCAAGTTAAAAGATTTAACGTGACAACGCTTAGATCCCAAAGTCAATGGCCCTCCAAGAGCATATTCGCATCACAGGCACGAATCGTGCCAATTTTTTATGGTGGACCATAATTGAACCACCATCATCAATTCCGGTCCTTCGACCCCCAAGGAATCTCCATCAATCGTAAGGTAAAATTCCAACAAACTAATCTTTGAAGCAACACCTCCTTCCGTAGTAATCTGGCTTGAGCAAGATTCCAAATCGGTGGATCAAGAGACCTAATAACCCAATCCTTCATGACGCTACATCTATATTTTTTCCATCATTAGAGAGGCTACATGGGATGAGCATTGAAACTACTTAAACTTCGTAGTACCTCCAACGACCCTCATCATCTCATTAATGCCTTTTGAAAGTTTGAAATATGAACCTCCCACCCAAAGGAACCATTGGAGGGGAGAAGCCCCACCAACACCCCACCTGTTCACCACCAAGCCACCGCTGCACCTACTTCTCCATCGTTGTCGTAAACCAGTCCCCCATTTGTAGTAGTGTTCTCATCTTCAAGAAGCACCCCATCTAGATTCACCATGTTCACTAAGAACCCCCTTCATCAACATCTACTTCGTCATCATAACAATCAAACCAATAATCGACATATGGGATAGATGAGTGGGGGCTACCACTATCTTCCTCTTTCGGAGATGAATTTTCCACGCTCCTACAGGACTTAGCCTCATAACTAGTCTTCCCGCATTTGCCAAATAATAGGAAAGGATTCAAAATCAATTGTTTTTTACCATGTACCGCATGACGTGTTTAGGAAAATATAAATGGGCACAATGGATCCCACATATATATTGATACATTACCTAGCATAGAATAATCTAGAATTGGTTTTTGTTACGGTGTCGACAAAGTGATCAACACCCCCATCGAAGGAGCAAAGTTCTTGCTATCCATTTTTGCACCCCCTTACAAAATGGATCAATCTATAGGTTTGAGCATTGATATTTAATGGGAGTAGTTTACAAGGTCCGGGAATGCTCGCCATGGTGAAGGTTTAGAACAGAGGATTTGCATTAATGGTCAAACTAAAAAAATGTACAGATTGTTTCCTTGTTGATGCACATCAACCGCTTCCTCCTGTCACGTGTCAACCACACCTTGTTGACACGCGTCAACCGCTTCCTCTGTCATGCGTCCACCACACCTTGTTAATGCACGTCAACCACTTCCTCCTATCGTTGGTCAAACATACTTTGTTGATGTGCGTAAACAACTTCCTCTTGTCATACGTCAACCACACCTTGGTGATGCATGTCAACCACTTCCTCCTGTTGTGCGTCAACAACACCTTGTTGATGCACGTCAACCGATTCCTCTTGTTGTGTGTCAACCATTTCTTCTTGACACGCGACAACATACCTTATTGTCGTGTGACAAGATCCCCTCCTCGTGCATTGTTCTATTCCCCATCATCGCCGCCCTCTCGTCACGCGTCGGCAAGACGCCTCTTCTCATGCATCAACCTCTTTTTTTGTCATATTTCAAACTTCCCTCATTGTCGTGTGACAACATTTCCTCTTATTGCACGAAAAATTTTCATCGTCGGTGGTGACTCTTCCCTTCTTGTTGTGCATCAGCTAGTGGTTTCCATTGGGTGACAACAAAGAGTTTTAGATACAAACATAAATTAATGACACCGTATAAGGTATCTCAACAATTGGTTTAATGAGGTATGGCACCTTTTCGCCATGTAAGAAAAGTACCATTGAAAAATGAACCATCATGGCTGCCCATACCTATGTATAGGCATTTAATGAAGGATGTTGGTTGGTAGCTCATTTACTATATATATATATATATGTGTGTGTGTGTGTGTGTGTGTGTGTAAATTCCCCTCATTTGAAGGAGAGGGATTTGAAATTGTAAAGGAACTCTGCCAAAATTGTTCTAGCACTTTTGTGATCTCGCATGCCTCAAATTTATGCATTTTGTGAAGGATTCTTTCCTTGTGCCTATATTGTAATGGATTGTGCATCATTTTAAGCAATAAAATTAGTGTTTTGTGGCTTTTATTTCCCTATCATGATTTATATTACATTTTTTCCTTCTATTAAATTTTCCGGTATATTGTGCATACTATGTTCCTTTCCAGGGGTTTATATTTGTTGTGCTCCTCGAGATTGGAGGTTTGAATGTGTTTTTGGGACTGTGAAAATTTATCTCGCCTCTTCTTCCCCATTCCCATCCACTTTCCCTCACTAAGAATCTCTCTAGTCTTGTTTTAGGATTTACATTTAAGTATTTCTCTTTCTCTTGTCCCTTGAAATTAGTAGTTTAGGAGTAGATCAACATTGGAATAAGTCAGGAACCAGCCTTCTCTAGTGGTTTATCTCAATCGCAAAGGTCTCAAACCTTGAGACAATCCCATTTTAGTCAAAAGCATGGTTTTGTAATGTGCAAATCCCAATGTGCTAATTTTCGACATAATAGTTCCACAAAGGAAAAATCGTAATCCATCCTAGGGTTCCAATGAATAAGGAAAGCCCGACCATAAAACCATGGCGAGCCCACAAGAACCATTTACATATCCTTCTATTCTTAAAAAAGAGAGGAATCTATCCCTGCGATCGCCCCCACATTCATCTTACAGGTCCCATCTCCTTTTGCACCAATCTCTTACAAAGTCTATGTTAGCTCTTAACCTTTGAAACTTGCCCATTGGTGTGTATTTGAATATTTTCCTAGCTCTGTCCCACAATGGCCCCTTGGATCTATCGCTAGGGTGCCCCATTAGACCAAGAAGGTAGGATCTTAGCTAATTCATGTTGGGCTTTACCAGAGAGTCTAGCCAGCCTGCTTTACGACCACAAGGGAGGCCAATGAGCACCCAACAAAGCTCTTGCGATCCCATCCCAATCATTGTTCTCATAACCATCCCTACGTTTTTTCCCATTTCTGTCCATTCTAGTCCCGTAGGAAAGAAAACCCTCTAATCTCGTTTTCTAATTTTTACTTTTTATATTGTTATTTAATGAATTTGTAGTTTTTAATTTTTTTAATTTTTAATTTTTTTAATGTTTTTATTAATTTTTAATATTTTAATAATTTTTAGTTTTTAATAATTTATTAATTTTTGAATTTTCAATAGTTTTTATAATTTTTGAATTTTGAAAAAAAAATTTAGATTTTTATTTATTTTATTTTATTAATTTTATTAACTTTTTAAATTTTAATTTTTGATAACTTTTTTTTAATTTTTAATTAATTTTTAAATTATTTTTGGTAAGTTTTAAGTTTTATTAATATCTTCTTTTGATATTTTTCTTAGTTTATTAGTTTTTATTAATGTTTAATTTATGAATTAGAAATTTTTACTTTTTTAAATTCTAAATTTTCTTTCATTTTCATTTTAAATTTTTATTAATTTAATTTTTTTAATTCATTCTTTTTTATTTTACTTTTTGTATTTTTTTAATTAATTTTCAAGTTTAAAATTTTTATTAATTATTTTTATAACTTTATAATTTTTATTTTTATTTACTTGTTAATTTTTATTAGTTTTTTTGTTTTTGTTAATTTATTTGTTCATTATTTTTTATTAATTTTAATTTTTAGTTTTTGTGGATTTTTATCCTATTTACTTTTTTATGAAATTTTATTTTTATTAATTTCTAATTTCTAGTTTTTCTTATTAGATAGGGTAATAAGAACAAGGGTTGTGCTCTAGAGGCCTTACAATAAAGATGCATCTTGAGAGAAACATAAGAGAGAAAGATAAAGCGTTGAGGAATAATAGAGACGACCTCTGCACTGACCTCTCTACCAAATGGTCGAAGAAAAAACCTACACCTAGAAGAGTGAACCCAAAGCCCTGGTCAAAGTGACTTGAGAACAACCAAAGATGGAGCTAAACTTGTAGATGTGCCGCGGAGGCCACCGAAGCTCGACTCATGCAACATCGATTAGACACAATAACTTTGTGTTTTTGTGCTAGAATGTAGTCCAACCTTCATCAACATGCGATGTCACCACTTATATGTTGTTCATAGCTTTGACATTGAAGGGGGATTTGAAAGTTGAGGGACCCTTATCCCCTAAATCAAGGTGTACTTCTAAAAGTCCATCAAAAGGATTTCTTAGGGACTCAAATAAAGTCCGACCCACAATGACTGCCACCAAACCCATTTAATGCATTGACTACAACTTCAAAACTTGAATTTATATTTGAATCTTTGGCCCGCCCACCGTGTGTGCCATTATTGTAGTGCCCACTTCCCTTCGACACTTTTGATATTGATCATGATCATGACTATATTATGGACATTAATATGGTTTTGATTTAGTATGGTGTTAGATGTCGATCATGGATTATTGTTGACTCTTCGATTCAAATATGATGCATGATGATTGTTAGAGACAGTTTATATATATATATATATATATATATATATATATATATATATATATATATATATATATATATATATATATATATGGATGTTGTTAGGACATGTGATATTTGGATATATTGAGTAGACCAAAAAAATTGAATTTAAAATTGATGATTATATAGTTGCTGATGAAATTGTAAGTGATATTGTTGATTGTTTAGATGTTGTTGTGATTCATATATATATTGATGATTTTGAAATTATATTATATTCATTTGGATGTTCTGATATGGCCACGAGGCCGAAGGGGTATTTGTATTGTGTAGGTTAAAAATATCACAACAAACATCGGGGATTTGAGACCAACCACATTGAAATTCTAGATGAATTCAACAAGGCCACCATGGCAACTTGTATTGTTCGTGTGTGTGTGTTTCATTGTTAGGGATTCCCATGGGGGGATCACCTTTAAATGTGACCAAGGGTTATGTGTATTTATTTATTTGGTTCCTTTTTATTGATGTTTGTATGTGTTTACTAAGTGACGTGTTTAGCCCATTCATTTTTTATTAATTGTGGTAAATTAATGTGAGTAAACATGTTGTTAAAATTAATTAATCCAATTAGTACATAAGAAAGTAATTATTAGAGTTGTTGGCCTAAAATTAAAATGTTGTAAGAAATGTATAAGTTAACTTTTGAGTGTGAAACACTCCACCTTCTTGGAAATTTGAAATTGTCCTTGGAGGCTAATTTTTGAGGCTTGTGGGACAAGTTAAACTTGTACCATACCTTTTAAATTTAATTACCAACCATACCTATGGTTGGAGAGTTGAGATTAGACTTTTATAATACTTTTTGAAAAGGTAAATTGTAGGTTTCAATTGCACTTTTCTTACATGATTTAATTTCAGTCCTTTGGGGTGTGGGTTGGATTTGAGTGTGTAAGTAAACTGTCATATTATTCACCCACCTATTTATTATGCATTGGAGAATGAAGTTGACTTTGGGGGTTGGAGTTGAGGATGTGTGATGTGACATCCTACATGGAACCACCTCATCCTCTTCCCTTCCCTCTTCTATTAAATTCGAATTCATTGCCTTGTTTTGGGGTTGCTTCATTTTGGAGACTTCATTCTTGGGTGAATTCCTTGTTATTTTAGGAGCTCTTACTTTGAAGGGGTTTTTGAAATATTTTTGCATGCTTGCGCTTGGTTGATTTGGATTACTTGCATTGGGATAAAGCTTGCTTTGCTTTGGAACTTGGAATAACTCCATCATGGAGAGGTAGGAGTTTGGCTCTTGAAATGCTCTCTTTTGTTTATGCAAATGTTGTTTTGTTGTGAATGTTTTGGCATGTTTGTGGGCTGTTGGGTAGATGGCCTAGGTATGGTGTAGGAGAAGACTATGGGGTTCATTTTGTGGGAGGCACAAGGGTTTTGGGGAGGTATAAGGGTGGAGGGAGTTGGGATTTGGGTTCCACCTTACCAAGAAATAGCTTGAATTTCTTTACTCGTTATGGGGTGCCATAAGAGGTTGGGGAGGTATAGGAAATGTGAGGAATAAAAGGTACTTGGGAAAGCATAATGGCATGTCAGGGCTTTGATATACTATATTTTGGCGGTTTGAAATCAGGTAGTGATACCCATTTCCCCTTTGGGAGGCATAAGTAGCATCCCCCATAGTTTCTTGCTCCTTTGGCTTGCTTGAGGAAGCCTTAATATTGTTTGTCATGCTTTAATGTAGTTGTAAACTACATTCTGTTATGGACTGTGTTTTTATTATGAAAGTGTTGCTTGTGTGTTTGTGGAAGTCTGTTGTTGCCATGAGCTGGATCACATCTTTTATTGTATTGTGGTTGGGGCTCGGAGGCCAATGATGAAGGATGCCTTCTTCTTTTCATTGGATGTCTTGGTTGGGTGGAGAGTGTTTCATTTCCCCTACTCTTGTTGTGATCAAATTGGAAGAATGAGCAATATGCATGTTATTCGAAGCCGAGAAAATCTTGTTTGATAGTCCATTGCGAAAATAATTTTGTAAACCATTTCCCCACTTGATATGGATGACAATTTAATATACATTTTGTGCTGAAGAGTTACTATGTTTTGGAAAAGAAATCCCCTTTGAATGTGAAAGAAATATACTCTGTATTCTATTGTAAAAAGGAATGTAATGAGAAAGAGTTGTGATTGTAAAGTTGTATTTGATCTATATAAATAGAAGTGGTTACTTTTTCAAATGAAATTTCTTTCATTGGAAGTCTGATTGTTGAATGCAATTTGAAATCTCTGATTGGAAAGATGAAAAAAGAAAACATATGAAGAAATGTCATAATGCTCTGTTCTTTAGAAATGAAAGTTTTGAAAATCAGAATTGTAATTTGGCATTTGAATACGTTGATTTGAATCAACTTAATGAGTTAGATTGGATCTGGAATGATTTCTAATACTTAGAAGATGATAAATGGAAAATAGATTCTTTCGAATTAGATCTTTGTTAGATGTTTCAAAACTGGAAAATGTTTTATCAAATGCACAGAACAACCCTGCAGACTAGGAAAGACATTTGAAACATTAATACAAGCTAAGAAAGATCAAAACAATCCCAAACAAACTATAATACTTAAGAAATTTTCATAGAACCTTTCAAAATCGGGCTCAAGCAATTTCTTAGTCATTTTTGCTGTTAAATTGGGAAAATTTGAATTGATCTTCAATCAAACGATTTAACCCTTGAAAACTATCCTAAATTATTCCAAGTGAAATCCTCCATGTCTGTTTGACATGTGGAGAAATAATTAATGGCGGATTTGAACAATTATTTGCAAGTTAGAATACCAGTTCACTTTCTAAGTGACAGAAAGACATTTTCTCAAAATTGACACTTTAAACTTTATCAAAATTAAATTCTTAATATCTTTTTACAAAGAGGACGTCGAGAGCTTTCCAGAAAGTCCTTGTTTGCCAAAAATTGAGTTCCCAATCAAAAGTTATGGCCTTCTGAAGTTTTTATTTCATTTGGCTTCAAAAATATTATAACTGTCAAATTTAATTATTAAAATATTCTTGGGCTAAAACTTTATTTTTTGTTTTTTGTCCAAAAGACGCAAATTCATGAAGTTTCCTGCCACTCCGCTAATCCGCAAGCCTTCATTTTGTCAAAAATGATCTAAGTCCAAAAGGTTAATTTGGCAAATTTTTCTTTGCCGCCCCACCTCCCCACACTAATCATTGAACGACACGTGGCTTCATTGGGCATCGACAGGGGCTTGGATCGATTTTAACCTTAAGCGCTTTCACAAATAAATTTGTAAAAATTTGTAAGTTTTCCTCGCATCCTCGCCGGCCCCGTGGTAATCAAGTGCTTGACACATGACATCTGCTTGCATCGGGCGGAGGGTGTGGGTTCCTTTCAACCTTTTTTCCTTCCTTTTGAATAGTCAAATTTTCCTAATGTTCCCCGTCGACCCGATGACTGCAGCCAATAAGGAACTGCCACGTGGTCTCCTTGAGCGTCGGTGGAGGTGTGGGTATAAAATTCGCTTTGTCCCAAAAGGGAAAAAATGTTAAATTCCTTCCCCGCTCCGCTGGTCTACTTTTCTCCTCTGGGTGAATTTTCTCTCCGAAGTCTGTAGGCCCGAGTTGGGGAAAATTTTCCTCCCCAGGCCCACAAGCCCGCTCTTGGAAAAATTTTCACCCCAAGTTCCGTTGGTCCATAACTTGATAAATATGAGGAGTTTGGAGGACTTCTTTATATCACCGGAAAGGTGAAGAAAATTCCTATCCAATGGGAGTAATATAAGAAATTTTTGAGTGAGTTAATTTTGAGAACAATTAAGTTGAATCTTTAAGCCTGTTAGAGAGTGGGTATGGTGAGGAATTACCCTCTGAACTTAATTGAACCTTCTAACCCTAAATTTTGGGACCTTATGACCTCTAATAATTGTAAATAAGAGAAAAGTATATTCTAGTGGATTAGAATTGTTCTGGAACTTGCTAGTGACAACTGTTGCCTTGTAACTTGGTCGTAGACTCTTTTTTTAAAAAAATCCATAATTTTCCTAGCTAATCCTAAGTTGTGCTTGGGTCTCAAGTGGGTTGTTTTTAGCGGGAGTTACACTTGGTATCGAGCCATGGATTCAAAGCTTGGACCCTTGGGCACACTAAAAACTTGAGACATGAACTATAAACCCAACACACTTTTGAATCTAAGAAAACAAACTTGTTTGAAAATTGAAAAAGAAATGTGTATGAAGAAATATGACATTACTCTGTTCATTTGAACTAGCAAAATTAAAATAGTAATAAAATAATAAGTTGTTTGAATTGTTGTACTCGCTCAGTGGTGTTTTGTCTGAACTCGAGTAAATAAGAATGTTAAATTAAATTTTTTTTGTGAACTTCTAGTGTAGTGGGAACTTGGTTCTCCTTTGAAAATGTGTTGTTTTATAAGTTCTAAATCTTGATTTAATTGTATGATGCATTAAGCCCTTTTAAGACCCTTCCTTATTGGAGTGGTTAGAATGATAAATTGTATGGTGTGATTCTTGTGGTTGGAAAATAGTGATTGTGATCTGGGGTTGAGAAGAGTTAATTAAAAGTTGTTTAGAGCTTCCTTCCTTCAGTGGTTAGGAAAGATGGTTTGGTTGTCAATTTTTCCATTTTGTTACCCGTATGGGAGAGTGGACATTAAGTCTAAGTGTCGTTTTGGACCCAATCCTACGTATGTGTCCTTGGAACTGACCTTGAGGCAGAGTACCCTATTGGCGGCCATGAAGGGCTGTGGAGTGAATGTGGTGTTAAATTTTATGTTTTACATTCGTAATCTTGTGTTATTTTATCAAGGACCAACATCTTATTTTATGATTGGATTAAGAAGCTCTGAGGCTCTTTTAGTTATTTATATTTTTGCGATAATTTTTAGAATTTGCAATGCAACTACTTAGCCACTTTCCTTGATTGTAGACATTTCTTGGATTTTATTTTGATTGGTGACTCGGAGCTCATTATGTTGTTTTCTATTTAGCTAAACGTTATGTGGTTCCTTCTTGTAGACACTCATCTACCACATCATCCCCAAGCTTCAAACATTCATCAAACTACAAAACTAGAATCTTTCCTTCCCTCCTTCAACAAAAGCAGGCTAGGCTCTAACTTTGATAACATCTACATTCTTCTCTTCACCATTATCATTATAATCCTTATCTCAACAGATTCATCATCGATTTGTGTAATAGGCTCGGCGATTCAACTACTCTGGATTCACATCCCCACCACATTTCTTCCCGGGTAGCCCACCGTCCTGCAACCGCCGTCATATTATTGGAGAGATCTCGAAGGCAATCGTTTCATCACGGTTATGAAACATAGAATACAAAAAAATTGTATGGGTCACATTAGGTCCAATAAGAATATTGATGCAAATACAAGAAAAACAATATATACTTGGGATTTGGTAGGGTAAGTGCAACAAGTTAAGAGACAATTAGGTGGACATCAAATCTTGAATTTTACATCAAAAACAACAAAACATCAAATTTAGTCTTCCGTAGACTTGAACCATGCCGAAAATTTAAAAATATGTCATAAAAATGGTACCATCGCATAGGGAAGACTATTAGCTTTGTAGAAATATTGATTTTAAAGTGAATAGAATAGGATAAATATCATTTTATAATTTTTACTAATAGTAGGTCTTTAAGATACTTTTTCTCGTGAATGTTTGTCTACGTTTAAGACTACAAATTTTGTTTCACTTGTCAAAATGTGATAAAACTTATACCATCCCAATCGTGGTGAAATTATATACATGTTCAAACAAAAAATTATTTGATTTCAATATTTTTTGATGAAGTTATGGCTCAGGCAAATGGAAAGTGCTATGTTTTCTTTATGTTTTAGACCTCTTTCACGGAAAAAATCATAAAAATAAAAATTCTCAAAAAATACAAAATAAAACCTATCCCAAGATAGATAGTGGCATATAACTTCTAACCAAAGGAAAAAAATATATATCAATTTTTGGTCTTCCAAATCATAGGCAAACGGACCACGATCCTATAGGCGTTTTAAAAGAAAATACCAAGTCATTGAATTTTGAGTGTTTAATATAGCTAAACTTGTCCATTTTTTTAAAAAAATAGTTTAGAAACTAGATTCTAGATGCTATGATTCATATTCATATAATTTTTTTTAATTTTGAGTGTATGTATTGTTAATAATCCCTACAAGTTGATATTATGTTGTTATTTGCAATATGAGGTCCATTTATGACCCCTTTTTTAGCCCCCAACTTGCTGCACTTACCTAGTAGGATCCACAGTAATATGAACCCCCAAGACTCGCGTAATTGCAAAGAATACTTTAGGCTCCATAAACATCGAGCTAGAGCCGGGAGGCGATCTAGACGAGAAACTCACAAAAACTTGCTTGATGTAGCATATCAAGATATCAACGACACATGCTAAGGGAAGCTCTCCTGAAGAACAATGATGCCCCATGTAAAACTTTTTGAAGATCTGATTCTTAATTAAGACAAAAAAGGAAACCATCGTTTGTAAAAGATCTAACCTCGATGATCAAGGGATCATTTTTTATATCAAAATTTCCCTAAACATCCCTAAATTATGTCAATATAGAAGATATTTTGAGAGCTTTCCATCGACTATGAGAATGCTACAAACGGACATTGAGAGCTCTATTTATGTTCGGTCAAAGTTCGGTGAATGGAAAAGTCAACTCTAGTAAATATGTCAATAGTGGACCAATAACAATGCGACACGTGGCAAAAATGCGTTGGCAAAATTAGAGAGGTTTTCACTACCGGTCTTCGACGATCATAAAACAATATAGCTCATGGGAACAAAAAGCTCAAATTTTGTTACGAAGGGGAGTCCAACCGCCATGAGGACTATGATATTATCGCCAACATGGTGGGTCCTTAAGCCACCACGTGGCTTGCCACCACTTAGCCATATTTCATTTTGAATATCATAGTATTATATGGTTGAATTTTATATTATATTGGTAATTATTCACCATGTTACTATGTTAATTGAATTTCCAATGTTTTGATAATTAAGGACTCGACATATAGTTCGGCACATGGCTTGATCAACAACTAGTGCATTAAACCAACCAACCACCACTCCAAACATAGCAACCAACATATAAATCCGCCAACCCTTATATGCAAGCATCCACATGGAAAGGAGAAGGAGGTGGGGCAAAGGCCCATGCGTGGAAAGTTCAACATGAATGCTGGGAGGCTAAGGTTTATGAAAACCTTATCAAAACTTAAATGCCGCCCCATGTGGGATATAACCCACTCAATTATGCAAGCCGCCCAATATGGGATGTAAACCCATCCACAATGCTATGGGATAGGATATTAATAGCCTTTAGATAAATTTTAAGGCATTATTTTAGGGCCCCATTTGGGTATAAATAGGGGACCCCTTGCATTGTAAAAACACCGAGACACCGAAGCTTATTATTTTTAAGCTTAATTGTGGGATTTGAGAGATATAGTAATAGGATAATTTTAATATAGTTGTGGGAACTATATTAAAATCCTAAAATTACTATAGGCAAATATTGTTTATTGGCCTATTATTTTTTGGGCAATAGTAGATGAAATATTTGTGATTGGGAGTATCACACTACCCAATAGGCCCATTAAGCCAAAAAAAAATTCACTTGCGATGACTGGAGTATCGATTTGAGTCTTTGAAGGACGTCAGGAAGCGTTGGGAAGGTCGATCGAGTTCCGAAGGAGGTTGTGCATCAGGAAGGTGAAGAACGATTCGAATGATCATCGGAAGTTCTTCGAAGGACTGGCGTATTACTAGGCAAGTGGAAATTCCATTAGGTTTTATTGTAAGAAATAACATTGTACTTACAATTTTTACTAGTGGAATGGTTCAATAAGAACCCGGAGACGTAGGCTATTGCTGAACTCCGTAATCAATCATGTGCAATTGTCATTACATTCTTGCATTTATTTTAAATTGATTACTTAAAAGGAGCAACTTGTCGGAAAAGAAAATAAGCCTATAGGGGTCCGAGATCAGGTAGATAAAAACTTGATCATTTTCGAATCACTCCACCTCGCAACACCACTTTTCTTTTATAAACAGTCTCTTACAATGTTTAGTCTTATTCCAAGAAAACTACCTACAACCAAATACTTGAATTTGTCTCTAGCCTTGTTCACCACCATCTCAGGAATGGCCACATGAGGACCATCCTATCTCCAGGTCGGGGAAATCCTCATTGGCTCATGATGTTATATTCCGAACAATCTAGAAGCCTAAGATTTGGGCTTATGCGGCCCTACCGAAGATCCCACTCCCTTACTCGCATCACCCTCACTGCTCAATCCTTACCGCTTCCATCATGTTCGTTGTTGCCACATTTTCTCATGTTGTTTTGCAGTTTCCAACATGTTCATTGTTCATAACATATTCATTGTTTTCTACATGAATCGGGCCAATGTTGCGAATTGCTCCACCTGTTGAAGATAAGACAATTAATTTATAATTTTGATTATTTAATTGTTTTTGTCAATTTTTATTTATGTTTACTTTTTTATGAACTAGTAATTTTCATTATTAATTATTAATTTTTGTTAATTTATTATTTTAAATTTTTGATCATTTTAATTTTAATTTTTTATTGATTTCTATCTTTTATTAAATTTTAACATTTTATTTTATGGTTAGTTTTTTTAATTTATGATTTTATTTTTATCTATTATTTTTTATTTTTAATTTTAATTATATATATATATATATATATATATATATATATATATATCACTTTTTGCAAATTTTTATTTTGTAACTAAATTTTTATTAATTTTAAATTTTCATTATTAATTATTAATTTTTGTTAATTTATTATTTTAAATTTTCGATCATTTTAATTTTAAATTTTTATTGATTTCTATCTTTTATTAAATTTTAAAATTTTATTTTATGCTTAGTTTTTTTAATTTGTGATTTTTTTATCTATTATTTTTAATTTTTTAATTTTAATTATATATATATATATATATATATATATATATATCACTTTTTGCAAATTTTTATTTTATAACTAAATTTTTATTAATTTTAAATTTTGAATTTTTGCTCATTTTCATTTTAAATTTCTATTAATTTCAATTTTTATTCATTGATTTTTAATTACATTTTTAAAAAAGAATTTAAGCTTTGTTTTTTTCATTAATTTTTATTTTTACTATTTTTTTATGATATTGTTTTTTATATTTTTTTCATTTTTAGTTTTTTTATTTTTATTTTAATTTAATTTTTAATTACTTTTTTTTTTTAATTTCTTGTTTGTATTTATTTCTTCTTTTTGATAATTTTTTTAATTAATACGTTTTTTTAATATTTATTAATGTTTGATTTTATTGATTTTAATTTTTTTAACTTTTAAATTTCTTTCCTTTTAATTTTAAATATTTATTAATTTAAATTTCTAATTCATTTGTTTTTGTTTAATTTTATATGAATTAATAATTTTTTTAATTGTAATTTTTTTATTATTTTCAATAATTTAATTATTTTCATTTTTATTTACTTTTCACTTTTTTAATTTTTAATTTTTATTACTTTTTCTTCATTAAATTTTAGTTTATTTTAAATATTTCGTTATGTTCAAGTTTTAATTATTATTTATTTTTAAATATTTAGATTTTTTGTTTAATTTTATATGAATTTATTAATTTTTTAATTGTAATTTTTTTTATTATTTTCAATAATTTAATCATTTTCATTTTTATTTACTTTTCACTTTTTTAATTTTTAATTTTTTATTACTTTTTCTTCATTAAATTTTAGTTTATTTTAAATATTTCGTTATGTTTAAGTTTTAATTATTATTTATTTTTTTAATATTTAGATTTTTGTTTAATTTTTTTTTAAATTATTTAATTTTTTATCAACAATTTGTAATTAACCCACATGCCATATATATTACTTACGAACAATATTCATTCATAAAAATCCAAAACATAACTATTTATAATTAACTCGCATGTCAAATACATATTACGAACAATATTCATTCATAAAAATTCTAAAACATAATTATTAATTGTAATTAACTTACATGTCAAATACACGTTACAAACAATATTCATAAAAATCCAAAACATCATTAATAATCAGTAAATAAACCACAAACAATATTCATTCATAGAAATTCCAAAACATCATAACTATTTGTAAATAAACTTTACAAACAATATCCATTCATAAAAATTCAAAAATATAATAACTATTTGTAGTTAACTAAGATGCCAAATACACTTACAAACAATATTCATTCAAAAAATTCTAAAACATCATAGCAATTTGTAATTAATTTACATGCCAAATATACATTACAAACAATATTCATAAATATTCCAAAACATCATAACAATTTTTGTAAAATATTGCATGTCAAATACACATTACAAATAACATTCATCCCTAAAAATTAAAAACATCATAACTATTTGTAAGTAAACATTACAAACAATATATATTTAAAATTCCAAATTTTTTTTTAACTAATTGTAATTCAATCAAATGTGAAATATACCTTTACAAACAATATTCATTCACAAAAATTCTAAAACATCATAAAAACTATTTGTAATTAACTCACATGCCAAGCACACATTACAAACAATATTCATTCATAAAAATTTCACAACATATAACTATGAGTAAAAATATAACAAATAATATTCATTCATTAAAACATCATAATTATTTATAAATAAACATTACAATATTCATTTATAAAAATTCCAAAACATCCTAACTATTTGCAATAACTCACATGCCAAATACACATTACAAACAATATTCATTCATAAAAATTCCACAACATATAACTATTTGTAATTAATCCACGTGACAAATACACATTACAATCAATATTCCTACATAACTCACATGCCAAATAAACACAATAAACAATATTTTATTCATTAATATTTCAATAATTGTAGAAAACAATAAAAATACAATTCTAAGTATTTTGAAAATATAAGACGTGACAAATACACATTACAATCAATATTCCTACATAACTCACATGCCAAATAAATACAACAAACAATATTTTATTCATTAAAATTTCAATAATTGTAAAAAACAATAAAAATAAAATTCTAACTATTTTGAAAATATAAGACCTATATATAAATAAATATTATTTTATAACTATAAAATTATTTATAAGACCTATATATAAATAAATATTATTTTACGACTATAAAATTATTTAAAAATAAACGTGGAAGAAATATTTTGAAATATATATAAATATAGATTATATTTAAGTATTTGAAATTGTATTTATTTATTTGTACAATTTGATAAAAGTACAACAATTACAAAATTAAACACTCGTTCATATACATATTAGTTAATATGATATTTCAATATTAAGAAAAATAAAATTACATACATGAATTAGGTATTAAAAATATTGCACCTATACAAATAAATATTATTATATAATTATAATATTATTTTTTTAAAAATAGGTATTTCAAAAACATATATACTATATAAATATGTATGCAAGTGATAATCCTAAAAACATGTGAAACGAATATTAAAAAACATATATAAATATAGATTATATTTAAGTATTTGAAATTTTATTTATTTCATATGTGATTATGGTTGGTATATTCAAGCATATCTAAAAATATTATAATAAAAGACAATATAAAGATTAGTTACTATGGTATTTGAATATTAAAAAAATAAAATTACATACATGAATTAAGTCAATTTCAAAGAAAATTTTAATATAAATTATAATATTTGAGAAAAACTCGAATTATATTAAAAAAACAAATTACATAAATGAATTAAGTCAATTTTAAAGAAAAATTTAATATATATTATAATATTCGAGGAAAACTCAAATATATATTCACCCTATTAAAATAATCAATTATCAAAATATGATTAACCCAAGTTTCAATAAACACAATCTCCTTATATAACTATGCTTTTATTCTATAAAACTTCAATAAACTGATTGTAAATCCTAACACTTCAATATTTAAAATTTAAAAAGCCACTATTTAATTAAAAAAATAATGCAACATAAACTAAATATAATAAAAATATTATTATAAAAATAATTTTAAAATACTCAATATTATTATCCAATGCATATATCACACCATTTTTTTAATAAACAATTTAAAATTTTAAAATAATATTATTTTATGCATAATCACAAAGAAATTTTGTTACTGTGCAAACCTGCAAACTATACAAGATAAATGAAAATTACAAAATATGTAAAGAGTGTTCAATTACGTTACACTGTAAATTGTCTATTAAATCTAAAATAGAGTTTTCTTATGATTCTACACAATGTGTATTAAATGTAAATATTATAATTTATCACCTCTATTTTGTTTAATAAAAATTAAAATAACATTAAATAATATAGAACTCAAAAGTTTTGAAGTTCCTCGGATTATAGTTTGGAAAATTTAGTTTGGAACAGTACAAACATAAATCTATTCTTAATTGATATCTGAACTTACCCTAAAAAAGGGACCCCTCCTCGGATAAATGCTTTGTGTTGCCGAAACGCGGATAGGGGCCCGTGACTCGGGTAAGAAACGTTTCTGAAATGTTTCGGGGGGCAGAAACGGGGGGGAAACGCCTTACGCATTTCCGGCGCCTGTCACGTCTAAAAAACGAAAACGCGTTTTAAAAAGTGAAAAATATTTGCATTAAATGCTGCGAAACCCTAAAACGGCTCAATCCCTTGCTAAACACACTTCCTAAAAGCTATATAATGACCTCTTGGGTCCATTCTAAATCACACTCTCATTTTTCTCTTGCTAAATACAGTTTTCATTAAACTAGCATTTAGCATTGTGAAGAGCAAAGAGACATCAAGGAGCAGCTTGAAGGAAGAGTTTAGGACGTGTTGTTCAAATAAAAAGGCTTCAAGGAGGAATTTCGAATCAGATTTGGAAGGTGGGATTGACTTCAAGGAGGAAAAACCAGGTATTTTTCAAGTTTTTTTTTTATTTGGCTAAAGAAAATGTTAATGTGATCAATGATCACGAATGATGTGTGCATTATGCACACATCATTCGTGATCATTGATCATGATGTCAATATGTAGGTTGAATTTAGTAATTTTAAAACTCGTATGCTTAAAAAAATAAAAAAATGTAACATTTTCTTTGCGTTTTAAAATAAAAAACATATATTCTTTTTTTAAATTATAAATATCATCCAAACTCTGTGTATGCTCTCACCTCGCACCTATACGGTGACCTTGGTGATCAAAAGCAGAATAGGATGTGTAGGGTTTTTAAATTTAATTCTTTTTTTTTTTTTTTAAAGTTTATTTTGTTTTTTTAAATTAAAAATCCAAACTTTGTGTATGCTCTCACCTCGCGCTGAACGGTGACCTTGGTGATCAAAAGCAGAATAGGATGTGTAGGGTTTTTAAATTTAATTCTTTTTGTTTTTTAAAAAGTTTATTTTGTTTTTTTAAATTAAAAAATCCGAACTCTGTGTATGCTCTCACCTCGCGCCTGAACGGTGAACTTGGTGATCAAAAGCAGAATAGGATATGTAGAGTGTGGTTCTATTTAATAATTTATTGTTATCTAAGTTTATGTTTTTATTTTTCAATGAAGGTTTGATTGATGGCATCTAGTTCAGCTTCAGTGGGAGGGCATGGGGAAGGGGAAGAAAGCCAAAGTGGGGGTGTGGATCCTAGAGCTCCTCTTTGGAGACATGTGCAAATTGTGGAGAACCTTGCTGGCGGTGGCTCTCGAGTTTGGGTATGCCATCATTGCAATATACAATACAAATCCTCTTATACCCGACTCAAAGCTCATTTAATGGGGAAATCGAGAACGGGATTAGAAAATGTAACAAGGTTGAACATAAACATATATTGGCATATATGAAAGAGCAAGAGGACGCTGATATGGAAGCTTCAAGAGCTAGATTTAAAACAACTCCTTTGCAAAATAGGGGTTCACAAAAACCACCCAACCCATCAAACCATCCTTTTATCCAAGTTGCAGTTGAAACTCCAACAGAGGGAGAGCATTTGTCACGAAAGAGAATTTCCAAAGGCCCATTAGAGCAGGCATTTGCAAATGAGAAAAGGGATGTTGCTGATGAGTTGGTTGCTCGATGCATTTATGCATGTGGGGTGCCCTTCAATGTGTTGCGCTCACCTTATTGGCAACAAATGGTGAGAGGTATTAATGATGCACCGAAAGGGTATAAAAGCCCTAGTTATGAGAAGGTCAGAACCACATTGTTGGCGAAAGAAGTGGCCCATGTACATACTTCTTTGCAGCCAATTAGGGACTCATGGAAGGACTCAGGGGTATCTATCATTTCAGATGGATGGAAAGATGCCCGAAATAGACCCCTAATCAACATTGTTGCAGTGTGCCCTAAAGGGGCAATGTTCTTAAGGGTTGTTGATTGTGAGGGTGAAGTGAAAGATGCTCAATTTATTGCTAATATTTTGATTGAGGCTATTGAGTCAGTGGGCCTGCAAACGTTGTCCAAGTCATCACGGACAATGCCAAAAATTGTAGAGCAGCAGGGCTGATTGTTGAGGGGAGATATGAGCACATTTTTTGGACACCTTGTGCAGTACACTCCTTGAATTTGATGCTTTGCAGAAGATTGGAAAAATACCATGGATTGAGGAAGTTTATACAGAGGCAAATGAGATCCAAATGTTTATCACAAATCATCATATGTCCCAGGCTATCTTTAGGAGGTTCTCGACATTGGAGTTGCTGAAGGTAACCAAACAATTTCCTAGTTTCTAATTTTTATTTGCTAACTTTTTATGAAATATCAAATTATCAATTGAATTCCTTTTAATTTTTTTTTTTAATTAACTTGCTTTAATTTATTTTAATAGGTTGCTGAAACAAGATTTGCCTCTCACACGCTCATCTTGAGACGACTTGTGAAGGTAAAGCAAGCCTTAAGGCTTATGGTGATTGATGATGTTTGGTCCGTGTGGAGGCAATCAAACACAGAAAGAGCCATCAAAATAAAATCAGTGATACTTGATGATATTTGGTGGGCAAAGGTTGCATACTTGCTTAGTTTTACTGAGCCTATTTTATCTATGATTAGATATGCAGACACGGATAATGCTTGCATAGGGGAGATCTATGATGGCATTGACTCTATGCTTGAAAAAATTAGAGACATCATACAACAAAAAGAGCAGGATCCTGAAGAAAAATTCTACAGTGAAGTTAAGAACGTGATCATGAGAAGGTGGAATAAAATGACCACCAAAAAGAAGCAGATCCTCAAGAAAAATTCTACATGAGTTAAGAACGTGATCATGAGAAGGTGGAATAAAATGACCACCCCATTGCATCTCCTAGCCTATGCCCTGAATCCCAAATTTTATAGCAATGAAATACTTGCACTACCTGGTAGGCAAAAACCATATGATGACCACGAAGTTGCAAGTGGAGCTAAGGCAGCATTCCGGAGGCTTTTTCCTGATCCAGATGTAACTAGTACAGTCCGCTATGAAATGACGCTCTTTGTCTCTTCATCTAATAGTAGCATGGGTGAAATAGATGCAGCACTTGACAGGTACAAGATGACCCCATGCATGTGGTGGTGTGCACATGGCCATGATGCCAAGTGGCTGCGACCTGTTGCCATTAAAATCCTTTCACAGGTATCAAATATTAAAATGAAATCAAAAGTTTGTTTATTAATTAAAAATGTATGTTCTTACTTCTTAATAAATTAATATTATAGTATTACTAATTGAAAATTTCTAACTTCTTTTTTGTAACAGGTGGCTAGCAATTCCTCAACAGAACGGAATTGGAGTACATATTCCTTCATCCACTCAGCCAAACGGAACAAGTTAGCATCCAAGAAGGCCGAGGATTTAGTGTATGTGCATTCCAATTTGCGCATTCTATCACACAAGAGTGAAGCCTATGTTAGAGGTCCCAACAAACTTTGGGATATTGATCCTGAGACTAGCGACTTTGATGCTTCTGCTGCTACTCTTAGCCAACTTTCACTGCTTGGTATTGATGAAGAAGAATCGGGATCTTTTGCAGAAGGGAGGGAGAGTGGAGCTAGTGGGAGTGGAAATGTCGGTGCTAGTGGTGTTCATGGAGATGATTATGACTATGAGGAAATCTAGATGATATGTTCTAGAATCTAGATTATTATTATGTATATGTGAATCATTGAAATTGTAACCATGTTGAATGATGACTCTTTACTATTTAGAACTTAGAAGTTCAAATTTCAATGAATTCAAAATATTTTGAGTGCTTTATCAATTATCTCTTATGGTCTACAATTATAAAATGAGTACTATATATATATATATATATATATATATATTTTTTAAATAATATATTGTACGGACGTTTCCGTCGCGTTTCGTATCCAAGGTTTTTTGAAAATTGCCGTTTCCGCGTTTCGTACCCATTTCCGTTTCCGTTTCCTGGCAACATAGGATAAATGTATTAAATAATTAAATACATACTTCATAGCGCTTAACCCAAAGTTCAAATAAACACTCCAAACTCTTTTTATCCTATACTTATGTAAATCTTAACACTTATAATTAATATAAGAAAATACGAATAATTAATTGTAATCCAACATACACTAAATATAATATAAAATATTGTAATTAAGTGTAATCAAACATACACTAAATATAATATAAAATATTGTCATTAAAAAAAAATTTAAAATCTGAAATATATATATTAACAGGTACACTTGCATCAAAACTAATATCCTTTTGCTGTTATTAACAGGTACACCAGCATCAGAACTCAAGGACCTTTCACCTTATTGGGGTTGGTGTGTAAGCTAGACAGGACCCCAAAAGGGTCTCAGCTAAATCAAATCCTATAGAAATTATTACTGTAACCGTAGTTCGAATCACATTCTTGATATTCTTCATGAATCCTAAGGCGCAATGAAGTTCATTCATGAGATAAAATGACATTCAGGAAAATAAAAAATTATAATCATGCCTTGGCAAGTAATGCGTAAAATGGAATAAAACTCCTGACTGTTAACTACAATAATAAACCCCTCATAGCATTTAATAGGTTGCAAATCCTAAAATGCAATATTAAACTCTGTATCGGTAAAATGCTTGATCAGAGAGAAAAACTAACTAAAAATGAGTACTAGATCTGAACCTTGTAATGGTGAAAGCTAATATATTTGTTTAGCTTTAGAAGTTGCCTTCAAATGTTTTTGTGTAAACCCTACCCTGCAACCGTAATCAAAATATACATATGGGGCTATTAATCTTACAAAAACTAGTCTGAACTCTCTAAGAGAAGGCTAACAAAAAATATACACTAAGCAGATACGTGGCGTTTGAGTTAGATACAGGTGCATTTATCTATAATACTATTAAACCATCGAGATCTGAACCCTGTTTGCAAAAATATCAGATGTGATGTTTGTGTAATAAAATACGAGAGCACTGACTAGAAAAATACTAGATATGAACGTATGTGTTCAGCATCCGAAGTTATCTTAATTCTCTGTGTGAATACATCCAATATCAGCTACGGAGATGGTGCCTACTCGTTAAAAGTATGGTCCAATTGGTTTTCTTAATGTAACTGGTGGTGAAAAGATTCCCACACATCTTACAAGAAGACGCCGACTGGGAAGACCCAAATCAAAATCGCTCTCTTAAATTTGGGCTCTTTCCATTTTAAGAACAGAGCAAAAAAATGAGAATACCGAATCACCTACCAACAAGAAGTATACGCATTGAACGTTAAAGTAAAACATTGTTTACAGTATCTTAAGAGCTCAAATAACTCTGAACTCCTCCATGCAATGAAACAAATACAGGGGTGGTCCATTCTTGGAAGTTTCCCAATTTTTGTAAATGGAATAATACACGAGCTGGTGCAGAGCATGTGGGTGATCGGGAGCCAAAAGCTCCTTTGAAACTCTGTGATCTCCCTACAGTACAACGGAAATCAAACGAGACAAATAGGGCCACTAACAGGAGAGAAATAGATGTAAACCCTTCCGCAGTGAAAGACAACAAAATTTGTATACTAACCAGATCTGCATCCTTTGCGTCAAGTACAGGTAATTTATATAAAATACATCCAAACCAACCCGATTTAATACCCGGATAGGGATCTACTTAAATTGATCTTACGAAAATCGAGCAAACCATATAATAGCTGTACAGTTTACTTAAATTAAGGTGGAAATTAAACCTAAAATGCCCAAGTAGTAATCTACACCAAAACACGCACAGGCAACTACACTAATGTAGCCTAATCTGCAAAATCTATACTAGAAGTTTGAAGGAAGTTACTATACAGGGGATACATCTTTTTGTATCGGCCTGGTCTGATATCGGCTGTTCTTCCCTTGCACTGTAACCCAAACAGAGGACTCTTACCACAAAAACAGAGAAAAACTATAAATAAAAAAAACAAAATAGAGGACTCTTAACCACAAATACAGAAAAACTATAAAATAACGCATGCAGAATATGAGACGCAAATAAAATGTCTCAATTTTTTTATCAGAGATAAAAGCAATACTCAAAAAACAAACAGCATGCAGCCTCCTGACTCAAAACACAATGCAGGAAAAATGTTGCAAATCCAAACGAAAATGAAATAATGAAATTGAAAATACCAACGAAATGCAACAATGAAATTGAAATATCATTAAATTAAATAGAACTTCAAACTTTCGTATGTGAGATGTCAACACATTAATCTAAGTTGAGGAAACATCCTAAAAATTTGAAATAAATTGCAGCTTCTGTATCAAATAAAGGCATGAATTTTAATATCAATAACAAGAAAAAAAGTGAGAAACATTAACAAATTCTGCAGCCCACTAAAATCAAATTTCTGAAATCTAGTACGGGACACCTAAACAATATTTACCCCTTAAAAAATCTTTTAATGAAATACAGTTGAAAGCTTACCTTCAATGACTGAAAATTGATGGTATTTCCTATTCCCACAAAGCAATGCACCGTGTATAACTGCCAAGGGATTGAACATTGAGGAACAACTAGTGTCTGAAGAATCCATAAGCTCATTATGCACTTCGTTAATATGTTGCAGAAGCTCCTTCAAGTTCCCAACAACATCTATCAAAACAGAGGCCCTGTTCATCTACAAAATGAAAAATGGTGAGTAGAAAGGCCCTGTTCACCTAGGGCTGGTTACAAACTAAAAGGGAATTCCTTTGTAAACTCACAGTACTTCCAAAACATTAAAAACTAATTGAGAGTTTTTGTAAATTAAAATGCCCTGTATTTTTCTTGCAATATAGTAGAAACATTACAGACATATACATACCTTGGAGATGTTAGTCACCATTGAATGAAGCGTATTCAGGAGATCATTAAGCTTCTTCCTCCTCTCTGCTAAGAGATTTTTTTCTGGAAAACCGATGCTTTTCTCCTTCCCTTTTGCTCTTAAACCCTGTATCAGTAAAATGCTTGATCAAAAAGAATATATGGGGCATTAACCAAAACAAAGCAATAGATCTGAACCTTGTTAAGGAGGAAGCTAATCTATGCGTTCAGATTTAGAAATTTCAAATATTATTTGTAAACCCTACCTTACAATGGCAATTACAAGAAAAACATGGGATCATTAACAGGGGAAAATAGATCTTAACCCTGTGCAGTGAAAGCCAACAATTTTTTAACTAACCAGATCTGAAGCCTTTTGAGTTAAATACATTCAAACGAACCAGATTTAAACCCTGTTAGGAACTTACTCACATTGGATTTAAAAAAATCGAATCAACCATATCTTGGCTGTACATTTTACCAAATGAAATTTCTAAAACTAACGCACAGAAATTAAACCTAAAAAGTCCTAAGCGGTAACCTACACCACAACACGCAGAGGAAACCTAAACTACTGTAGGATGTTTCGAAATGTGTAATCCTAATCTGCAGAGTGAAGGTAAAAACCTAAGAAATAATTATCACCAGAAGTTCAAAGAAACATTGAACATTTAAAGGAACTTACCTAACCATGATGCTTCGTTTATTATCTATCATTGTTGTTCTCCTGCACTGTCCTCGCCACTCAAACAGAGCACACCTATTGAGACCAAAAAAACACCCATATACAAATATACAGGACTCTAACAACAAAAACACAGAAAAACTACAAAAAAAAAACATAAAAAATAAAAAAGAGGCACACAAAATGTTTCAAAACATACTAACAGAGAAAAAAGCAACTGATCAAAATACAAACAGCAGGGCCCTGCATGCAGACTCCGGACAACAATAAAATGCAGAAAAAAATATGCAAATCCAAACGAAAATGGGAATTCTGGATATGTAGGACTGAGTTACATAGAAAATTTTGGAACGGCTCTTACATCTAAGTTTTCTCCCCTGACAGTCATCTATGTACCTTTACACCTGTCTTCCAGCTCTAACGGTAATACAAGTAAATCCTTCCAAGCTTATTTTTAAGTCGAATCTTCTAGATGTTAAGACTATTTTTAGGCATGATTGTATTTTATTTAGCACAATAAACTTGAGATTAATACAAGTAAATCCTAAGCATTATGGATACCTAGTGCCCAAGGTGGGATAAAATGATAAATTTCAAAAATCATTAGCTATTTGCGCCAATCATAGAAAGTCGTTTTAACACTTTATCTAAGTGGATTAGTTATTGACCATTGTTTCACGGAACGGAAGGCCTAATGCTAGAATGTTTATTATTTTTATTTTTGTGAATAAAAAAGAGGTCTACAAGCAATTGCACTATGAATGTGTAGTTGGCACGTCGATAGGGGAATAGTTGAATCGAATCGTAGATTTGTGAAGATTCATTATCCTTATGGAAAGGGAAGGACAAGTGCGTGCAAGATAATAGGGAAAGTTGATGAGGAGTAAATGTAGGGACTTGAAGGCAGAGATGATTGTGTTGAATCAATGAATGTCTCTTGTTAAAGGGAGGGAAACTTCCCTGACGAATGCAGAATTTTTTTCCTCATTTTGTATGTGAGCAAAGGGTCAAAGTTGATGGCACGGGCATGGAGGTGGAACCCAACTATGTCGTTGGCCGCACTAAACAAAGATCTCCATTTCAATGACATCACAAACACTTGCTTGAAGAGGAGGGAATGCAATGCAAAGGAAGAGGGAAAACATACATGCTAATAAGCATATAATTGCTAGAATAGTTATAAATCACAACAATATCAAAATATTGATAATTTGTTTGTGTTGCGATATCGATATCATCTAATTATCAGAGTAAATGTAAGTGTGCCTAGTGTTATTTTGGGAGTTGAAAGTACAAGCCCAACGAAAAGTTAGGGATTCGTTCGAACAAAATGGAGACAATATGCAAAGTTCTTAAAGGCTATAAACTCATGATACTATTGTGAAAATTAGACCTCATCATTTTGTACCTTCGATATCATTTGTTATTTTATCCAAAGTCAAGCCCTGAGCAATATGTATTGTGAGATCCCAAGCCATTTGAATTTAATATTTATTTATATGATTACTGCATGAAATGTGGGGCACAAGTACATGTAGGTATTGGAGAACATCCCAAATGAGATAAATGTACTATCCAATTTGATTTATATGGAAAGCGATAATGTAGGTGGGCCTGCAAAAAGACCATATATGATTGAAATGATGTGGCTAATTTCTTCATAGACAAGTCCTACCTCAACCCACATGTTTACATCAAGCATTACCTCTTGCCCCATGTAGTTAATATTTTTAGGTTGTAATTGATTGGTGTCATGATCAAGAGAAGATGAGCATTATGTGTAAGTGGCATTGTAATGTGCAATCAATAAATTCAAAGAAACCAAGATTGCCTTGTCATTGTGGTCAAGAGGGTTGTTTTTCGTGAGTAAATAGGGTGATGAAAGGAAACAAACTTCATAGAATATGATTCATTGGATATGAGCCATGAGTGTTTCTTGAATACTCAAATGTTCTTAAACATTATGAGTATTGAGAAGAAGTTGGTTAAATGAAACCCGAGTCGAACCAGAACCTTGATGAAAGATAGTTCTCAAGTGACAAACCTTTCAAGCTTCTTGGAAGTGTATCCTCATAGGAATTTCCTGCACATACTAATCTAATACTAATCTAAAAATAGATTTGAAATTCACAATTCTATGTATTCTCCATGTTTGATACTTGAAGTACAGATTCTCAACTTATTCTCTATTTAGATGATGGTCTAGTTAGGTTGAGGGTGATCTAGTCACCTACGAATTACATATGTGGCCCATCATTTTTTTGTTTGGGTGTTTTATAGGTGATGGTTATGCAACCACCGCCGTGGTTACGCAAATGCCGCTTTGTGGTGAAGGATTGTTTTTTGCATAACCATTTTTTTACCAATGGTCTTGTCCCCAAATAATCCAAATCTTAGGAAACTCAACAATTTTAAATATTTGGTTTTCAAAATAGTTCGATTCATCTTTCCATCCGTCCCTCGGTAGAACAACTATACATAAGCATGAATTTGGTCATTCTAGGAAAGTGTTTTTGGGAAAATTCAAGTGTGATAAAGAGGGAAATTTGAGATGGGGTGAGGGATTATGATGCCAAGCCCTAAGAACAAAACCCTAACACCATTTCTGCGAATCGTGAGCCCGATCACGGTGGAAGGAGTGGTAACCAGGAGAATATCAATCCCAATGTGTGTGGAGGACAAATCTGGTGTTTCGACAACTACTGGCTGGATTCAGAGGAAACATGGGCTCGGTATCCAAGTCATGAATGGAGGCGTGAACATGGTTGGGCCTAGCTTGGATGGAGGAAGAGGCTCTGCCTATGTGGCGCCATCATAATTTTTTCACCCTCGACAAATCACTCATTTATTGGAGGTTACGTTACGGGGATAGGTGTCGTCAATTTCCTTTGGTGCCCAATACGTGGTTATAGGGGATGATTCAATTGGGGATGGGGGTACCACTTTTGCTCCAAAGGAAGGCTAGCTTGGTTGATTTAGGACCCTTTGGGGTGTAACGGGCATGGTGTTTGCTTACACTTTTCCAAAGGGCCTTCTCAAAGGATCCTCCTATGAAACCCGAAATTTCCACTTCACTCACATTTTATGATAACATGGTTGATATGGTGCGTGAAATCGATGATAAAATCTCTAGGACTTCCCTCATCTACCTCTTCAAGAAATTTTGGCTGAAACTTTCTCAGTTGAATGAATGGATATCCTAAAGATGGAGCCTGATAATCAATGGTAAGATCCATCTCTACCCATGCTCTAGAGCTTTCTTCATTAATGTTTTTAAATCTGTTGAAGATAGAGATATTATTGACAACAACTAATGGTTTGGGGTGAACATGGTATCATGATCAAACCTCGGTACCCTTCTTTTGACCCATTAAAATTTTCCTTTGATTCTCAATCTCTTTAGATTAGACTCCCTAGCTTTCCTATCCAATTCCGGAATGAACATTATTTTGAAGCTATAGCTAATCGGTTAAGGGATAATTTTAAGTCAGATGGAAACACTTCCCAACACTTTCATTCTAATTTGTTTCAGTATTCTAGTTGACATGGACCTCACTTAAAGCCTTCCCCTTATATCAATCTTTTGATCGGTGAAAGAACATGGGTTCAAAAGCTTGATTTTCAAGGTGTGCCTTTTCGGTGCCATATATGTTTTAAAACAGGAAACTTGATTACAGATTGTGGGTGACCTAAACACATTGGTACTAAATCCTCGTGGTGGAAATAATCCTTACCTAATCATCACATGGTGTGCATCCTCTGATTTGGTATTGGATCCATAATCTCCCTCTTCGATAAGATTCACTCCCGTGATACTATTACCATGATGGTTGATGAGACCCCCAACTCATAGTAATAAAGTGATCCATATCAAGGATCTCAATTCCTCTTTGTCTCCTTATTTGAATAATTTCATGTCAATTAACTCTTTAGAAGCCCTTCTTCCTCTCGAGCTTGAAACTAATAATTTTGTTGACAAGGATAAATAGACGCTTGTACAAAGTAAAAAAAAATCTAAAACTCATTAAAAAACGAGGTAACCTTATATTGCTAATACTTGATCGTTGATTTCATTTTCATGGATTTTCTATATCCTGGTTATCTCTTGTTCTATGTGCTACCTTGTTTTGTTTTCGGGTAGCTATTTCTTTGTTGTTGTTGTTTCGTTGTTACAGCTTGGTTTGCTTGTTTCTTTTTTGTTCCATTTGGTCTTCATCATTTTTTTGGCACTTGGCCCTTTGTTGTTAGGTATTATACCGGTCAAAAACCTTTTAACCTTAATAAAAAAGAGATAAAGTTTAGATAGTTCTTATTTATTTATAGTAGAGATGAGTTGTTTCTTCATGAGGATTGTGAGCAAGTTATACAATTAGGAGTAAAAATATATCTTGAAGGTCATTGTATAATAGTAAACTTGTATTATTTGTATATTTACATAATGGAGCGAAGAAATTTCTTACCCAAATGGAGTTTTATTGACATTGAATTTCTCCACAATAATTTTTTTCTCCTTGTCTAGAAATTTCACATCTATCAAGTATTATGTGGTTGTTTCTTTCCTAAACATGTTGTTTAATCAACTTAGTTAGATTGCTCATTCATTATCACTTAAAATGGATTTTTCATTGTTTTAAAGAGGTATTTTACATATCATATTGATACTAGAGCAAATTAGATAAATTATTTTTGTGGACAACTTATATTGACAAACAGTATAGATGGACCTTACACAAAAGGGAAAAGAAATCGTGAATGTCTTTTAATTCCTTTTAAATTAGATATTTCTAATAGGAAGTGGAATCAAGGAATATGAGACATGGATCATAGAGAAGATGCAGATGAGACTAGAGATTAGTGTTTCTACAAGTTGGAGGAAAATGTGGAAAGTGTATCCAAGAATGTGGGAAATATTTACTTGTCTATATGGAAATTAGAATCTATCATGGGATTGATTATGAAAGAGCTTGGTGTTCATAATGAAGCACTAGGATCCCATAGAGAAGATGCTCATGAGTATGAAGAAGAGCATCCATGTGTCATCCCTACACCTCCTGCATTCAAAGTAGAGGTGAAGATAGAGACTTACCCTTATGATGGAGACATGAATGCTCGTGAAGCTTGACCGTTGGTTAGCTCAACTTGAGGAATATTTCAGTTTGCATCAAATCAATGAGAGTCGGAAGATTTTCTTTCCAAGGTTAAAATTTACCAATCATGTTTTAACTTGGTTTGAAAGCTATGTTCATTCATTGGTTGTTAAGAAGATTCCTCCTATTACTAAGTGGGATGAATTTAACAGGCTAATCAAAATGCAATTTTATCTTTTTGTTATGAGGAAGAAAGGTTCATGTATTGGAAATATCTCATGTAGAAAAAGGCTAGAACGTGTAGGAGTACACTATTGAGTTCCGCAAGAATGTTATCTAGATAGGAAACAATCTAACACACCGAGACCTTCTAATGAAGTATATTGGTGGAATTTATAGCCATTTGAACAAACCAGCTTCTCTTGTCCAATTTGGTGGATGTAGAAAAGGCTTGATCTAGAGCCTACTATGTGGATATGGACAAGAAAAATTTCATCTACTTCTCAAAGACGCTTCAAGCAAAACAAGTTACACCCTGTAGAAGGATAAAGCAAATGGGAAAGGTTAGAAATATTCTACTTCCATTTCTATGAAGGATACTAAGGTTCATTGTGAGAATTGTGATATTGACACCCATTCTAAGGGAAAATGTTGGAAGATCCACCTGAAATTACATCCCTTAAAGAATAAAAATAATAAGAATAAGGCCATGGGTGCCCTCCAAGGAAAGGAATTATTTTTAGTGAAGAGGTGGATTAGAGTATATATTGTACCATCTTCCGTAGAGAGGTATGTCTTGGTAGTTACAAGTGTTATTCAGAAAATAAAATAAGCTTTCTCATATCAAATTTCAAGTAAATAAAACTAAGGTGGATGATCTTTTTGATACAATTTTTCAAGATAATTTGGTTAGTAAAGATTTAATAGATGTAACACCCACAAATTTGACGTTGTAAAACCACATTGAATCTTAATTAATTATCTGGAAAGTTGCGGCAATTTTTTTGTGTTAAGTTACAAGGGTGTCAAACCCTATGAAGCATTTAATTAATTCCCATAAAAATTTAATTAAATTACAATGAAAGGATCGGAACTAGATCAATACTTAAAAATTATTAATCCATTTCTAATATCAATTTAATTATCATCACTAGATAAGTGTCTATTAAATCATTCACTAAAACCTACTAGAAGGGTTAAATTTTTCACTTAATACATGTTACACCCTAAGTGGCCCCATTCATCCATATACACATACATTTGATTTATTCAAAATTTACAATCATAATATGAATATTCTCACCTAACATTTGTAGGGTTGATTCTTAACCCTTGGATCAAATCAATAGGGACCACAATATTAGATCTACCCAAAAGAAACCCTAATCATCCTTAAGGGCGTCTTCTTAAGAACTTTTTACCCTTGGCTCATTCATTTATTTCTCTTTTGTTTGCAAGTTGAAGACATGGATGCCATGGATCAAGGGAAATCAAGAAAGAGTCTTCTTAGAACCAATGTGCAAGAAGAAGGGGATTCCATCCAAATGGCTCCTCCTTTAGAATAGTTGAATCTTATATTTAATCATGCATTCCTAGTTATTTATTTTCAATGCAAACATATATCCTAGATCTGGTTTGAGATCTATTATTGATTAGTTCTCTATATTTTTTTGTTTTCATTAAAGGGTAGGAAATCCATTTTGTAGATCAAGAGTTTAATTTATTCAAATCCCTTTATGCAAGTTGGAGTATGGGTCCAAACAAGCATACACAACCCTCACAGAATGGATCTACCTTTGGGTGAAGTCTAGATCCACAAGAGCCAATTATTTGGCTAGAAATAGTTTTTTTAAAAAAACAGTCCACACACAGGTGACCGATGAAGGTCTCTTGACCAGTCACAGTAACCTCTATGCTACCGATGTCGATTCCATTACCAAGACTGGTTTTAAGGCATCATTATATTTTAGATAATATTTTAGATTATTAATTTAAATACAAAGGATATTCAATTTGTGCCAGAGTAACTTATTATTCAAAGTCATGATAAAGCATAACAGATCTCAAAGGTATCTGATTCAAACAAAAACACCACAAATATCTTTCAAGTTTGAAAAATTATAATTTATGCAGTTTACATGGATCGATGTTGGTCAAAGGAATGCCAATGGCGCTTTAGTCGCCAATGTTGGTTACTATCGAGACTCCATTTTTACAAATTTTAGCATTTCTTTTACATTTTGTGAGCTACACTTTTCTAAATGACATTTTCAACAATCATACATTAAATTTGGGTTTGTTGAACAAGTCATAATATCATCTAAGGTGAAATCTAAGCTAGGAGTCAAAATTTCAAGACTAACATGAAATAGTATCCGATGTCGATCTTGAGTACACCGATGCTTTGGTTGAGACTAACCGGTTTCGGTCCACTTTGTGTAGGCCAGAGAAATCAAAAAAATGAATGTATAAAATAACATAGATATCAAAGGATAAATTTAACTTTAAATATGTCAAAACCAAATATTGTTTAAATGTTTCAACCCAAAAAAAGACTATAACAACCTCCCAATACATATTGTGATCAACAATTGCAAGTTTCTCTTATTTCAACACAAGGTAGAATTTAAACATGATATCAATTTAATTCATTCCTTTACATACAACTAAATTTAAGAGAAAGGAAAGACACATTCCTTAATGAAATTTCTTCAAATATGATATTACAACTTAATAACAAAATATAGAATACAACTTTTCTTTCAAATATAATCTACTTGTCTTCCACCTTAAGTGGGAATTATAAGAATTTTTAAAAATTAAGGATTTCTTTTGATTTCAAAAAATTCTCCAAGTCCCAATTCTTCCACAAGAGCTCAACCATTTCTTCATTTTAATCACAACAACAAAAATAACAGAGGGGAAACACTCTCCACCCTACCAATAATCTAATGAGGAGAAGAAGTTATCCTCCTCATTGGCCCCAAGCCCCAACCAAAATGAAATAAAGGATGGATCCAACTCATGGAAACTACACAATGCTTCAACATCACAATACAAAATTTCACAACCATATAACACACATCAAACAAAAGAAATCAACCAAAAAAGGAAGTTATCAAAATGCACAAGGCTTGAAAATACAAAGCCAATGGAGCAAGGATCTATGGGGAGATCACTTATTCCTCCCAATGGGATTAGGTGCCCACCTTAAAACCCTCCAAAATAAATATAAAACCCCTACACAACTCTTATTCCTCCCTCAAGATCCTCTTATGCCTCCCACATTCTCTTATGCCTCCCTACAATCTCTTATGTCTCCCTCAAAAGAACCAAGTAAGAAATGTAAGCATTCTCTTATCTAAGGTGGGGCACCCAACCCAACTCCCTCCCAAAACATGAAATAAAATCTTATGCCTCCCTACATATAAAATACCCATAGCCTTCTCCTACACCATACTTAGGCATTCTACCCAAGATCCCAACAAACATATAAAACATTCACATACATACAATACACACATATAAAAACAAACAAGTAAAAAGAGTGTAGCTCCTACCTTTCCATAGTAAGAACTTGATCAAGGAATCACACTCCAAGATCCTTCAAGCTCAATCCAACTCCAACAAGCTCCAAGAATTCAAAAAGCACTCCAAAAACTCTCTAACTCCAAAAATACAAGAGCACAAATGAAATGAAGTAACCCCAAACAAACAATTAAACTTGCATAAATAGAAAAAGGAAAGAGGAGGGTGAGGTGGCTCCATGTAGAATTTCACATCACTTATCCTCAACTCCACATCACAAGTCAAACCTCAACCCCAATGCATAATAAATTGGTAGTCGAGAGGAATTAATAGCCTCTTACACACACAATCCAAGCCCACACCCTTTAAGGAAAAATTAAAATGCATGTAAGAAAAGTGCAAATAATGTCACTTTTTGTCTTACAAAACACATAATGGGGTCTATTTTTGACCCCCAATCCATAGGTATGGTTGGTATAAGAAATTAAGAGGTGTGGAACAAGCTTAACTTGTCTCACAAGCCTCCAAAAATGACCCTTAAGCCCAAATCCGAATTTCCAAGATAAGGTAGAGTGTACAACACTCAAATTCACTTACTCTCAATCAAAATCACATAGTACAAAAGACCAACAACTCTAATAAATGACCCCTTTTGTCACATCCACATATGGCTTAACAACATGATTTAATTACTTAATAAAAGCACATTAATCAACAATGATTAAATAAATTACATCACAAAATAAATCACATACTCTACAATAAATAAAATAAAAGGGAAAGAATTGCACACATAGCCCATGGTCAAAATTGAGGTCATCCCCCCCATGGAACCCCTACAAAAATAAAACAAAACAACAAACTATAAACAAGTTGTCATGGTGACCTTCGTTGTATCCATCAAGTATTTTGTTGTGGTTGGTCTTCAATCCCCCTTTTAATTTTTGTGATATAATTCCTTAAAAATCACACAATACCTCCTTCGGCCTTGTGGCTGCATCAAAACATCCAAGATAAAATATACGCACATAAATCAATAACCATCCTCATATAGCTAAATCATCATCTCAACTAAACAATGTTATCATTTGTCTAAAATTTCAACATCATCTCAATTCTATATTTTTATCAATATCAACAAGATCACAAGATTAGTTCAAATGCTAAATCCTACTCAACACGATGAGAATTTCAAATGTCAGTAATATATATGCTAACAACACATCATCATCATCAATATAAAATGTCTCTCTATGTCTCTAAGAAACCACACAAATCATACTATGAATCAAAATCCATCAATAGTCATAATATCTCTATCATCTAACATCATGCTAACTAAAATGATACAATAATATCCATATTTTTTAGTCAACAGTAATCAAAATCAAAATATAATAAGTGTCAAAGAGGAGTGGGCACTACATCTCCCTCCCCTTAGACTTGAATTCCTCCTGGAAGTCACTGAAATAGGTGTGGAAACTAGACTCATAGTAACGTAACATCCTCCCATGTAGTAGCAATCTCATTATACCTATCCTCTGGACTCACACATGATCAATCTATTAGCCTCGAAGGCCCGTGGTCATGCGCTCTAAAATACACACAGGATCCATCATCATATTCCCCTGCTCCAACACCTGTAATGTGGTCTAATCCAATATATGAGAAGGATCTGAGATATATCTCCTAAGAACATACACATGAAACACATCATATATGCGAGACAAGTTGGGTGGCAAAGATAGACGATACACTAAGGGACCGATCCGGCTAGGATCTCAAAATGACCCATGAATCTAGGAGACAACTTAAATCCTTTTCTGTAGCTGATAGGACTTTTATGAGGTCTAACACAAAGGAACACCTTCATGCCCACCTCATAAGTACAATTGAATCTCCTCTGATCTACATACTTCTTATGCCTGTCCTTTTCCTATTGCAACCTTTGTCGAACAAAAAAAACCTACTGATCCATGTCATGTAAAAAAGTTGGGCCAATAGATACTCTATCCTCAAGTCTATACCAACTCAAAGGTGTCATGCACTCCCATAAAGTGCATAAAATGGTGACATCCCAATAGAACTCGATAAGTTTGTTGTTGTAAGGAAAATCAATCGAGTACAAATACTCGTCCCACTTTTACCGATGATCCATGACATATTATTGAAGCATGTCCTAAAAATTCGAGTCACCCACTCTGTATGCCCATTTATCTTAGGATGATATGTTGTGCTGAAGTTGATAGTCATCCTAAAGGGCCTACTACATGGTAGTCCGTAGAAGTGTGACGTGTTGAGGGGATCACATTCGTAAATGATCTTCTATGGAATCTCGTGTAGTCTAACAATCTCATCCAAGTACACTCTCGCTACTTCACTTTGGCTATGTAGGTGGTCTTCACTTTGGAGATAAATGAGTGACTTTCGTCAATCTATCCACTTTGTGACCATGATGGATTTGTGGTGGTATCTCGATGTCGATATCCCTACTATGAAATCCATGGAAATGGTGTCCCATTTTCACTCTAGGATAGCATGTGGGTAAAAAAATGCAAACTGGATCCCGATGCTTGGCCTTCACCCTCTCGATACTCTAAACAATGCGATACAAAGTTAGCTACATCTCCTTGAAAACCTCTTCAATGATATAGATATCTCAAGTTGGCATGCATCTTCTTTACCCATGGATGGGATTAATAAGGTGCACGATGAACCTCTACCAAGATATCCTATCTCAAACCTCCATCCATAGGTACATAGATCCGACCTCTGTGTCTAAGAAGTACATCTGACTCAAATAAAAAACCTTCAAACTTCCTCTTAAGGGGTCTCTGAGACATAATCTCTACTCTAGTTGAAAGGTAGAAGCTGACGTGAGGAAGCTACTACAAAATCCTACTCAACAAATCTATACGCGCTAAAGTAGTCATAGCCAAATGTCTCTCTCTACTTAGACCATCAATAACAACATTATCCTTCCCCTTCACATGCTCAATATCCATGTTGTACTCACATATCAACTCCATCAAACGCCACTGATGAGCATCGAGATTGGGTTACGTGAAGAGGTGACGTAAGCTCAAATGGTTTGTCCTTACAATAAATCTCCTACCCAAAAGGAAATGTCTCTATCGGACCAAAGCATACACATCATTTGCAAGATCAAGGTCCTAAGTCAAATAATTGAGATCTTGATCTTTGAGTTTTCGAGACTCAAAGGAAACCACATGGCCTTCTTGCATCAATACACCTACTAGTCCTGCCAAGGAAGCATTTGTACAAACAAATAACTCTCCATGTAGATTTGGCACTACAAGATTCGGTGCTTTGACGTAAGGCATTCTTTTATTTTACTAAAGGCCTACTAAATCTTCCTCCCGGTCTCCTCCATATTATACACCTTCTCAACGACCTCTCTTATTGTCTCCGCATCCAATGAATGCGCAGTGACCATCCAATATCTAGGTTCAAGCCCCTGATGAACCTATGGATCCTCACTGCTCATCCCGCATGTATTCTACATACTCGAAGTAGGTCCAGAAATGAATCTCATATTCTTCCGCTGTCATGGATGTCTAATGTAGGTCATGGAACTCATATATCCTCTACTAAATGAACCTCTTGGACAAGTATCTACTCCTGAAATGCTCCTCGAAGAGCTCCCAAGTGACTATCTCGAGTCCTCATGGAGCTTCGCTCCTTGGTTCTCCACAAAACCTAGGTTCTGTCTCTCATAATGTGAATGAAAGCACGATCCTTTGTGTTTCGGTACACAGACATAGCTTGAAGCATCCGCTCAAGCTGACCAACCATGCCTCTTCCTGAAATCCTCCAATGTCCCCAATAAAATTAGATGGATGGATTTTCTGGATCTCTCTGATGTGATCTTCCGCTATAGATTGTTTGCCTCTAGGTCTCTCGACATGATCATCACATTTTATAAAGCTCTTAGATTTGTCCATGTGTCATGTAGCCCTGTTAAAATGACCTCTCTATGGTCACTCTTGTTTGAATGACTCCATGTGGGAGTTCTCTGCCCTATGCTCATCACTATGTTGGGAAGGTGTACGAGCCTCTACTGATGGCTCTTTGTCATGTCTCAGGGTTTCCCTCTAGAGATCCTCCACGTATAGCGACATTAACATCCTGTAACATCTTAAGTATCTGAGGTAATATGGCAGCTACTGCCTGATCTAGGGGTGGTAATTCTAGGTGAACGTGCAAGGACCCTCGTCTGAGTCTGCGCCTCCCTGCACAAACCAAGGCGAGAGTTAGTTTATTATTCTAGATTTTGTTTCAGTTTTCTAGGTTTTCTACATTTTAAAACATCATGCAATGTTGTGTGATCTAGGTTTAGAGTTGTGCTAGGTTTTCTTGTTATGTCTTATGTTTCCAAGTGTGCCCAAGGTCCAAGCGTTGAACCCATGGCTCTGATACCAAATGTAACACCCAAAAATTTGATGTTCTAAAACCACATTGAATTTTAATTAATTATCTGGAAACTTGTGGAAATTTTTGTTTGTCTTAAGTTACAAGGGTTTCAAAACCTATGAAGCATTTAATTAATTCCCGTAAACAATTAACTATATTACAATGAAAGGATTAGGTCTAGGTCAATACTTAAATATTCTTAATCCATTTCTAATGTCAATTTAATTATCATCACTAGATAAGTGTCTATTAAATCATTCACTAAAACCTACTAGAAGGGTTACAGTTTTCACTTAATACAGTAGAGCCCTAAGTGGCCCCATTCATCCATATACACATACATTTGATTTATTCAAAATTTACAATCATAATATGAATATTCTAACCTAACATTTGTAGGGTAGATTATTAACCCTTGGATCAAATCAATAGGGACCACAATATTTGATCAGCCTAAAATAAACCCTAATCATCCTTAAGGGAGTCTTCTTAAGCATTTCTTACCATAGGCTCATTCATTTGTTTCTCTTTGGTTTGTAGGTTGAAGGAGTGGATGTCATGGATCAAGGGAAATCAAGAAAGATTCCACTTGGAACCAATGTGCAAGAAGAAGGGATTCTATAAAAATGGCTCCTCGTTTACAATAGTTTAATCATATATTTAATCATGCATTCCTAGTTATTTAATTTTAATGCAAACATATATTGTAGATCTATTGTTGATCGGATCTCGAAGAAATGTAAGAAGGCCAAGTCGAAAAGGAAACATGGAGATTGATGCTCATGGCCATAAGGCCAAGTTAGAGAGATGTATTAAGGGTCGAGAAAAATCAAGCCCACCATTGAGTTCATGGGAACCGATGGTAATGGGGATCGCTTGGATCATGATCTCAATGGCAAAAAGGATACAGTGGTGTATGGAGTGAAATAGGTGAAATACATTGAAGGGATTGCTTCTGTGAGCCGTAGAACGAGCTAAGAAGGTGAATCAAAATGTGTTTCATGGGGATGTGTTGTGTGAAGAAAGGATGGATCGCTCACTTGAAGAGCCAAGTTTAATTTATAGGCAAGGCCAACTCGGTCCAGGGAAATAGAAAATATCGTCCATCAAGCTAAATGCACGAGTAGGTTTCGAGACGGCCTCGGGAGTGCATGTAGACCGAGCTCGCATAGAGTGGTAAGGCCATTCCTTAGTGCACACGTGAATGGCCTAGTACAATGCATGGCGAGATGGTTTACGGATGTCGATGTAGAACTTGGAAAAGTGGAGAGCCATTGGGAGTTGGTGGGGGGTGACTTCCGAGGAGATGCAAAGAGAGAGAGCTCGGGGGTCGAACGAGTGTTGGTTTAACCATTATGGGAATTGAAATTGAGCAACTTCGAGAGATTGGCATAGAAAAATTTCCAAAGCGGTGAGCTTCTAGACTCCAAAGATGAAAGACTCAAGTATTATAATTTCGACTTTGGAGGTGGGTGATTTTAGAGCTCGAGGGTGGATGTGTTTTGGGTCCAGTGAATAGATTTTTAGGGATTCCATTGCCAAATGTTTGAATTAGAGCATGTAAAATGTCCGAATTCATTTAGACCTGAAATCTAAAGAATTGACACAATGGGTTGTTTTGGCGGGTCAACTCCGGGAGGTAGTTTTCGGGGTTGGAAGTGCTAAAGGCCCAAAAAGGTTGGCTTGCAATGTCTCAAACATTAACTCCTTCCCATACCCGAATTGTTAAGCCCACGGAGTTCACATTGCGAGGAAAGTTGGCTCATGGTAGTAGTTTAGGTAGAAAATTTAATTCAAGGATATGAGAGGAGCTGGCATAAATTAGAACCAAGTCACATTGAATGTAAAGCTCAGAGGTGAGAATGGGAGCTCGGTGGGTAATTTTTGAACCCAAATTATATACCGCATAAAAAAATTAATATCTTCTCGTAAGTTTTAGCCAATTTCCATGAAATTACACTTGTTGGAAAGGGGATTCAAGTGCACTATCTAATGGACACATCAAAATTTAGAGACCAAGAGGGTTAGCAAAAAGGATAAACCCAGCACAAGTAACCTATCCAAAATGATGATATCTTCCTTTATACTCCTTCATTTTTAACAAACCCGTAGTCAATGGAAAGCTAATTTTGGGCTCTATATCATGGAATGGAATGAGATGAGCATTTAAAGTCTTTTTCGGGAAAATTTTCATGATGATGCTGCAGGACTAGAGGTCATGCCCAGGGTTTAATCATGTAGCCATTTCATCTTCCTCAAGGCACAAAACAATCATGAAGTTGTAGATCTTCCCATCAGCCATTGTAGTAGAAAAATGATGAATTTTTATGGGTTTTGGAGTATTTTGGAATTCTTCCTCCCCTCTCTTATTTGATAGTATCCATCTATAAATTTTATGGAGGATCTTAGTAAAAATCTTGGATACTCATTAATTGCCCCTCTCTTCTTTCATGTCTATGAGAAATATGTGGAGCTCAAGCCTCCCCTTTTGTGATTGTAATATAAATTTCATGCCTTTGGCCCTTATGTAATGTATTATATCAAATTGAGCAATAAAACAAAACTCGGATGATTACCAATCCCCTTTGTGTTTATTGTATCTTATCTAATCTTTTATTACATTTAAGTTATTGTGCATTATAATTTTGTATTGCAAAATTTAAATGGGTTTTTTTATTGCTAAGTGTGTTTGCAGCAGTATTTGGATTTATAGTGCTTTATCACTTTCCCCAACTTACTTGTTTTCATTCTCATGTAGTGCAAGTTATTCAAAAAAATTTATTGGTGTGTCACCTTCATTTAGAATAGATTTACTTTTTCTACAACCCTCTTATCCATGTGTCCTTGAAAGTATTGGGGTGGGGTTAGACTAGTTTTCTTTGCAATTTGGTGCATGTGTTGTCAAGATTTAGGAATAGGAAGTTGATCTATATCCGGATATATATCCTAATTGCAAAGTCCCACACTTTTTGAATAACTCCATGTTGTGTAATCACATTGAATGCCCCATCAATGACCAAACCATTTGGGGTGTTGTGATTTCATATAAACATGTGTTTATTGTGTGAAATAGGTGTTAAGGGTGTTATTTGGGTGTCCATTGGTTTTTAAGCATGTCGCATGGAATTATGTGTTTCACATGGTTGTTCAAGTTTTTTCATGGTTTCTTAGTGTATCAAAAATATTTTTAGTGTGTCAAATGGGTGTTTATGGTTTCACATGCATGTTAAGTGTGCCACATGGGTGTTTAGTATGTCAAATGGGTGTCAAGGGTATTTATTGGGTGTAATGAATGTGTATGGGTGCTTAGTGTGTCCCTTAGGTGTTAAGTGTGTTTCAAGGGATTTTAGTGCATCGCGTGGGTGTTTACTATGTCACATGGGCATTTAGTGTGTCTTAAGGGTCTTTAGTGTAATGTATGTGTGTTTAGTGTGTCACACGTATTTTTAGAGTGTCACATATTTTACATTGTGTCACATGACTGTTTAGTACATCAAATCATTTTTAGTGTTTCAAATTGTTGTTTAGGTTGTCAAATGGTAGTTTTTGTGTCAAATGTGTGTTTAAGGTGTTTTATTTGTTTTAAGGGTTTCCATTAATCATTATATTTTTTTGGCATATGTGTTTAACATGTCATAGGATTTTTCGGTACATCACATAGGAATTTATTATGTTAAATTAGTATTTAAGGTGGCACATAGGTGGTAATTTTGTCAAATATGTGTTTAGGATGTTGCATGGTTGTTGTTGTTTAGTGTATAATAACATGAGTTTTTAGAGTGTCACATGGGTTTTGGGTTGTCCCTTTAGTGCTAGCTCTATTACATAGGTTTTTAGTGTATTACAACATGAGCTTTAGATATGACAAAGAAGTGTTTAGTGTGTTGCATGGGTGTTTAGTGTGTCTTATAAATATTTGCATGTGTCATATACTTATTTAGAGATAGAAAATCATGCACTTATTACTATTACATTAGCCTCTAGTATGTTGTTATATGCATGATTCCTAAGTGTGAAGATGAGATAATGGTGACACCTATTGTAGTCCTTCTATTGATTTTTATTGATATTTGATTAGTCCATTATCTTATACTTTCCATATTTATGTTTTCTAGTTGTGTCACATGAATCCTTACACCCATCTATTTTCGAGTTTATGTCTCTATTCCTTGGGACAATATTACCCCATATGTACACTAGCATTTTGGCACTAGTGTCCCTTCATAGCACTTTTTTCCATCATATCTTATTTATCAAATTGCCACTTGCCACTGAATAAGAGTGTTATGCTAACTAACATCCAACCATGTAGGATATTAAGCTAACATAGCACAATGAATAATGAAACAAACTTATCCATGTAAAATGGTCGTAGATGGTGGAGAACTCACCTTGTACCTGTAGGGTGGTCACTAATGCATTTATCTCTCTAGAGAAGGAACACAAAAAGAGAGAACCACTATTAGGGAGAGAATGTGAACATCGTTACTATCTTAGACTCATTACAAGTGACCTAATGTGTAAGAAACCATCCAATAGGAAGAGTATTTGATCTAATCTAAGAAAGATGCAAGATGTACCAAGAGCTAGGTGAGAGGATCGAAGATGGGCCAAACGAGTAGAGCAAATGGCATTTTGAATGTGCTATCCATATTTTCCCCCAAGAAAAATATTGGATCACCACGATCCCACATAGAAAGAACTTGAGATAACTCGTTCAAATTTTGTAAATCCATTTTTCAAGTTCCAGGTAGACTCAACTATGGAATAACAGGGTTAGAAAAGAAGGGGCAGTACCACGAGAGGAACCAGGAGCAAGAAAGGGAAAAAATGGTGAAATTTCATAGTTTTTGGGCTTGAGACCGCTCAGGAAAGAGTCCAAAATCAACTAAATATGGAGGAGGCCGTGGAAATAACCACGTGTCTATGCAACGCTTCTCCAAAGTTGAATCCAGAAAAGGAAGCCCAAACATTTGCCATGATTCCACGTGTCCAGAGCCCCAAAAAGTTGTGGATGTTGAAAAGTATTCAACTAAGAAAGAAGGTGCCAAGTGTTGGCTCGACATAAATCTAAAATGGGAGCCCAGGGTGGAGACTCAAACATGTATCATCCCTCCACGTAGCAAATGGTCAAATAGGGTCAAAAGGTGGACATGGCAGCCTCAAAATTGGCTAAGTATAAAAGTGTAAGTGGAGAATGCCAAGTGTCAGTGTGGCACATCTCCAAGAGTTAGTCCCAAGGTGGAGACCCAAATGAGTGCAAGCTTGCCACGTAGCCCAAAGTCCAAAAGGTAAGAGGGGCCGTTGAAAATTCCACATACCTAAAGAAGTGCTGCCAAGTGTCAACTCGACGCTCCTCCAAAGGAAATTTTTGAATCGAGCTTTCAAGCGAGCATGGTGCCTCCACATGTCCAGTCTAAAAAAAGAAAGGGCAGAGTCGGTTGAATAGTCAATGCATGGGGCAGACCTATGGATTCTGCCAAGTGTCAAATGGCACTAATTCAAGGATTGAATAGAGAGAGGGTTTCTAAATGAGTGCCAGACTACCGTGTGTCCCAGGTCAAAGTGGGCCATCGGGGAAAAGTTGGTTTTTGCCCCTTGTTATTCCAAAGGTGTAAAAGTTGTAAAATGGGCCGTAACTCCACCCAAAGGAAAAGTCAAGCATTTGAGCCCGAGTCAAGGTCAAAGTGGAGAGTTGGAGGAAAAGGTGAAAATTTTCCTTTTGTCAAAAAGGCACAAAGATAAAATTGAAGCGCATCTCCCTAGCCAACCAAAGGGTGCCACGTGTCCAAGCGGAGCGTCGGGGCCACGGAGTTTTCTGAGTTTTGCATTTTTTTTTTGGATAAGGGGAAAAAGATAAATTATGACCTGCAAACCTGATTTTGCCCTAATCTGGCTGCCACGTGTCCCATATTAAAGGGGACCCATTTTTTCAAATTGTTTTCCCACCCATTTGTACAGACCCGATACAAACTTCAAAGGGGCATATCTTTCGACTCAGGGCTCAAAATATTACAAATCTTACACCGTTGGAAGTGTCTCGACGTCCTCTATGCTATGGAAAGATAAAAAATTCATTTTTAAGGTTGTGGTAGGTAAAAAATGGAGAAATGTATTCTGGTAAATAATGGAGGATCTTCTTGCCTCAACAACCAAATCGGATTTGATCTTGTCCGCTATTTCTCCTTCCTTCAAGGCACCGAACCAAAGATTGATACAGTCAAGATGGATTTGGGGAAGATTTTGTCAGAGGAATTAATAGTAGTGGTTGAGCTTCAACCTGCATTTCCTACTCTCTCTTTCTTCTCTCTAATCGAGTCTACATATACCAGGTCGGGACTCATTGTAAAGGGTTGGAAATTCTTTGTTTTTGCAGGCTCCCCTTTCCTTCTAGTAAAGGAATTCATGGAGTTCAGGCCTTCCATTAAAATTGAAGTATGTTTCTTTCCTCTTGGTTGTTTTGTGGTGCATTGTATCAATTTGCCGAGTAATAAAACATGTTTGTGATCAATTCTAGATCCTTTATGTCCCTTTTTCTCGCATTTGGTCTTTCATTATAAATCTAGTTATCTGTGCTTGATTATTATATGTATTTTGTTGGTTTGTGTCTATTAGCAAAACTAGTGTTCATCATTCCTTCAGTGCATCACCTTGTAGTTTAGTTATTTCTTATTTCTTATATCCCTTTTATCCTTGTCTCCTTGGAAAATTTTAGATTAGGTATAGAGATAGATCCTCTGCAAGTTCTCACATATGCACCTAAATAGAGGAATAAGAACCAACCTTTAATCTAGAGAGCTTTTCCATTTTGCAAGGTCCCACACCTTGGGAAAGTTCAATGTTATGCAATCACACCAAATGACTCTGCCTTAGAAAAGAAGATCTGTAGAACTCATTTGGGGGTGTTGTGATTTTGCACTAATAGTTTTGGCATGCCCAGTGGGGGACCGAGAAGTCTCCATATAATTATAGTAAGATTGATGTGCACTTGCTATGATTCTAATTTTTAAGAAGTTGTAAACCGCACATCTGGTGACTCTAAAAGGGACAAATCCGTTGGTTTCAAAGCATCCAAGCAAATTCATGAGAAGAATACAAACACGGTCAAGAACCAGAGAGGAGGGATTATTTTTCTATCTAGACTTATCCCCAAACAAAGGGAGGGGAGGAAGAAGAGCCCAGAGGTCTCTATCCCCACTAAACAGAGCCTTATCGACACCTCCTCCCTGGTAGGCCATTCTTTCAATCAAGAGGGGTTCTCAGGCCGATCAGGATGGCTCAGCCAAATCCTTATGTCAATTTCAGTGGCAACATCCCACTCACTCTGAATGCACAAAATTTAGTCCCAATAATAACATTAAAGAGCATCCCATATTTCACTGGGGAAAACCAAACTTCTCCTAGTGATCATGTCCAAGATATTGCAAATGTTTATACAATCCATGAGACAGACATTGTATTCAAGTTGCTTGCCTCTTCACTTAAAGGTAAAGCTTTACAATGGTTTAGGAGCCTTGAAGCGTGCTCTCTATCTAGAATCGGAACCAACTGTGTATAGCTCTTCACAACCAGTTTGGAGAAAAAGGTGATAATTTTTCTTTGTTGAAGTAAATAACAATATTCAAGAGAGCCCCGAATGAGAAACTAATGGATTTTAACCTTAGATTTCAACGGACTGGGACGGACAGATTCCAACATCGAAGAAATCCCACTAATGAAGGTGTCTTCTTATACTTTCTTAGGGCTTTAAGCTCTAATATTTCTTTGATGGTTTAGTCAATGGGGGGCACAACCTTCCTCAGTAACCTATATCCTTTCTATAGAGGCTAAGAATGGTTTGATTCAGGATGGAAAACTTGCTCCTAGGCCATCCATGCCTCCGTACCCGAGCTAGGAAACCCGTAGTAGCCAAACACCCACATTAGCCCTTGTACCTACTCCTAGGAGTCAAAGCTTAGTTGAAGCCTCCACCTCATCATCTAACACTTCAAAATAACTCCAGAAGTCATGAAACAGCTTTAGAACCCGAGGAATCAGTTAGTAACCATCAAAAGAAAACAAGCTCAAATTTCTAGGCCGTATCGGCCTTAGGCTCAGAGAAGACTAGGCCCTAATATCAAAAAATAGACCACCATCTCGATTGTAAATCGAGCTAAACAAGGACAACCTCAAGCTACTAGACCTTTTAGGTCATATGATCCAAACACAACTTCAACATCAAGGGCATTGGTTCCAGCACAAAACAATATGGCACAAGAATATGATTGGTGTTTCCCATGCAATCAACCACATAACCAATCAATGTGCTTTAATGGTTCACTAAATCAGGCCTTTATGGTGTAGACTAGTATGGTGTCATAAGAACTTAGCCAAGAAAGAGATCAACAAAGAAGGAGCTCAAAGAAGAGGGACCCCCAAACAAAACTATGCTTGTCAATTGGCAAAGTGAAGACTTCGTGGAATGAATCGACTCCTTCTCAAAGTATAGCTTCCAATATGTGGTCTAAGAGGAGAAATATTGAGAAGGACATTCACCAAGCTCAGTGATACTCAACCCTCCATTTCTCAGCAAGGTATTGGCACTCAAAATACAACTCCCACCGTGCAAGACCAATCCAAGCCACCTTCCAAATCCACTCAAGCACCAATTATAACAACCCATATGCAAGGAAAAATTGTGCAGGGGAAGGGGCAACAAAAGGACAACTCATTTAATATCATCGATAAAATGAAGAGGAAAAGTGTGAACATTTCACTATGGGAGTCACTGGCCATTCTAGGGTAGAGGGATCTATTGCAGACTGCTATACAAAATTGGTCAAGCTCAAATCACACCCCTAACCAGTAAGAGAAAGTGCTTACCAATACAACTCAACATGGGGAAAACCATCAAGAACAATAAGGTAAGAACCTGAGACCTCCTCCATTCTATGTTTCATTGATTATTGGAGATAAATTGGTGCATAATTGTATGATTGATTCTGGGCAAGTAGTTTTGTAATGCCCAAGCAAATAGCTGATCAACTGGGTCTCCAATATGAATTCATCTCTAGAGGGGTAGTGCAATTAGATGGGACAATAGTGACAATTGTTGGAATCATCAAGGATCTGAGCCTCACTCTACATGCCTACCCCAATGTGACTATTTTGTAGAACATATCAATCATATATTTTCCACCACATTTTTCTTTGTGTTTGTCTAGGGACTTCACTGCCAAAATTGGAGGCTATCTATTTGCTGATTGGTCACATATGCTCTTTAGAACAAGGTATGGGGAAAAGTCCACAATCATATCTGAGCCCATTGTTGATTATCATATTGAATCTTATGTGCCTAGCCCAATCAATGCTAATTGCTTAGCTTTTGATCAAGAAGACCTCCTAAGCACTTGTGAAGTAGATACCAAGGTGGGATGTATCCCATACTTGACTCTCAATGAGTGGGACAACAAAATACATGATTTTGATCCCTATAAGGAGATGGAAGAATATAAGCTAGGTGTCTACATGTCTACATGAAGAGGATCATCCTCTTCCCGAAATAATTAAGCCAACGTATAAATATGACAATGAGGTGTGGCAATTCTTTTTGATGGCTCAAGGATCAGACAAGGAGATGGAGGAGGAGCTATGATTGTGTCCCCAAAAGGTATGAAATATTATTCAACCTTCGATTTTAGTTTTCCTACTCAAATAACACTGCTAAATATGAGGCTTTGGTCCATGGTCTTCATTGGGCAAGGAAGCTAGAAATCAAGAGCTTGTAAGTGTTTGGTGACAATGAACTGGTTGCTAATCAAGTCAGAGGAATTAATGCTATCAAGAATGACCTCCTCAAGAACTACAAGAGTAGGGTATGTGATCTCATGGAGGATTTTGAGGCTTTTAGCATTGTGTCCATACCCATGAAGGAGAAAGAAGTTGCTGATAGGATTGCATCAGTTGGAGCAACATTTTATGTGGTCGAAAACATCCAAAGGGAAAAAAAACAACCACATATCCATATAGTTGTGAGGCCATCAGTTCCAGATAACAACACATGCTGGAAGGTGTTCAAGATTGATCAACAGATCATTAATTTTTTGCAAGAAGAAGCTGAATTCTTAGTTAGAAATCAAAACAGATTAAACTAGCAATATGGGAATCAAATAGTATAGTTCCATACAAACAAGCTTCCCAAAGGCTTAGTGACACTTGGATTCTATTTTCAATCCTAATGATCAATTTAGAAAAGAGAAGGCTAACAGATAGATCAAAGGAGAAGATTAAGAGTCAATCCTAGTTGGAGAAGGCAAGACACTTAAAATTTGGAAAGTGGCCATCGAGCAAGAAAGGTATGAATTCATAAAACTTTGCAAATATTTTCCAGATGTATTTTCTTAGAGCTATGAATACCTAAGAGGGTTCAATCCAAAGCTAGCACAACACACAATCGAACTAGATCTAGTTTCTCATCCCATCAGGAAAAAGCAAAGACCAGTCAACCCACACATTGAACCTCTGATGAAGAAAGAGATGAACAAGCTGATAGAGGAAAGTATCATATTTCCAATTAAACACTCAAGTTGGGTTGCAAAACTGGTCCTAGTTAGGAAGAAAATGGAGAGATTAGGTTGTGTGTAGATTTTCGAGACTTGAATAGAGCCTCTCTCAAAGATCACTACCCACTCCCTTCAATGGAACAAATCTTGTAAGTGGTGTCTAGATCAAAGAGATTCTCCCTCCTAGATGGCTACTCAGGGTATAACCAGATCATGGTGAAAGAAGATGATCAGTTCAAAACAACTTTCACCACCAAATGGGGCACCTATGCCTACAAAAAAATTCCATTTGGATTTTCCAATGTCGGAGCCACTTTTCAAAGGGAAATGGATATGGCATTCAAAGGGCTGATCAACAAAATAGTACTGATCTACCTGGATGACATTACGGTGTTTTCCAAAAATGTAAGCAGACCACCTTTTCCACCTAAGGCAGGTGTTTCAAAGGTGTAGAAGATTTGGGGTATCATTGAACCCTAAAAATGCATATTCTTGGCCCATGAGGGCAGGCTTCTATGACATATCGTATCAAAGGAAGGATTAGCAATTGACCTGGAGAGAGTGGAAGAAATAAGAGTATTACCATTGCTAAGCCACAAGAAATCTCTTCAAATATTCCTGGGAAAAATCAATTTTGGCCACAGGTTTGTACCAAACTTTGCTGCACTTGTTAAGCCAATAACATTGATGTCGAAGAAGAACTTAGCATTTAGGTGGAAAATTGAAGGAAAGGAAAGATTTGAGGCCATCAAAGAAGCTATATCACAAGCCCCAACTCTCATGAATCCATATTTCTCTAAATACTTCATATTGTATGCCTTTGGTGGTAGTGACACAGTTCCATAATCTTAGTTCAGTAGAACAAAGAAGGTACAAAACAACCAATTACTTTCTTCAGTCAAGGTCTGAAGACTATGAAGTGAGATACTCCATTGAAAAGCAAGTCCTAGCTATAATAAGAGGATTAAAGAATTTTAAGCATCTGGTTTCAAATAATAAAATCCAATTGTTGGTCTCCCATGCGGGAGTTAAAGAATTCCTTCTCAACAAGGATATCAATGAAAAGCGTGCAGGATGGATCACTTGTGTCATGGAATATGACATTGAGATCAGGGTCACTAAGCTGGTCCATGGGAAAGGTCTGCATGTGAACAACTAGCCTCAGGTCAACAAGACGAAGCAAATAGTGAAAAGGAGGTTGTTTTTGTTCTACAGGATAATCAAGAGGAAGGAAATGATGATGTACCTACTCCTTGTTGGACTCAAGACATGGTGCACTTCCTTCAAACAGGCATGTGTCCTCATGGGATGAGTAAAGAAAAAAGGAGACATTTCATACTACAGGCATCCCATATGTTCTTATTGATGGTGTCTTGTTCAAAAAAGACATCAATGGCATTCTACTTGAGATGCATTGAGACAAATCAGGTTGAGAGAGTACTATAAGAATTCCATGTTAAAGCAAATTGGAGGCCATTTTTCTCCAAGGGTGACAACACTCAAGATCATGAAGGTGGGTTATTATTGGCCCAAAGTGTTTAGTGACTGCTATGCATGGATCAAAAGGTGCAAGAATTGTGCATTCTTCAAAGGAAAAGAAAAGCTAGCAGCACTTCCATTGCACCCAATTTTAGTCGACCAACCTTTCATGCAATGGGGATTGGACTTCATTGGAGTCATCAATCCAAATTCAAGCCAAGGCCACAAATGGATTCTGATAGCAAAAACTATTTCACCAAGTGGACCGAGGTAGTGGCACTCAAGGAAGCTAATGAGTCTAGTATACTAGATTTCTATGAAGGGATAGTGACCAGATTTGGAGTGCCAGCCACCATTATATCAAACAATGCATTGGCATTCATAGGTTCCAAGATCACAGGATGGGATGTTAAGAATGGGACTTACTTGAGCACTTCATCAAACTATTACCCTCAAGGTAATGGCCAAGTGAGTCCACAAACAAGAACCTGCTAAAGATCATCAGAAGAAATCTTGATGAAAATCAAGAGACCAAGCACACAAAGCTCAAATCGGCCTTATGGGCTGATAGGATAACACCAAAGATATCTACAAGCAGCTCTCCATTCAAACTTTTCTATGGGAAATAGGTAGTTTTGTCTATATAACTTGAGTTACCAGCATTAGAGCTCGTGAAGCAGCTAGAGATGTCTTAATTTAAACCAATGGAGGCTAGGTATGCAAAGCTGATAGAATTAGAAGAAACTAGAGAGCAAGCACTCCAAGCAATAGAGAAGAATCAGGCCTCAATCAAGAAATTCTTTGACAAGAAAAAAAAAATAAGGACCTTCCAAGAAGGAGACCTAGTTTTGAAATGGGATGCGAGATCGTGGTGAAACCGGGAAGGCATTCCAAGTTTAATTCCATTTGGAGTGGCCTTTACATGGTCAAAAAATGTAAAAGTAGTAACACTTTCCAATTATCTTTATTGGAGGACGAAGAGTTGCAGATTCTAATGAACAAAACCTATCTTAAGCACTTCTAATAGAAGGAAAGTCTCATCTTGTACATATTAGTTTAGTTTCTCTTTCCTCTAAGTGCTTGTGCACATTGTCTTGTTATAGTTTAGGTTGTTTTTCTCCTAAGTGCTTGCACGCTCTACATGTTCTATTTGGAGCATGTATGATTTCAAGTATTATATATAGTTGTGGTGCTATTTTGTTGCTCTTATGCACTCCATTTAGAGAGACAGATGAAGCCCTGGTCAAAACAATTTTCTACTCTCAGAAACCTTCGTTTTGAGATTTCTTATGAAAATTGAGAGTGTAAACAGCCGAGCTCGTGGATCAGAGGCATAATCGATGATCGAGACCATCATTCTTGACTCTATGCCCAACGGATATGACAAGGTAATTGGTATTTTCATCTAGCAGGAAGATACCCTTGTTATTCGCTAATTTTTTATCCATATTTTGCCCCTGGGCAAAATATTGATCAGCCACGCTACACGACCCCACATAGAAAAAAACCTGAGAAAACTCGTTCGGATCTTCTAAATCCATTCTTCAAATTACAGGTAGACTCAAACATGGAATAATAGGGTTAGAAAAGAAGGGGTAGTGCCGCAAAAGAACCAGGAGTAAGAAAGGAAAAAATGGTGAAGTTTTGAAGTTTTTCGGGCTCAAGACCGCTCAAGAAAGAGTCCAAAATTGACTAAGTATGGAGGAGGTAGCGGAAAGAACCACATGTCTAGGTAGTGCTTCTACAAATTTGAATCCAAATAAGGAATCCCAAATGAGCGCTAGGATTCCACGCATCCAGAGCCCCAAAAGTTGGGGGTCCGTTAAAAAGTCTTCAACTAAGAAAGAAGGTGCCAGGTGTCGGCTCGATGTAAATCTGAAATGGGAGCTCAGGGCAGAGACTCAAACTTGCGCCAACCCTCCATGTAGAAAATGGTCAAACAAGGTCAAAAGGCGAGACAGGGAAGGGCCTCAAAATTGGCTAAGTATAAAAGTGTAAGTGGAGAATGCCAAGTGTCAGTGTGGCACATCTCTAAGAGTTATTCCCAAGGTGGAGAGCCAAATGAGTGCGAGCTTGCCATGTAGCCAAAATTCCAAAAGGTAAGAGGGGCCACCGAAAAATCCACATACCTACGAAAGCTACCAAGTTTCAAGTGAGTGCGGTGCCTCCACATGTCCAGTCTAAAAAAAGGGGGTAGATTCGGTTGAATAGTCAATGCATGAGGCAGACCTATGGAGGTTGCCAAGTGTCAAATGGCACTAATTCAAGGATTGAATAGAGAGAGGGTTTCCAAATGAGTGCCGATCACTGCGTGTCCTAGGTTAAAATGACCCATCAAGGGAAAAGTTGGTTTTTTCCCCTTGTTATTCCAAAGGTGTAAAAGTTACAAAATGGGCCACAACTCCGCCCAAAGGAAAAATTTAGCGTTTGAGCCCGAGTCAAGGTCAAAGCGGAGAGTCAAAGGAAAAGGTGAAAAATTTTCTTTTGTCAAAAAGGCATAGAGATAAAAATTGAAGCACATCTCCCCAGCCAACCAAAGGAGGCCACGTGTCTAAGCAAAGTGTCGAGGGCAGGGAGTTTTCTCGAGTTTTGCATTTTTTTAGAGAAGGGGTAAAAAGATAAATTACACAACCAAAAACCTGATTTTCCTTAATCTAGCTACCACGTGTCCCATATTAAAGGGGACCCATTTTTTAAAACTTTTTTCATGCCCATTTGTATGGACCCGATACAAAATTTGAAGGGGCATATCTTTCGAATTGTGGCTTGAAATATTGCAAATATTACACCATTGGAAGCGTCTCGACGTCCTCTACGCAATGAAAAGATATAAAATTCATTTTTTAGGCCCTAGTAGGTAAAAAATAGAGAAACATCTTCAAGAATTTAATGTAGGATCTTCTGGACTCAACAACCGTATTGGATTCAATCTACTCCTCCATTTCTCCTTTCTTCAAGGCGTCAAACCAAATATTGATACAAAGAAGATGGATTTGGGGGCATATTTTATCAAAGGCATTAACAGCAGTGGTTGAGCTTCAACCTTTTTTTCTCGATTCTCTCTCTTTATTCTCTCTGATCAAGTCTACATATACTGGGTTGGGACTCATTGTAAAGGGTTGGACATTCTTTGTTTTGCAGGCTCCCCTTTCCTTCTAGCAAAGGAATTTGTGGAGTTCATGCCTTCCATTAAAATTGTAGTATGTTTCTTACCTCTTGGTTGTTTTGTAATGCATTGTATCAATCAATCATCGAGAAATAAAGAACATTTTTGATCGATTCTAGATCCTTTCTATCTCTTTTGCTCACATATGGTCTTTCATTATAAATCTAGTTATCTGTGCTTGATTATTGTATGTATTTTGTTGGTTTGTGTCTATCAACAAAACTAGTGTCCATCATTCTTTCGGTGCATCACCTTGTATTTTAGTTATTTCTTATTTCTTATATCCCTTTTATCCCTGTCTCCTTGGAAAATTTTAGATTAGGTATGGAGATAGATCCTCTGCAAGTTCTAACTTATGCACCTAAAAAGAGGAATAAGAACCAACCTTTAATCTAGAGATATTTTCCATTTTGTAAGGTCCCACACCTTGGGAAAGTTCAATGTTATGTAATCACACCAAATGCCTCTACCTTAGAAAAGCAAATTTGTAGAAGTCATTTGGGGTTGCTTTGTGATTTTGCACTAATAGAATGATCTAATTTCCTTTTTATGAGTGTCAAATTATGTGAGGATATACATAGGACACAATGACACTTAGGAAATGGCGTTGACGATGAGAAAATATAACACCAACATCATTTCGATGGATGATGGTGTCACCATAGGTGCCTAAAAAAGAGTTAAGGTGTCGTGAAATTTAAAAATAGGGTGATATAAATCATTAATATGGATAAAAAATATACCAAGTGATGAGATGAAAGCAAGAAATTGTTGATTTGATGTGCATGATACCTATAAAGGCAAGGATATCGGTGGAAGGAAAACTAAGGCCATGACCAAATAGTGTAACTCTCTTCATGTACAATCTCTAACCCATAATGGTTATGTAAATAACCATTCCAAATTACTAATTGTCTCCTTAACGAAACATATATAGAAAAATATGCATTATTGACCCTTAGCTACACAATGGAAATTATTAGTAATAAGTATGAATGACAAAAAGTTAAAAATTAGGTGTATACAACCTCTTTGGTCGAATTAGTTTTGGATGGCTTCGACATACTTCCAACACTATAGAAGGAATAATAGAGACTCCTATTTGGTTGGAAGGGGTTTAGAAATAAAATAAATTATTGTTTGAGAAGGGTTTACTAGTTCAAATATAGCAGAAAGACCAAGTTATTGGGGCCAGAAAGCATATATGATTATCCCTCATATGTGAGTTAGAAGAGTAAACATCAATCTTTTGGTATCCTAACGCACTGCTAGGTAGTCTTATGCATAAGCCAACATAAACAAAAACAATATTACAATCTTCCTTTTCATAGGGGTACACTCAATGGGGTCGAGGAATGATGTTTTGATAGAAAAGATTGTTTCTTATGGAATTTAGGAATTGAGGACATTTTTTTATTACTAGTTTGTGTACAACATAATTAGGTAATATGATATGCTATAGTTTATTATTTAACCTTATTTTGTGGTATAATTCAATATGATCCTCATTTGTGTATTTTATGAATGCCTTGAGCTTTCGGTGAAATGGTTCATTATAGTTTTTATTAGAGTGATGACCTATTTTAAAACCTCACTTGGTTAGCTACATACCGTAGTCGGGGCCCATGGGGAAACTAAACATTGTTGAAGTGGGGAACACATGTATGGGAGTATGAGAGTAGTTATATCTCAATGTTTTGATTTACATAAACATGGTCGATGATATGATTTACATGCATAACTTTCACTAACGCCTCGAGGTTTTTGTGTAATTGTTCATTACATTATCTCACTAGATTGGTTACATCGGGTACCTCGGTTTACTAGGAAACCTAAATGTTAATGAATAAGAGCTCACATGTATAGGAGTATAGGTGTAAACCTAGCCCAAGGTAAGAATCTATGGAAGTGTGGAGGGATGATATGATCCTTATGTTTAGATTTAACTCATGCCTCAATATTTTGGTGTAATGGTTCATTACATATATAAGATAGCATTTGATTTTATCATAGAGGAATTTGTGTTTTTGAAAACCCTAAAATAATGAATATTATCGTAAACAAAACAATAAGGGTTTTATATATGAATCCTAAGGATAAAGGAAATTAAGTGTTGTGTAAATTAAATAAGTGGATTTAGTTAAATCTAACAAAAAATAATGGCTTCATATAACTAATGCATATTAATTTGTGCAAAGATTATATAAGTTCATAATACAATGAATAACATGAAACATACAAGAAAATGGTGCACTTGAAGTCTTTCTTCCCGTTGAGAAAGTCTTCGAGGGTTGGAAAAATATGCATAGTAAGAAAAAAATATCAATTCAAGAAAATGTCTTCCCCTATTAGTTTCTCTTTTGTTTCTTTTTTTATAGTCCTTGTTTTTGCTTGGTTATTATTTGGTTTTGGGCTGCATTTGGATTGTTTCATTGTTTGGTTTTGGGTTGGTTGTTTACACCACTTATTTTAGTGGTTGGTCTAGTTTTGTTCCTTGTATTATTAATGGTAATATTTGGATTGTAGATCCTCTATTATAATAGGGTAGGGCCTCTAGAAAAATACTCCTTTTACTAATTACCAAAAAAACATTAAGCATACAAATCCTATATCATATAAAATAAAATATCACAGTTATAGTTTTCAATCCAAGTGTAGGTAAATTTAACTTTTTGTGGATACATAAACATAAGAGACTTTTGCAAAGATGGAATAAAGATTAGTTTGTTTACATTTTTTGGATATGGCCTCCTATATCATGTTATTTTATGTCTCTAGCTATTCCTTATGTGACTAAAATTTCATGATCATTATTATACATTACATTGGGTCTATTTATTCTTCGCTTTTGGGAGGGACTTGCTATCCCATTTTGCCCCCTGGGTAAAATTGGTCAAACACGTCCCTACATAGAAGAAAACCTAAGGGTCAGCTTTGTCATGAGAAATCACATTCAAATCCAACAATCAGGTAACAACGAGACTCTACAATGGAGGAGCAGGGTCTACGAAGGATCAAACAATGCTAAAAGGAACCCAAAGCTCGATGGGAAAGAAAACAAGAAAGGCTCAAGGTTTTAAGACTTAGCCGCATACGAGTCCACTCGGGGCCAAATAATAGACTCGTGGAAGGCACCACGTGTCAGATCGGTGCAGTTCCAAAAGACACATCAAAAGAGAAACCCCTAAATGAGCACAGGCTCACCACGTGGTCCAGGTTAAAATGTGGGACAGAGCGGACCTAATTCGCAATTGAAAAGTCACGCACCGTGGAAGCTGCCACATGTCCAAATAGCACACTTTCAAGGGTCGAAATCAAATATGGAGACTCAAACAAGTGTCAAGCCTCCATGTGTCCCAGGTCTGAGGAGGGGCAAAGTCAACAGCTAAAAAGTAAAAAGGGGGAGAGCAGGCCTAAATCGGCTAAGTATAGAGAGCCAGCAGAAGACACCACATGTTGCATTAGTGCAAATTCAAAGGTGTGACCCAAAGCGGAGACTCAAATGAGCGTGGGCCTTCCACGTGTTCCAGAGCCTGAAAAGGCAGAAGTGGTCACTGAATTGACTAAGTATATAAGGGCTAGTGGACAAAGCCACGTGTCACCCAACACAACTCCAAAGGTTAAAACTCAAGGGGTAGACTCAAATGTGCATTGAGCCTCTACGTGTCCAGGGTCAGAATTATGGCCCCACCAAGCAAAAGGGACTTAACCAAAACATGAAGAAATAGGGGTAGAGCTGTGGAAAGAGCCACATTTCTTCTCGGTACAAATTCAAAAATAGAATCCAAAAGTGGTCCCCAAACGTGTGCCATCTCTACATGTGGCCATGCTTCAAGTCAAGGTGGGAAGGTAGGTCATCAAGGTAATTCAAACTTTTTGGCTCAAAAGGCATAAAGTATAAAAATGAACTACACCTCCACTGATGCCCAAGGAGCCACGTGTCAGGCCTAAATTACATGCGGGTCGGCGGGCTTGGGGAGGAATTTTTGCCCAAATGGAAAATGCGGACCGATGGGCCCGAAGATGGTTTTTTGACAAAAATGAATTGCGGGGCTGTGGGGCATTTTTTTCATTTTGTATTTTTGGTGCCAAAAGGCGCAAAGTGAGTTTCGGGCCTATGGACCCATTCTGATTAAAATTATTTTTGAAATTTTTGTACGAACCCAACTCAAATATTCAAATGGACATATCTTTCGATCCAGTGCCTGAAATTCAACAAATTTGGCACCATTGGAAAGGTCTTGACCTTGTCTACACCATGGAAACCTGAAACTTTAATTTTGACGAGGTTAGGTGGGTGAAAATGGGAAAACATCTTTTAGGCCATTAATGTAGAATCGATTACTTCAACTACCAGATCAGATTTGATTTGATCTGCCATTCTTCCTTCTTTAACACTCAGACAAACAATAGAAAGATAGACTTAATAGATTTTTGGTGGTTCCGTAGTGGGCATTGATGGTTGGTGGTTGGAATTTAGGAGCAGAGTCGAGTGTCTTTTTTTCCCCTTTGGTTTTCATCATCTATATTTTGTAATAACTTCTCATTTGAGAAGGGGAGATATTCGGGATGTGGGGAAACTCTCGTGTCAAAGTTGTTTCCACTCTGTTTGAGTTGTAAGCCTTCTCCTATGCATGGAGAATGTATTTGTGCCTCTGAGCACCCATGTAATAGTCTGTGCACCTTATAGAGAAATTAAATCTTGTTTTGTGGCATCTTTCAAACCTTGGCATCGTTTTTTTGTTTCTCTATGCCTCTCTATCCTAAGTTCACTCCCATGTATGTATTTCATGTTTGCAGGTGTAATATGTCATGCTTCGTGGAGTTTCGATGGTGGATTTGGATATGGGTTTTTGTCACCTTTGTCGACCTCCTGAAGTCCACTTTTCCTGTGAAATTCTCCCTTAGTAGAGTATCTCACCACTTCCTTTCCAGGTGTATCACCGCTTAGTGTAAGCTCTCTTTCACCCTTTCTCTCTCTTTCTCTCTGTCTCCTTGGAATGGTTAGATTAGGATTAGTTAGGTTCTTCCTGCACTGGAGTAGCTTGTGGTAAGTAGATTAGGAAGTAGGAACCAACCTTCTCTTGAGGTCCATCTCAAGTTTTGCAAGTCCCACAACTTGAGAGATGGTCTAATGTTGTGCAATCACACCAAATTCCCCACTCACACTTAGATACAAGGCCATTTGGGGGTGCTGTGATTCTTCCCTAATAGTATTGGCATGCCCGGTGGGACAGGTCTGAAGCACCTTACCTCTTTATCTTAGCAGGTTGATGTGTTCCTATTAGGATTCAACCTTTTAAGGCACATGCAAAGCATATCTGGTGACTCCATCTAGTCAACAACCCATCTCTAAAGTTGCAAACCTTTTCCATCCATTTTCACCCATCTTCATTCATATTTCTTTCCACATCTTTCGTTTTCTGCTATTCATGAAGTTGTGCAATCATGACTTCATTTCCTTCTTGAACTCACACTCACAAATAGTAGTACAATCCACCTCCAATGTTTTTCCAAAATCCTCCGAGATCAGCATTATGATCGATCCAACCATTATGCTTACCCATATGAGCAATGTCAAAACCATTTTGGCGATGAAGCTTATCAAGAACAAGGGGACACATACAATAGAAATAACTACATGAAACAACTACAATGGAAAATAACTACATGGTGTAGTCAGGGCTACAACATAGATGAAGGCATTCAGGATTGGTTTCAGGGCACCTTGTCCATGGGGAGGCCCTTTTCCAAGACATTACAACCCTCAGGAGAAGCTTGACTTCATGGTTGAAGTGTTGCCTCAACTTACACAATGGATTGAGGATATTGAGGCATATGAGCAAAGTGCGAGACAACCTTGTCAATGGGTAAGTCAATCACCAACTCCCTATCCTTCATTTTCTCTTTCTCAAGCTTTATCATTTTAGTAGTGTCAAGAGTCAATCCCCTCAGTTGCTGCCCCAAGTGTTGATTTCTCTTCTCCATCTCCTGATCTTCCATCCCATCTCAGTTCTTCTACCCTTTTCCCTTCCAAGCAGTCATTCCCTCCAAATAAACAAGAAGTTCCACTTCCCTCACCACCAAAAACAATTGCAAAGATGGTTGAAACCCCATCCACCCCTCCTCTTGCTTTCCCAAGTCCATGTTGGGAAGATACTCAAGAATCTAGTTAAGGAGAACAACAAGAAGAGGAACCCAACAGAGAAGAAATGATAGAAGATCTGAAGCATTGGGCTACTAGGTTTGGGTTTACAAAGATCCCCTTGATGGTTAAGCCAACAGAGGAGGTCAAGGTTGAAGAGTCAGTGGTAGCTAAGGCTGGGTTTACAGAAGAAGAAGAACAAGAACAAGAAGGAGAAGGTCAGCAATCTGTTTGTTCTAAATGCAGTGTCCATAATGGAATTTTTTCTGAGGAGAATGTTGATCCAACCCAAGCTACATAATCAATTATGAAAGAGGAAGAACAACCAGCTCCAAGTCCCATTGAAGAGGAGCAACTGGAAGAGATCAAATCAAAGATGAAGCCACTTGATGAAGGAAGTATCATTGAAGTTTTTGTCTTGCATTTGAAGGGCCTGATTTGATTGATGAATCCATGAAGGAAGAAGAACAATCAGCTCCAATTCCCATTAAAGAGAAGCATATGGAGGTGATCAAGATAGATTCAGAGGCACTAAATCATCAGCTGGTTACACAAGAGGTTACAGACCCCTCTCCCATTCAACCTCCCCAAAATTCTAATTTTTTGGAAGATTTTGAACTCACTAGCTTCATGTTTGAAGATGAAGCTTCATATGGTGAAAATGATGAAGATTTTAAGATCACCATGCAAGATGGAGAGACTTTGCTAAACAACGACAATAAAGAGTTTGATTTCCTATCAAACTCAAAAGAATGTTTTGATAAGAAGGAGCCAGTTGAAATTGTAATCTTTGCTCCCTCATCAATCATTCTTCAACCATAAGAACTTGTTGCCATGGAAGAGAATGCGTAAGCACAACTGACTTGTAGTTCTGCAACTTGCCTCCCGAATCAAAGTTGAAAGAATTTGATCTTCCAAAAGTCACACCTTGCGAGAGGAAGGGAAAGAGGTTATCATCCATCTCATATCACCCATCCAGGGAAGGTCAACTAGAAGACTCCATTTTTGGAGTTAAATATCAAAGCAGTGGGAAAATTCAAAGGACCAGAACTTGCCCAATAAGATACTTGGCTTCATTAGAGACAAGGAGAAGCCAAAACCAGTCATGCCCACTTCAAAGCATGAGGATGAGTATCAAAGCACCAAGGATCACCATCAACACCTCCAGGAGTCCAATGCAAATTATTTTGAGGAGGTATTTTCCATTAATGTTGATACCTTGATGATTTGGGTGGAGGACCGGCTTATGGTTAGTTTTTCACTCATGCAAGCAGCCATATTCAGTGTCAAATCATTTACATGGCTGCCCCTTTTGAGGAAGGGAAGTTATTTCTCCTGCTTGTGGCAAGCTTTGTTTAAGCTTTTCTTTGTTCAGGGTTAGTATAGGAGTAGGAGTAGATTTTGTTTTTAGCAAAAGAAGTGCTTTTGCACACTCTGCATGTCTCATTTGAGGCATGTATGATTTTTGTCTTTGTACATAAGTTTTGTTCGTATTGCTCTGGAGGTGCAGAGGTCAGGCCCTTTAGTATTCATGACAGAGAGACCCATAGTTTCCTGTAACAATTGCTAGTTTCAAATAAAACAAAAATACATAGCAACTAAAATTGGATTCGAGACATTCCATTCTCGAGATGGTAAAGCCCAGCGGGGATGAGTTCGGGTCGTAGGATGCAAGAAATCAGGGAGAAACTTCAAAGCAAAATGGAACAGTATCAAGCTATCATTCTTGAATCCATGCCCAATGGATGCTTTAAGGCTACTTGGTCCCTTCATCTAGTAGGTAGATGTCCTGTGAGTCACCAAATTGTTATCCCATTTTTCCCCAAGTAAAATTGGTCAAACACGACCCCGCATAGAAGAAAACCTAAGGGTCAGCTCTGTCTTGAGAACTCACATTCAAATCCAATAATCAAGTAACAACAGGACTCTACAATGGAGGAGCAGGGTCTCATGAAGGATCAAACGATGCCAAAAGGAACCCAGAGCTCGACAGGAAAGAAAACAGGAAAGGCTCAAGGTTTTTAGACTTAGCCACATATGATTCGACTTGGGGCCAAACAACAGACTCGCAAGGTGTCATGTGTCATCTCGATGTAATTCCAAAAGATGCATCCAAAGAGTAGCCCCTAAATGAGCGCAGGCTCGCCACGTCGTCCAAGTAAAAAGTGGGATAAAGCGGGCCCAAATCAGCAATTGAAAAGTCACAGGCCAGCAGAAGCTGCCATGTGTCCAAATGGCGCACCTTTAAGGGTCAAAGTCAAATCCAGAGACTCAAACAAGCACTAGGACTCCACGTGTCCCAGGTTCAATGAGGGGCAGCGTCAACAACTAAAAATTCAAAAAGGGTGACAGTGGGCCTAAATCGGCTAATTATAGAGAGCCAACGAATAGTGCCACATGTTATATCTATGAAAATTCAAAGGCACGACCCAAAGTAGAGTCTCAGATGAGCTTGGGCCTTCCATGTGTTCTAGAGCCTGAAAAGGCGGAAGCGGTCACTGAATTGACTAAGTATATAAGGGCTAGTAGATAGAGCGATGTGTCAGCCCAATGTAACTCCAAAGGTTAAAACTCAAGGGGAAAACTCAAATGTGCGCTGAGCCTCCACGTGTCCAAGGTTAGATTTATGGCCCTGCCAAGTAAAAGGGACTTAACCAAAAACATGAAGAAATAGAGGCAAAGCTGCAGAAAGAGGCACGTGTCTTCTCAGCGTAACTTCAAAAATAGAATCCAAAAGCGGTCCCCAAACGCGCGCCAGTTCTACACGTGGCCATGCTTCAAGTCAAGGTGGGAAGGCGGGTTATCGAGAGACAATTCAAACTTTTTGGCTCAAAAGTGAAAGTATAAAAATGAATCGCACCTTTTGGCCGACGCCAAAAGTGTCAAGCCTAAATTACATGCGGGCCGACGGGCTTGGGAGGACTTTTCTCCCAAATGGAAAATGCGGACCGATGGGCCCAAAGATGGTTTTTTGATAAAAATGAATTGTGGGGCTACGGGGCATTTTTGCATTTTGTATTTTTGGTTCCAAAAGGCACAAAGTGAGTTTTGGGCCCGCGGACTGTTATGCTAAACTGGTTTTCGCCATTTTTGTACGGACCCACTCAAATATTCAAATGGACATATCTTTCGATCTAGTGCCCAAAATTCAACAAATTTGGCACCATTGGAAAGGTCTCGACCTCGTCTATGCCATGGAAACTTGAAACTTTAATTTTGACGAGGTTAGGTGGGTGAAAATGGGAAAACATCTTTCAAGACATTAATGCAGAATCGATTACTTCAACTACCAGATCAGATTTGATCTAATCTGCCATTTTTCCTTATTTAACATGCCATATAGACAACAAAAAGGTAGACATGACAGATTATGGGAAGATCCGCGGCGGGGTATTGATGGTTGGTTGTTGGACTTTACGAATGCAGTTCGAGTGTCTTTTCTTCTCTCTTGTTTTCATCGCCTATATATTGTAAGCACTTCTCATTTGAGAAGGGGAGACATTCTGGGATGTGGGGAAACTCTGTCAAAGTTGTTTCCTAACTCCATTTGAGTTGTAAGCCTTCTCCTACACTGGAGAGCATATTTGTGCCTCTGAGCACCCATGTAATAGTCTGTGCACCTTATAGAGCAATAAAATCTTGTTTTGTGGCATCTTTCAACCCTTGGCATTGTTTTGTTGTTTCTTTGTGCCTCTTTATCTCGTGTTTTCTCCCTGTGTATGTATTTCACATTTGCAGGTGTAAGATGTCATGCTTCATGGAGTTTCGATGGCGATTTGGATTTGGGTCTGTGTCACTTTTGTCTGACCTCCCTCAGTCCCCTTTTCCCTGTTTCATTCTCCTCAAAGCAAAGTATCTCTCCACTTCCTTTTCTGGTGTATCGATGCTTAGTGTAGGCTCTCTTTCACCCTCTCTCTCTCTCTATCTCTGTCTCCTTAGAATGGTTAGATTAAGATTAGTTAGGTTCTTCCCGCACTGGGAGTAGCTTGTGGCATGTAGATTAGGAAGCGGGAGCCGGCTTTCTCTGGAGGTCTATCTCAAGTTTTGCAAGTCCCACAAACTTGAGAGATAGTCCAATGTTGTGCAATCACACTGAATGCCCCACTCACACTCGATACAAGGTCATTCGGGGGTCTTTATGATTCTTCCCTAACATGACCTAAATAGGGGTTAGTGTGAATAGGTTGATCTTACCTCACAATGCCAATGTATAAATACTCTAAAGCGACATCAAATACTTATATTTCCCCACCTAATATATGTGAGTAGGATAAACTATAATCACAAAGTGTTTTATAAATCAACCTATTTCCTCGAAAACTCAAAAATGATCTTTGATATGTGAGATAAATATATTAAAATTATCATAGGAAAGTAGTGTAGAATGTACAAAAGCATAGTGTTGGTTCATATTATTGGGATAGTGATATAGAATTTGCATCATTTATTGTGATTTCATTGGCGAGTCCCAAAGATGTGAGATGTAACGCCTTTAATGACAACAAGATGATAGCGAAAGAAATTATGAAAGGGGAAATGTCAACTTTAGTGATTTAGAAGAAGAGTTCATTTCTTCAGGAAAAAGTCACCCAGAGACTTTTTCTGTCATAAAAATCTTCAATCTTGTGAACTATAAAATGTAGTTTATCGATAAAATATAGTGACCATACATCTAAATATATGTTATATATTATAAACGTTAACTTATTATTAATCAATAATAAATAACAAATATTACTTAGTGTTTAGTAAATTAAGTTATATAATGTGTATAAATAATTAATCATTTAAGTGTACAATGATTAATGGACTAAAATAAATTCCAAAAATAAATTTCTAAATTTCATAAATGTAAGTTTAAACCTTTAAGTAGAATTAATAAACTATCTAAATTTTGGTATGAAAAAAATATTTTATTTAATAATTATATTTAGTTGTTAGAATGTGAATACGTACGATGAACACATGGATAACATTTACTTAAGTTAGGGTGAGTAATATAAAAACCCTTTTAATAAAAACACGTGAAAAATGTTTCCTAAAACATGGCTTATAATGGGTGTAAAAGCCCAAAGTTAGGATTTTACTAACTAGGAGCTCTCTATAGGTCTTTAAAAAGTCTTGAATCATCAATATGTGTATTTATTTTGAATTAAAGTTTCAAAATATTATCAAATAATAAATTTTAAATTCTTCAATAAATAATAAAAGTAAGAAAAAAAGTATATTATCAAAGGCATGCGAATTTAAAGTTTAAATGGAGTAGGGTAGATATGTAAATTATGTATTCTCTACGTAAAAATAGAAGCATTACCAAAATATAATATATTTAAATGTTTACATATGATTAAATAAAAATTGTTTAAAATAAGAAAAAAATATTTTAAATGAGACTTAAAAATTTAATTATTTTATAATAAATAAGATTTATAATAGAAAATAAATTTGAGAACAAGTGAAAAATAATCCCTAAAATATGCCCTATGATAAGTGTAAAACTCCAAGATTAAATTGTAATAACTCATGTTTTTGTTTAATATAAAACTCCTATATTGTCAAAGATAATCATTCACTAATAGAGGAAACCTTAAAAGTATTGGTTGATCAATAGAAATTATTAATTTTGAACATAAATCATTTTTTATAGATGAATTCTTTTATTTGGCTATACATTTGGATTAACAATTTTGACCAGAGCTATGAACCACGGATTTATAAACCAAGATATATCAATTAAGATCAACAATTAACGAACCACGAACCACCACACTTGAATTGCTTTATTCCTTTAATATTCATCAATTTCAAGTCACCTCTTTTATCATGGATGGAGGAAAAAAATTCATAAATTAAATTCATAGAAAATCCTAAACTAGAGGTCAATTGGTTTCTTACGTGAAATGATGACGCTGAGGAAAATGTTTTCTCTTCATATCCAATTTTAAAAAATCCAATTTGTGAGGTATTGGGTGATCTAAAGATAGTACATTTTTTTAAGATTTTATAAGGGGACGTAAAATCAATACGAAGAAATTTTCCCAATTCAAATTTTTCAAGGAAGATTAAATTTAAAAAAAGAACAAATTTTTGGTGTTGGGCCTAAAAAGAAAGAAAATCTTGACATTCTAGCTCAAGAAATAGAATCCAAATATGGATGTGTTGAAAATTCATTTTCATCCTCCTTCCAAGAGCATCAATTGGATCATGAACATTGTGTGTTTCACACCAATAAATCAAAAACACGTGTTGAAATTGAGTATAAGAAAAAGGGAATCAATGAGAAAAATACAAGAAGAAATAAGTTCCAATAAATTTATACATATTGATTTTTGCATGCTCAACCATCATGCACAGGAATGTAATGAAGAGTTAGCCTAGTAGTTAATGACTAAATAAATGGATTCAACATGACCATTTTGTACATACAAAAATATGAATTTGTTACTTATTACATCACACCTCTAGTATGTTGTTTATATGCATGATTTCCTAGTGTGAAGATTAAACATTAGTGATACCTTTTTTAGTCTTTTTTGGTTTTGACTGATTTTTATGGAAATTTTGTCTCTTATTGCTTACATTTACATATTATAGTCATGTCACGGGGACCCCTATCCTCACTCTAGTTGTTTTTTCTATTTATTTTCTTTGGCACATTACCATCTAGTAATAAAACTACCTCTTCGGTGCTAGTGTCCCATCTAATCATTTTTGTCTAATCTACTATATTTTCTAACTTATCGGTCTCTTATTAACTTTGGATTTATTCTTATCTTTATTTCATGACCTTGGTAATATTTTTGTCACTAAACGTTGAGTTTAAAACAAGGAATTCATATGTATACACAACATACTAACTATTATTAGGGCTTAGGAAATTGGGATATCACTTTCTATCTACCATCTACAAGTACATTTTGTGATGTATTATTCACTACATAGGACGGTTTACTATATATTGCATTTCAAAAAATCATCTTGTGGGAAAATAATTTGTAGTCCACTATGTTGGTGTGATTAACACAAGGGAAACCTATGTTCAAGGGAGAAAAATTCAATCAAACACACCGAACTACATAGAGTTTGAAAGGTAGTGTAGTGATCAATGTTAATCACATTCGGGTAATCATCGAGGTCACTCCAACTCAAATATATTACTTATTTTTTCGTATAATATTTTCTTGATCTTTTTGCATGTAGCTAGTGTTTATTTTGAAGGTTTGGGTGGGAAATTGAAACCCTAAAACATATCGATGTGAAAAATAGTGAAAATAAGAAAACAAGTTCAATCCATGAAAAATACCAAAAGAAGATCATTTGACATGACATTATCCTCTAAATACGACACTAGCATCCAAATCATGCACTAGCACCTAGGAGGTCTTTTACTCATTTGGATGATCATGTCCGAAGAGTTTTGACATCCTAGATTCTAAAATGGAACTTGCACGATTCGAATCCAACCTTCTCAACCTATGTTTTAGTACATAATTAGTTGAGATCTCTCGATATAAAATAACTCATTATTGTATCCTATCTTGTACACTATCTTGTAATTTACATGCTAGAACGTTCTTGTTATTGTTATATCAATTTTTCCTCGATCCTCTTATTAAGATTTAATATGTTCATTAAAATATTTTAGTAAACCCATTTATTGATCGAACCCTAGCTTGCCCTCGAATCCATCTTCTTGTATATTCCTAATGAATTATAATTTTTTTTTGGAAAAGCGGCATCCTAAACCCCCTTCCCAAAGTATGAAACTATTCCAATTCCTGGTCTTCACCTATTTTCGCATATACCACGAGTAAGTGGCCTTCTGTCATAAGTCATGTGACACTTCTAATTATCATACAAAAATTCGTCATGTCTTTACAAATCATTACAACTTTGGTCCAAATATTATACTCCTACCGCATGTTGATGCTAATAGATTTATTGAATTTGATAGAGATGTCTCTTCTCTTACTACAAATGATACATGTGTTGAAGGCTTGGTTAATGTTTCGAGATGAAGAAGGTCTTGTTTTTGATAAAAATAATTATTTTGATGTTGTAGATGGTTATCTAAATGGCCCATGCCATACTAATTCTTCTCCTTGCTTACATATGCACAATTCATTATAGATGATCCTAATTATGTTGAAATTTATAATCAAATCCCATGTTCTACTTTTAAACTGAGTGCTTGTTCATTGAATATTGTGCCTAAAAATTCATACCCTTCTTCCTCCACCTCTTTTTTGCTTCCACATGATGTTAGTGCTCATGTTCCTTCTCATAATGTGTTAAAATATGAAAAAGTTAATGATGCATGTGTTTTTAATTGTTCTATCTATAAATATAGTGTACATAATGACAATCATACGAGAGAATGTGTAGGTTTCTTTTATTCCTTCTCCTTCCGAACTTGTTGACAAAAGTGTGCAAAATTACTTTCCTACTAATTCTTCCCATGTTCCTATTCCTAGCTTTCCATTTGTTGGTCAAAATTTTTACTTTCAACCTAATAGTATCCCTAGGGCTACTCATAGTGGAAATATTTAACCCCTTAATTTTTATTCCATTCATCTACGTTAAATTATCTCCTATGCATCTTACATGGGATTTACAAAATAATATCCATACCCTTACCCTTGATATTAGGGCCTATTATACAATAAATGATAATAATTAACTTCATCATAATTCTATCCCTAAAATTGTTTACAATTCAGCTTTTCCTAAAGGTTTTACTTTGCCTACTTTTACACTTTTTGATAGAATGGGTAATCCTTATTTGCATCTTAAGGCTTTTTGATTGGCTATGGCTTCACAATCTAGTAATGGATTACTTCTCAAAGAACTTATATGTTTTCTTTATAATATTGGTTCTCATTGGTTTCATCATTTTCCTAGTGGATTTATTAGTATTTATCTTGATATGGAAGAGGATTTTCTTAGATGTTTTATTTTTAAAAGTGTCCCTAAAGTCATAAATGAGAATTTGTATTCTTCACATCATGGAAAGAATGAACATGTTAATGATTATATTCTACGTATAAAATATTATGTTCATCACTTAATTTTTAAGCCCATTGATCTAGAAATGCATTATATCTTTTTCGTGGCTTTATTCTTCCTTTTAAAGAAACATTATTATGTGATCCATGTGATTCATTCACACTTATTTTCTTTAAGGTTATATATTTAAAACACGATATGCTTAATGAACATTATTTTGCACTCACTCCTTGTTATTATACCACCCCTCCACTTACTATATCTTCTCTTCCTCCCATTGCACCACCTTCATGTTCCCCATTTATTAATAGACACACTCATGATCATTCATCTCATATTTGTAAGCATCCAGGTACATTCCACTCCCCCTCCCAAAGGTGATTCATTGTACTTCTTACATTCCTATAGACCTCATGATATTTTCCACATGTTGATTGATGAGAGGTTGTTTAGGATACCCTGTAACGAGCATCATATTCCTCATCGGTATGATGTAAATGTAACCATCCATTTTTCAAATTCCCTATGATCAATGGTCATTGAGATAATTATTTTTATGTACTCCATGATAGGCCTCAATTTCTTGAGGAAATGGGTATCATTACGTTAAGTGCATGCCATACGATAGATAAAATTCTTATTTGCTACAATGCTTTGCACACCGTCATATGTTACTTTCCTTATCTATTTTCATCCTTAGGTCATCTTGGTCCCTCATCCCTTTTGTTTGGCTATGCATGAGCCACTACTTCCACTTTTCATATACCCTAAACCTAAGTGGGTCCTAAATGAGCACCACTTTCCATTTTATGATTTATATATTCCTAGCGAGTTACCATCAACTCAAAGGCTTATCATTCATTACATATACTCATGAAACCACATGATTTGGGCCACTTGTATTTTTTCCTATCCTTATTTCTTGTTATATGGCCTGCGTTCTTTATTGCTACATACCTACAAAATTATTCTATACTTGTATTTCACTATGCCTATTTTTTAACATGATATGTTTTTTCCTCTATATCCTTATCATTCTTATTATTGCCTTCCATAACTTTGAATCATATTACATACATGCCTATCTCCATTCTACTAGCTATTCTACTACCATCACATGAGATTATATATGTTATCAACACATATACTATGCTCTATAAACATCAATATCTATAGTTACACCATTTCAACAACACATTTTCTCAAATTAACTCAATCCATCAAACAAATCATAGAAAAAAATAAAAATATTATCATACAAAAAATGATCTCATCATATATATATACATCTCTCAAAAGTTTCATAATAAAAAATCTAGGGAAAATGCCCAAAAAAACATATATCATACATCCTCCTCACTACTACTAGAGGCTACTATTACAACTCTCATACTCAAAGCCTCACCATTAGATGTATATCTCTATTCTTGTAACCACATCTAATTTAAGCGGTCCATAATTACTCTTTCTAGGAAACTACCTTCGTATATCATCCCTAGATCTCCACATATCTCTCAAACATGTTATGAGCTTTCAACTGCTTCCCTCACCCATGATAGCTCTATCCTAACCTCATATCACTCGAATGCAATATCATACATGTAGATACTACCACCACCACAAGATCAAACAAATACGCATACTCCCCAAAGTAATGTCATCTACTCTCTCCAACATCCCTCCACCTTTGTGGACATAGTAGGGCACGTCTAAAGTCAATGTGTGTATCGATGTATCCACAATAAACCTCAAATACTTATCACCTATAGATAATGACATACGTTAGTTCATCATCATCACACATATGACAACACATGTATCAATTACACACAATATAATCACTCATACTTATGTCATGAAACCATTTTCGGTACTACATCCTCTATAGGGGTAGGAGTTTGTCCTCATCCTACCTCTCCTCCTCCACCATTACCACTTGGTAGATCTTCTATTGAATTTAATACCACTTGAAAAAATAACACCCATCGAGTGCTCTTCTCACCAATGCATATAATCTAAGGTACATTTCACATCATCTACTTGTATATACATTATCGCTACATCTACCTCATCTACACTTGGTAGGAATAATCGGTCCATTGTAGGACCTAGCGTCACCCTTTCTCTCCTTGCCACTTGTATAGATCTATGTCATACATATGGCTCGCGGCATATAATGTGCTATACCAAAGTGTAACGATACTTTCTCATACTTAAAGAGATCAATGACCCCTACAAACTTGTGCTTATAACAACATAGTATGATGGATACATCGTAGATCCACACAACACTTGGACCATCTCCCATGACAATTTACATCCTCCAAATTGTTCCACTAGGGCCCATCCTATCTATAATTGACCTATATGTCATAGTGTCAAACCCACAACTCATCAAACTAAACCATCTAGGTGCATAAATATCAAGTTAATCACAATCTTATTTTGGACCACTCGATGGTCTCACTATGGATATGTGATCATATTCCCATCTATATAATAATGTAGTAGCACGAATCCCACCGTAATGGTCCTCCTTTTTAAATTTGTAAAAAAATCAATACAAATGACCAACTCATTATGGCTCAAAGCATATTAAGTCCCATGATTCTCAATTTTCCTACAAATCTCATGTATCCTATAGGATATCGACACCCATCAACCGTCAACGAAGACATATGAAGACAAAACCACTCGCAATAAACTTCTACGAACATGGAATACATGATCTCATAATATCATTAATCATAATCAATGGTTATGTATGTATCAGTGACTTCATAAAGTACTTTCCCGCAACTCTCTTCTACCACCATGTATAACATAGGGCATCACTTATACTCTCTCGCCTAATATATGAAATTGTAGTATTATATAGACATCCTCAACAGTCATCGTCATATCATTAGTCAGCAACCAAAAGGTACAAGTGTCTCCACACCATATTTAGTAGAAAGCATTTGTCATATGCATATTATAGGGAACTTCCCAAAAGCTAGTGATGTGTTGTAACCCGAAATAGTCCAATATATCCCACTCATCGTCCTCCAAGCCCAGTGCCAATAATGTAGATAAATTATTTCCCACACGAAACTCCTATGTATGCATGTCATTGTACACAACATAAAAAACATAATAATCCCAAGTTAGAATCACAAAAACACAAATATATCCTACTAAGCCCTTACAGATCCCTAGATAGACTCACCAAAACCTTGGAAGGTACTTGACAAAAACTTAGACATTACCACCCGAGCTACAAATTATTGTCAACCGACAAAACTAGCCTGTCAAAGACCCTTATTGGATAGAAATTCCTAGATTTTCAAAAAAGTGAAAAATGCTAAATTACTCAAAAATTACCTTCTACAACCTGATATAATTCGAAAAATGCACTACTTAAAACTTGATATGTACCACGGGTTGACACTACCTCTATAACCACCTTAAACCTAGTCATGAGCACCTCTCATACATGATGCTCTTCATGACTCGAGAGATCTTAATCACAATACTCCATTTTACAAATGAGGATCCTAATGGTCTTTTGTATTCTTAATATTTATATTAAAATTTTATTTTCACTCCAAATACTATAGTTACTATGTTATATATAATGTAAAAAAATTAATTGTTATTTTTTCTTCCATAGCTTGAGCTTCGTTTATCAAATTTTCAACACCATGAGTGGCATTAGAACTGTATTAGTACTTCCTACAACGCTTATTATTCATTAGCATACCTACTTAAGATATGTGACACAATATTCCTATGTTTTACTACTTACTATAATGTTTTACACTCCTTGATTTTATCTAAACCATTTTTCTTTTTTTCTTTCATCTCATGGTTGAATGACTTGCCTCTCACCCCTTCGCCAAAAGGGGGAATATTCATGGTCACCTATTACCCTCATAAAATAACTCAAGAGAAATATCTAATACAACACATGATCATGTGATGCACTATCATGACATCTCCAAGCAATATTCAAATAATATTATTATTTTTAATCCAAAATACGATTTCAATCTATCTCGTACCAAAATATTAAATAGTTTACGTCTTTTCTCGATTCTAGCAATCTCTTTCACTAAAATGAGATAATCTGGGAAATCTAATCTTTAAAAGTTGTTTTAAATTAATAAAGTTTCGTAAAATACTATGTTTCAACCAATATAAGTTGTTTCAATTCCATTCCAACAAGAATCAATGTTCCTCCTAAATAACCTAACTTGGGAGCCAATCAAACTTATCACTCTTAGATTTTACTAATTTTACACTGTCACAATCATAAAGTTGGGGGAATGAGACGTCATTGCATTTCCTGATCCATTTTATGGGGATTTTATTGTGCCTAGTATACAAGTTTCAATGGGTTCATTTCCATCTACAGTGGTGGAACCTATTTCGAGGAAACATCGTGGCGAAGACAAAAAAACAAAATTCTATCCTAACACTCTCTCTCTAGTGATAACACGCTAAAATCAAGAGATTTTAGCAAAAGAACGATCAAATATTTAGAGTTTTTACACTAGTTCAAGAAATTATCACTAGCGACCATCACTTCAATTTTTAAGTTTCAAAGTCTCTTCTATCTCCTTAGCACATTTTCTATCCAACGAATCCTCTTATGACAATATAAATACCCAACATGGATCAAAATGGTTATCCATTGCTCGCCATGCTCGAATACATCTCCTTCGCCCATTTTCGGGTATATTCTTCTTATATTCTTTAGCCTATTGAATTTCATCCAAATTTAGCATAAATGGGGGATGTAGAGAATAAAACATGCACATGTTTTAATATTATATCATGCCTCAAGTATGTTGTTATATGCATGATTTGCAAGTGCAAAGATTAGATATTGGTGACACCTTTTCTCATTCCTTTTAAAAGTTGTGACTAATTGTGATTGTGTAGTTCCCGTCATTGGTCGCCAACTATTCTTCCTTCGTTATGGAAATCTAGAGGTAATAATAATATGCCTCTCTCCTCGGTGTGGGAAAAGTGTAGATTCCCTCATGCCATGTCGAATAGGAACTTGAACTCAAACCCAACTAATTACAATCTCAAACCAAATTCTAGATTCCTTCGACCTCTATGGCTTTGGATATGAGTCCTTCGATTTGTGGCTTGTGATAATAATCATAATATTATGGGTTAATACAAATGATAGTTAAAATTAAAAATGATAAAATGAAAAGAAAATGGATAAATGAGTAAAATAAAATAAACATAAATAAATACACTAAATAAATAAACAATATAAAAAAAAAAAGAATAAATATATATCTGTTTAAAAGGGAGGGGATACAAAGGTTGTTCTAATGTGTTTGTTGGTGAGAGGAGTAAATTTCTCCATGTGAAGGGACATAGGTTAGCTTTCTTGGGAAGGTGTGAAAGCATGGTGTTTGCAGGCGTGTGGGATGGGATATTAGCTGGCAGAGCATGGGAATCGAATCATCCCCAGTGTCCTTTCAGACCTATCATTTTCCTTGCACGATTATACAAACACTCTATGTGGGATCTACATTACTAATCATTATGAATCCCAAGTTAAATTTGTAAATTTAAATGTAATTGGATAGTTACAGCGATGACTGGGTCTATGTGCCATATTAAAACAATCAGAACATTGCGTGGAACTGTGCTATACAAAGCTATAACTATTATATGTCCTTCAATCAGAAGCATTATGGGTTAAATTAGTCCTGCATGCTGAGAGAAACCTAAACCATATATTCCCTAGTTTTACTATGCACAAATTTAATCAATTTGTAACTGTATCTCTGTTTGAAGCGGGTACAATTGGCTCTGAAATGATTTTCTGCATGGCGTTGGTTTTTTGTTATATAAATAAGAAGAATAAAAATATTGAAGTTTAGGAGGCATTGTATTTGGGTGCATCACCAAACTATATTGTATTTTCATTTTCTACTTCTAAGCACCCGTGCTACATGCATGGTAACCGTTGCTGCTATCACTGCACTTTTCTTGCTCGTTATCTTTTATATTGAGTTGTTGTATTTTATAAGATATCGAAAGCACCTTTTCTTCTATCCCACTTATGTGTCGGCAAGATTTGTCTCTTTCATGCTTCCTCTACATGAAATCCTATGATTTTCCATTCTCATGCAATTTCAATGGAAGCCTAGAGAAGCGTATATGGAACGTATATGGAAACAAAAATGGGTTTTGTTGGAAAGTCTTTAGAAACCCCTATTAAATGCAGCCAACATGTGTTGAATATATTTACCGCTTTGCAGCCTATGTTAAATAAAGAGCTTTAAAAAAGAGGCATCTAACAAGGTAGATCATGCAACTTTATCTTTTCCGGTGTTGTAGTTTTAGAGATTTGGTAGACATATAGACTAGCAATAAATGCGTGAAGTGTACGATAGAAACGCTTGAAGGGATGGAGTGAAGAATGAAAAAATGAGGAAGTGAAATGGAGGGAAAGGATGAGGGGTTATCAAGAAGGGGTTCGATGGAGAGGTAGGACACTGTGTTGCAATGTATCGTCTCTATCTTACGAGTATTATTCACAGTGGTGCAATATGTCTTTAAAGAGGAAAAAGTAAAAAAGGGGGAAATTTGAAAAGGTTCCATGTTTGAGACCCAACTGAAATACATGCATCGCACATCTTCCACATGTCAAATTATAAGACCTTAATAGTATTGGTTATTTATGAATTTTATTTGTTTACACCAAATCCACAACATGGACAAAAATCTACTCGACATCACAAAAAATGTGTGAAGTATCCCAAATGAGGTGACGGGGACGTGCTCTCTGATTTTTTATGTCAAAACTGCATAGTCGAATGTGTTTTCCTAGTGGTCTAAGGTCTCATATTTGAGTGCTTCCGATACACCGAAGCAATGAAGCACCCCTAAAAATGAAAATACCATTTCAAGCATTTGGCACTCTTTCTCCTCCTTGCGCTTCTCAATAAAAACTTTTTGAGAAAGAAGCTTCTTGTGATCTCTCTGTATTGTCTCAAGTAAGACGGGTACATGCAAAGTCATTTTTTTTACTTTCTTAATGGTTTGGGGTTGTATGAGACTTCTAACCTTGTTTAAACACTTTGCAAGAATAGTCAAATGATTTCAAATTTTGTTTGACTCAAGGTCCTGCACAAACAATCCATGGAGTAGCTTAGATTAATGTTTGACACGTTCCCAACTTTTTAAAATTATCATCATAAATGAACATGCCATGTTTTTCTAAGATGACGTGTTCAATTCATATGATATATTTCTAATGAAGAATGCTAAAACAATTTTTATTATGTTAATAAAAAATGTAGTAATGTAAAAAATGTAAGAATATTTTACACCAACTATTTTATGTTTAGTCATTTTAGGTTAGACATTTCTAAAATAACATGCAACCCTATAAGCAGTTTGTTAAGTAAATTAAATTTTCTATAAATAACTTTAGAGAAATGTCAGCTTTTACTTTGGCATTAATGAATAGGGTATATGGTCAATAATCATGTTGCATCATAGTGGGTAGGACTCTTTATTTTTTTTGTAGGGATATTTTATAATGCAATGCTATGTAAAGGGAGTCTTGGTGGTAGCGTTGTAGGGCTCTGCTCGCATCTTCCAACCATCTTTGTTCCCTGGCAACCCTTGCATTTTCCTTGTCCTTCTTTCCTTCCAACAATTCCGTTGCAATTCTCTCTTCCCTCGGCTTCGGGTTCCCAAACTTCGCGGCTTCTCTTGCAGGCGTCCTTCTGGTCAAAGTGATACCCTGCTTTTCTCTGTATTCACTGGTCATCATTCCACTCTTGGGAAGGACGCAAATCACACTTCTTGAATATTGAAGACACGTTTTCACCTGAAATTTAAAAATATCGGTTATAAACTCAAACACATATTCCAGTAACACCATAAATTCCATTTAAAGGGATGCACCTATGTACAACAAAGAAGCAAAAATCATACCAGGAAAAAACACTTGGAATTCATCAGACAGATCCTTAAACATAACCACAACTCCTTCCCACCGGCCATCATTCCAACAAGCATCTATTGCAGTTCCAACTTCAAAAATGCCAAGACTGTTTTCAGGTGGGCAAGGCCGAATGGTAGGATGACCAGTAAGTCTCATACCCAACTTATCAAGAAGGGCTATTCTAAAAGAAGGAACCCATTCCTGCAATACAAAAATAGCATAGGGTAAGACATTAAGAGTTTATTAAATAAAGAGTATAGGAACATTTAAACTATAAAAATAATTGCTTATAAATAAAGAAAGCTAACTTCTAAATTGCCACTCCCATCTTCATTCAACACATCTTTGTACCAAACCTTTATTTGATGAGGCGCCCTCTTAATTATTTTGCTAAACCAACAACATCTGATGCCACTATCTTGACACAACAATTCAATCTTCTCGCCAATATCAAAAGACATGGATTGTTGTTCACATGCACCACTTTTTTCCCGATTTCACTGACACCCAACGAAAAACACCTTCTTTCAGATATGCAATTTTCTAGACTTCCATCTGCTTCACCATCCAGTGCCTCTTTGTAAATGTTTCCTGAGATGGTTTTATTTTTCTCTCCTGTTTTTCTCCCATAAACACGATAAGAAGCACCAAGAAGCTTTCGGTACATCTATTTTTCCTTGGATGTTTATTCACTCTTGTCCCAGTAGCCACATCTTCATCCAAGTCAAAGCTGTCACTAAGCTCATGTTTGGAATAATCTTGCAGATTGGCCAAATCAATACTTTTGATCATTTTTTGGTGCCAATAACCTTCCATCTCAATTAAATTAAAAGACTTGATACCCTCATTGTTAAAATACCTAAAGAAGACATATATTTGAGCCATAAATTCATATGGGAATTTTGCAAAGCATTTCTCATAGTGCTCAAGAGTAAGAATTTTAGCATGTCCATCAACACATTCAACACTGAGAACTTAAGGAAATGGAGCGATAAAAGCTCTGTTTCATGCGCTGGTGGAGGGGGGATAGTACCAACCACTTCGTTATTTCAATGAAACCAGCAAACCCTAACTTTCTTCTGAGCTTTCTTGTCTTCATACATATCTTCTAAATATGCTATATGATGAATTTTTTCTTCAGTCATGACATAGACATAATTTTTAACCTGATAGGAAAATAGAACAAAAATTAGATCCTGAACAACTTAAATTTACATCAAACACTACACTGTAGTCAAAAGAATAAAAAGACAAAAAGCATACCAAAGAAACAGTCTTCAGACCATAATCAGATTTTAAGCAAAATTTCATGTGTAAACTTAAGACCTGCATAAGTTTAATTGTGATGTAAAAGATTATAACATGATATTCAAAGAAACATTTCTAGGGAACTTTTCTTACTGAAATAGTAATGCCACTTCGCCGAAAAGACTTGTAATGCCTCAAACGCTTTCTAGAAATCCATGAAGAACCTAGCCATGTAATACCCTTGCTGGTAGCTCTGGTCTTCCTTTAAATTTTATCATGCAAACCATGTCACTGACATCAGCAACTTCAAAAGACAAGTAAATAGAAGGACTTCTGTAATCAGAAAAGGTATACCTTGACAAGAAATGGAGGAGTGAAAAACCTCAGTTGTTACCTTGTAATTATGAACATAGCTGTCCAGATCATCCATATCTTCCCCATTTGAAAGATCGGTGTCTGAAATTCGAGATGCTTCGTGTCTAAATTTTGAATATATAAAAAAACATTAAATTGGACTCCTTGTGCAAACATTTAATAGGGAAAGAACTTGTAACAATCCAACCAGCATTAAGCACATCCCAAAATGTGAAACATAAAAATGACATGAATAACCAGGGTATGTACTATATTCTTAAACAGTGAAAAGGCTTAATTAAAGAGTGTAATGGTAATAGAGAAATATGCAGCTTTTGGGAAATCCACTAAAAAAGGATTCATGAGAACCAGATAAAGCATGCTTGCAAGCTAAGTCACAAGGTTCGGCGAGGATAAAATTCGGATTAAGTTCGACGAGGATAAAATTCACCAAAAAAATCGTGATTAAATTCGACTAATATAAATTAACAAAAACTTTTTGTAAAAAAATAATCCACAAAAATTTCGAATGCCACATTTATAAACCATGATTCTTAATATTTGATATTTAAAAATATATATCATTTATTAAATTAATTTAAAATACTTTGAACTTTGTAAAAGTTAAAGCTAATGTTCTAGTTTCTAAATTTTAAAAAGGTATTACTAACTAATAAAATACATAACATTTAATAAAGCAATGAAAATGTAAAAAAATAAAAAAGAACGAAACCAAAATAAATATAATAAAAGCCTTCAAAAAAGACTAAGCGTAAACCTAAAAACTTAAATGTATGGTCGACTTGACCCAAATAACTAGTGGCGGCAACTCACAGCGTATCGTTTTGGACAGGTATGGACAACAAGGCAGGTTTGATGGTCACGACTCACAACGTCTAAGTTTTGTAGCTTTCACAGACCAAACGTAATTCTTGTCACGTGGTTCACAGTTTACTGTGTTACTCAAGCAAGCACAAAAACCTCGCAATTTCAAAAACCCTCATTGCAATGGCCACACAGTTTCTAAAACTCGTCGCTGAGATTTTTTCTTCCAAATAACATGAATAAATTGCGAATCTAATGCCTAGCTATAAAGTTAAGCGATTTTTGAACTTTGTGCTTGAAAATCGGTGAACCTTGTGACATAGCTTGCAACTACAAATTGGAAACTAATAAAACTTTTAAGCAACACTTTGAAGCAACATAGTCCAAGCATTGGCATGAGGAATTTAAAGGCAGACTATACATACATTTTGCATTACCTATAACACAACTGCATGCAATTTAAATTAAAAACAAGTCACAAAATGTGTAATATCAAATACCAAGAAAGGCAATTGCATATAGCTCTGTCACAATAATTCTACCAAGAAGCCAAAGAAAAAACTAAAATAGATTACAAATACAAACATCTGATTAAAAATGCAATAACTTCATTTTTTTGCAAAAAAACTGCAGTAAATATCAAATGCATAATCAGAATAGATGAAAGAAAAGACAATCTATGTGTAGGTACAAACTACATCACAACCAATAGGTGCGCAACACACTCAACTGGTGGCTTTACTCCAAGCTTGTGACCAATAGTAATGTCTGCCCATAGTGTATTTTGGTGTCTATTTAAATAGATCCAAGAATAGAAGCCGACAAGTAGAAAGTAGGAGTGATAGAAAGGAGGGAACATGTTTGCATAGAGGAATCCTATATATTTGTCTTGACATGCTATGATGATATTGTAGGGGTTTTATTCTTCATGACAAAAGCTCTTTCATAATCATCAACTCCATTTCAAGATTTGACCTTAAATGCGTGTTATAGTCCATGTTAGAGTAGACATTTCGCAAGGCCTAGAGCATGCTTCTAACAAAATTTATCAACACTTCCTTTCGCTACAACCAAAAATAGTAAAACATCATAGAAAAGAACTCAAACAAAGTCTACACAGTGATCTACCTTTGCAAGAGTAGATCATCTTGTAGTGGCTTTGTCAGATGACCTATAAGGAATAATGATAGTTTCCCTTCTAAATGCCTTCACAATAGATATCAAGAGATTCCACCTATGTAAGGAAGTGAATCCCTGATGTCATAAATGTCAGGTGCCCTCCACCTCAGCCATGCAATCCATATATTACCCACTTAGTGAAGAGAAGCACTAACAAGTTGCTTGATTTTGCAGTCCTAGGTATTTCAGTTCTATATGAAAAGGTATTGCCAATTCTACTAGACTCGATTGGAAAAATACCTAAATATAGAAGCTGAATAATAATTCAGGGTGCCAAAATCCCACTTGCTATGCATGGAAGGATCTTTCAAAACCACTTGTAAATTTTAGCAATATCCAACACCCAACAACTTGTTATCACAGTCTTGCTACCAAACAATCTTCAACTACCATTCACAGATAAATAAAATAAATATGAACACTTTAACACGAATGGAACAGTAATTTACTTTACAAAAGCCAATGAATCTATACTCTGAATTTTGAATAGATCCAAAAGAAAATTACTTGTGCCTTGTGATCATTTTTTTTCAATTGAATTCCTCTTTGAGATGGCATATAACCTAACTATGTAAGTACCACCACCACACAAAGGAAATTTGTCTGAGACTTAATTGCCTCCAAGTCCTTGACCAGCAAATAAGAAAAATGCAGGGATATTTTATCATGAAATGCTCTGTAAAGGGAGTCTTGGTGGTAGCGTTGCAGGGCTCTGCTCGCATATTCCAGCCATCTCTGCTTCCCTGAAACCCTTGCATTTTCCTTGTCCTGCTTTCCTTTCAACAATTCCACTACAATTCTCTCTTCCCTCGGCTTCAGGGTTCCCAACTTCACGGCTTTTCTTACAGCGGCGCCCTTCCAGTCAAAGTAATACCGTGGTTTTCTCTGTATTCTGCGCTTGCGAACATTTTTGTCATCCTTGAGCACTCAGAAAAGTATCTCCAGGAGATATTTGGTAAACCCCCAACTTTTCATTGAAATCGACATTCAACATTACATTGTCGGCCTTGATGTCCCTATGGATCACACGCTCTTCCCAATATTCATGAAGATAACGAGAAAAGAGGCTATGTCACATGCAATATTGTACCTTCGATCCCAATCCAAATTAGTCTTCCCTGCACATAAATGTTTATCCAGACTTCCCTAAGGCACAAATTTGTAGATGAGGAGGAGATCAAAAATTGCATGGCGCCATCCGAGCAGCTGCACGAGGTTATGTCTGCAAAATGCAGCCTTTGTACACTCCTTTGAAACCTCCCTTCCCGAGCATTTCATCTTTGTTGAAATTGTTGGTTGCAGAGTAGAGCTCGATGTAGGAAAATTTATGGGGGCCCTAAGCAAAGCGTTTGTCGAGCTCCCTTCTTTTATATGCAGACACAATTTTAATGAGGAAAGAGAGGAAGACGGTGATAAACAGTTGAAGGCTTAAATGTTATAGGTGATATTCGCATGGTCGCCATTTAGTGGGGAATCGGTGGACATGGCTAACCCAACAGAGTGAATACTAACCGAAGGATTTCAACGTATTTTTCCTAGACTCCTCTCCACCGTCTATTTTGTAGGATGTGTCAGACCAAACAGGTCTTAGTTCACTACAAGAACGCCTCCGGCATAAAAATATGGATGCCTACAAAAAGGGCACATGGTAAATTTCACAACACACCTCCAAGAGGGGTTGGTTATTGGATTTTGTTGATTGGTGGAAGTTTTCACAATGGTGGTTATGATGAGACTTAAAGGTTGTCCAAGAAATTTCCCAGCCAGATGTTATCCCTTGGAATGCCATGAATGTGCGTATGTGCAAAATGGTTCGATGAAAAAGCTATAGAAAATTTCAAGTATATGATATATGGGTGCTTTGAAAAGGCTGAGGAATGGGTATAGAAGATTTCAAGAAAATGTGAAATGGTGGAATTGTGGATGCATGCAACCTACTTGAAGAAATGCCTATTTGAGCTGTTGAACCAAATCCCACAATTTTAATTGGCTTCATTCCTCTAGGCATAGTCTCCCTTACCTTCATCTTCTATATTTTTCATATTTGTATTCTTCATTTGCAATATAATATAATTTTGAACCACCAAATAGTTATACAATTGGATATTTAACGAAACCTAATTAGTGTAAAGTAATAAAACTCCACCTTGTGATTACGTAACCAAGTTACAATTTTACCCATCAACTATGGTTGTTACCATAAACCTTTAATTCTGCAACCATGGTAAAAATTTAAGTGCTTGTGTCTAAGGTATTGGCGTAGAGTTAGATGAATTGTAAAAAAAAAACCATTTTTCTCTACCTTTCAAAGTTAGAAAAAACACAATATTCAAAGACTCATAAAACTATCTTCTAAACCCTAGAAAAGAGAGATGAAGTTTCGTCTTTGTTCCATATTATGTGGGGAGTCGTATTAAGCCTTAGATTGACCCCAATTGATTGTTGGTTCTCTCTTCGCCGCCCCTCTAGCAGTTGTGTTACCCCATTTTACATGTTTAGGAAGCTGCTAAAATTGAAAAGTTAGGTTTCATTTTGGTTCTCCATTTAGACCCTCAGAAACCAAATGCTTGTTTGCCTTGGAAAACCTATAGTATTTTTACTTAACAATGTCTTGGAACCTTCAGTTTAGGGAAAAAAACATTCCCGGATAGTTTGGCAAGGGGTTTTTGTAGGCCTGTGGTCGTTTTTGACTAGGTCAAATTAGATCAATTACTATCAGTGGCTCCAAAAATCCAATCATTGTTTGTAACCCATTTGTCAATTCTAAGTTCCATCCAATTTGGTGAGTTCTCGATATTTAGGAGATCATGTAGAAAATTTTTTTATTGATTGGTTTCTTAGCTCTCGAGCTAAAATTTGGTTAATTTGCAACTTGTTCACTTACAACCAATGGCCACAGAAAACTAGTCACAATTTGTAAACCGTTTTCTACTTCTGAATTCTATAAGTTCCTGTAAATTCTTGGTATAGAGGAGTACACGAAGAAACTTAACCATTGTGTTCTTGCTCATTGAAATAAATTTTTGAACATGTTTCCTCAGCCTCTAATCCAAATTTAGACGTTTTTGAAGCTATTAGAAAAATATAAAATAAGGCCAAAAGATCCTAGTCAAGAAGATAAATTGTTGATTTTTTTTTTAAACTTATACATAGTTGTATGAAAACCCTCTCTTGTGGCTTGTGTGAAATGTGATTTTGGAAAAAAAATGTTTCTCTCTATTCTCTGTCTTCCCTATCTCTTTCTATCTCCTCCCTTGGATAAGAAATAAAATGAAATGAAATGAATATATGTACCTAACCCTCTCTTCTTACATGTACATTATTATTAATATGTAAATGGAAACTAAATATGATAATCATATTGGATTTAGGTGGATGCCATGGCAAATATTATTTGTTGACTCATGCTCACATGGTTTAGCCAGAGCAATAAGATGGCGAAATGGCATGGTTGTAATTCATTTTTGTATTGTTGAAATTATATATGATAATGAGAGAAAAAATATATATGTATTGTTACGTTTATAGTAAAGTGTCACTTTCCTAATTATTTTCAAATAAAAGATTGTCCTTGTCATGCATCAAGTTTAAATAAACCCGTAATTGTTCTTTAATATCTATTTTTAAAAATAATTACTCAAATATTATTTAATTTTCTTTGTGACCTCATTTATAGATATGTTGTGAAACCTATATCAAGTATGGTAGAAATAAGTATCTCTATATAAATTAAAATGGAATTGTGCTCTAAACCCTTTAATTCTACATCCTCCTCGATTTATTACATGGCTAGTAGGTGAGCCTTGACACTAGACATTTGAGAGAAACTTGAGTGACCCCCACTTTGACCATGACCATCCTAAGAATGGGTGCTAGCATTTACCAACTAATAGTTTTACCCTCGGTGTCATGCTTCGATAGAATCTCGTGATGACGGTTTGTGAGCTTGTGTTTCACTTTGCAAATATTGCATCTAGTATAAAATTCTAAACTTGGTCCTAATAAGGTGTTGAACCTAATGTAAATTAAAACTCATGATTCATCCCATAGACTTAGCGTTAAGCATGTTATGTACTTATGAAATGAGGGTTTGGGACATGAGTAGAACCCACGTCATAAGATACCTATGTATGAAACTTGTGAGTTTGAATTAATTTCTCCTAACAAATAGGGATATTATCATGGTAGGAGTGTTATAGTTGTGTATAACTTGTAGTGTAAGCATATTGTCTTCTGTAGTTAATCTTTTGGTATGGTGTAGGTCCTTTTGGTGCTAATGTGAATTAGTCAAATATGGACATCCTATAAGAATTAGGATAAGTCATACAATTAATATATTTTGTCGAGTGAGAAGGGTAGTTGCTAGAAGATCATAGGGTGTAAAAAAATTATAATTACATATCACCTTGTAATACACATCTAATACTTAAATTACCCAATAATAATCCAAGCTTGGTTAAGTGTGAAATCCTACCCCTTAGGATCCCTCGTGACTCAGTAAAGGACAAAGAGTATATGCACCTTAGTTGTTTTAACAAGAAGTCACTATGAAGTCAACGTAATGATGTAAGGGATTATAGGAACATGAGAGGATAATTTTGGAACTGTTATTAAATTTCACATACACTTGAATGATGTCAACTTTCTAAGATGACTAAGATGATTTTTATAACAAATAAAAAGTAAGATAATGTCTCCTGATTGATATTTTAACCTAGTAAATGGGAAACTTGTGATACGTAAGGGATGAAAATAATCACCACACCCCTCAATGTGGTTTAAAAAATATTATTAAATGACCAAAATTAAGAAAAATGAAACTTGAGGATTGACCCTTTTGACTCGAGGAAAATCCTCTACTGTGTATCATGATCAATGCAAGCTAAATATCTAAGGGAAGTAGTTAGAATATATTGTTAGTTGTAATAAATTAAAGCAAATTAGTGTAACTCTAGTGCATACATGTTATTATGAAAAGAATTTCTAACCTTTTTACCTTTGAACTAATAAACTTACTTTGTTCCATGTTAACGCTCCTTGTTGCAACTAAGTTAAAAAGAAAAGTCACATGGAACCATTACAAGTAAAATTTTAAGTAAGATAAAAATAAAGTTTCCTAGTTAAAGAAGAATGAAGGACTTCATGACAAGTTATTATGGGGTACATAAGGTGAATAAAAAAATATGACTGTAATATAAGTGTGAACCAGAAAATGGTGTCATAGATGGTGCTTATATGGGAGTTATACTATAGTTTAAATATTATATTGTGCCTTGTCATTTGGGGAAAGGTGTCTTTGATGTGCATCATGTATTTTTCATGATATCTATGTGGGATAATGTTTGTGCAAGTGTCTCATGTGTTATGTGTTATCCTAAGTAATCCCTTGTGTTGTCATGTATCAAGAAATGTAAGTCAAAAACATTTAATTCCTATATTTTAACTATTGTATTTGTCTGTCACATTTGTGGGGGTTACATATGGTATCAGAGCTAGGTTTATACTCTTGAACCTCTAGGATAGATTGGAGTTGTGATGGTTATGCATGGTGGTGGAGGAGATGGGAAGTGTAATGTGATAATATTGTTTTGATGTGACAACTTGTAATTGTGATCATTTGAATGTATTTATTGTTATCCCAAATTCACCCCTCGAGGTAATTTGGATAACTTACATAATTTATTCAGGATTGAGCAAGTAGAATTGGTTAGAGGCCCAAAAATCAGGTTTTGGGGGTCCCTTTGGCTCTTCTCTAACTTCCCGATGTCCCAGCCAATGGCGAGACAATTGGGATAAGAAAGCCCAAATCGGGTGATACGAAGAGAGGAGGCCTGCACTGTCCTAGTCAACACTTGACCTATAAACTTCAAACGATCATAACTTTTGACACAGAGCTCCATTTTTCACAAAAATTAAATGAGGATAGATATGTGAAAATAAAAGAAACATCTCCAGCTCCAATAAATCAAATACCCAATCCCGTTAAATGACAGAAATCCTTGGCAAACCCTAAACAACTGCCTACACTCATAATGCCATATCTTTTGCAATTCTCAACGAAAACACACAAAATTTGTACTGTTGGAATCATGGTCCCAAGCCCAACACAAAGAAATCAAGAAATATATAATTTGATGAAAAATGGATGTATATTTTTCCAAAAAAGTGGCTAGGTTCATAACACTATTTTATTTGGTAGTTAGGAGGCATTAAATGAAGCATGGGCAAACATTTCTCATTACTGCAAGTACTGGGATAGTATGGGGGGCCTTTTGCAAGAAAAAAAACATCATTTCACTTCATTTACTACCTCTTGCAAGTGGTGGGAAGATAAATATTGAGATTTTAATCTCTCTCTCTCTCTCTCTCTCTCTCTCTCTCTCTCTCTCTCTCTCTCTCTCTCTCTCTCTCTCTCTCTCTCTCTCTCTCTCTCTCTCTCTCCCCCTCAAAATTCTATAAATTGGAGTGATGGGCTCATTGTAAAGGGAGATCATTAATAGATTGAATTGTGTATATCAATGAAAGAAATAGATACAAGTTTGTGGATATCTCTTCCCCTGCTATGTTTTTTTGCATTCTTATTTCCCTTTCAATCTCATTGCCTATATATTGTGTCTATTCATGCTCTTGTAGGGATTCATTATCATTTTGTATGTATGAAATTTTGTTTTGAATGCATTTGATAAACTGTGGAGAACTATTATCACCCCTTCTAGCATGCACTTCGCATCTATTTTTCACACATTGTAATATTATTCTCATATTATCCTTTTTGATGTATAACCTCTTTAGCGTAAGCTCTGTTTCATTCACTCTCTCTCCTCGGTCCCTTGGAAAGTTAGAGTAGGACAAGATTTTTTTTCCTACATTAGAGATGATTGTGGCAGGTAGTTTAGAAGAAAGAACCAACTTTCTTTGTAGGTCTATCTCAAGTAGCAAGTCCTACAACTTGGAGATAGTACCCATGTTATCCAGTCACACTATGAGCTCAAGCATACACACTTGTACAAACCATAGGGTGCTATGATTTGCGATAACATATGTTGTGTTTCCACTTGGTGTGCATTATCTATGTTGTCGATGTGTATGGTGATGAGAGTTCTCTCTCTCTCATGGATTAAATGTGTATTACCCATACGTTACCACCTTGTTGGGTGAAAAAAATGTTAATGTGAACGGTGAAAGTGTGGTGGTGTTTCATCATCTTATGATGTTGTGTATTTGTATCAATGTGTTGTGTACCAAAGGGTGGTTCTTGATATTTTGTATCATATCGTGTTGTTGCCACCATATTGTGATGTATCATGATGTATGTCATGACAATTATTTTGTAATTGTGTATATGTACTGGCATTAATCACTATATTCATCATATCTATGTATTCATGTGTTATGTGATAAAATGTGTGTCGTGAATTAGGGGCATACGGTGATCATATGTCCCATGTTGTATGGTACTTGCAATTTTGGTGCATTGTGTGGAAATGTTGTGTGTTGTAAGTTGTGGAACATTGTTGTGTTATACCCTGTAATTTAGCTAGACGTAAAGACGTTATGGTGATTGTTTGTAAACAACATTATGTTAGTAATGTAGTTATGTGCTATATTTTTTACCTTACACTAGATGAACCTAAGGGAAGAAATCATTAAGAGTGTATGTGTGGAGAGAGGAGGTGTGGACTAGGGTTTTGTAATCTTGATCTAAGTATGAGTTAGGATGTGGAGTCTAATGTAGACTAAAAACCCAGCTTCTTTCGTTTAGAATACTTTGAGCTTGCTTAGTATATTATGGATGTGCACCACCTTAGGCTCAACTTATGTAAACTAGATTCCCTACTCTCTCCTATGTGGGTTGTCCATTAAACAATCCTATGTGATATTGACTATGTGGATCCTTGTATATGTGATTGGAGATATATGGAGATATGCTAATCATAGTTATATATATTTTGGAGAGATGAGGCTCAATATGCAAGTGTCAAAGAACTCGATGAGTACCCCTTTAGTGGCCAAATAAGGGCCACGTAGTGATCATAATGTGATATTTCTATGTTCATATTTTATTCGTAATTGACATTCTTCTCTTTTCTTGAAAGAACCAACAATTTTCTTCATTGATGTATTCTTAAATTTTGGGCATATAATTTGATTTGTGCTTACCAAATACCTTTGCATTATTGTGGATATATATCCATTTGTTTTTCTTAGTTTGAAAATTGTTTTTCAAGTTTAAAATTTTTCCACCTGATCCCAAGGCTTGGGATTTTTTCCACTTGAAATTTGAAACGAATTGTTATGTTGGTTATAATGTTGTTATGTGTTGGATTAAGGTCATGTGATTCACCATGGAGTGGTTGGACCTATGGAACCACTTTTTTGTATGGGGGTATGACCCAAGGGGGTCATAGGGATGTGTATTTTTTGAACTATAGATTACTATGCCACTTAGGTAGAGGTGATGGGGATCTATGTGCCTAGGGCCATAGGGTGACCTGACCTCATTAAATGGAGAAATAAGGAGATGGGGCTCTATGGTTGAGTGACCTAATATGGAGAAATAAGGAGATGGGGCTCTATGGTTGAGTGACCCGATATGGAGAAATAAGGAGATGGGGCTTTATGGTTTAGTGAATCGATATGGATAAATAAGGTGATAAGGCTCTATGGTGAGTGGCCCAACTTGGTTTTGGCACTATGATTCTTTCTCTTTTGGAGGTATATGGATTGTTTGTTGATGCAAAATCACAAAGACCCCCAAATGGCCTTAGATCTAAGTGGGGCATCTGTGTGATCACGTAACATGGGACCATCTCCCAAGTTGTGGGACTTGCAGACTTGAGATGGCCCTCTAGAGCAAGCTGACTTCTTCTTCCTAAACTACCTGCCACAAGCTACTCTAGTGCAGGAAAACTATCTAAACCTAATCTAACCTTCCAAGGGACTAGGGAGATAAAATGCATTAAAAAAAAAGCCTACACTAAAATAGTGATACACCAAAGAAGGAGGTTTTTGGTCACAATATCCACTGCCTGAAATGGAGAGAGGTGAGAAAAGGAGAGGGTGGACAAGATGCACCATAAACCAAAGATGAAGTTCACACATAACACCAATTCAACCCATTAAACATGACTCCCAAAACTTGCAATCAAGATCGTAAGTATGCACAATATACCCTACAATGATGAGAGGCAAGAAGAGACAATAAAATAAGGAAGGATGGACAAAAGCATAAAATAATAGATTTTATTGCTCCAAGAGTTCACACGGTACATCATCAATGGGAAAGAGGAAAGAAAATTCCATTACAGAGCTAAGAGAGGAGGCTTAGTCTCCACTTTCCACCCTAGGGAAGAAAGAGAGAGGGGGAAGGAGAGAAACAATGACCAACCTTTTGAAATATGCCCCTCCTTTACAATATATAGAAGAATGAGAGGAGAGAGGGAAGAATTTGAATCCTGCTCCAACCACCCTTGGAAGAGCATTGAATCCACCAATTCCAACCACTCCGAGAAAGCATTGAAATCCATCTGGTAACACCGATGGGCTTCACTACAAGACCCATGACTCCATGTGTTGTTCCTTGCTGGGAAAGAAAGGAATCCATTCTTCATCATGGTGGTAGGTGGGAGACTTGATAACCTCGAAAATGGTGGCGGTGAGTAGAAGGAGCCGAGAGCTTTCCAAAACGTCCTCCCACTCAAATACGAGCTCCCAATTGAAAGTTATGGCTACCTAAAGGTGTTTTGTGTTTGGGGTCTATTTACACAAGGTCCACATGGCAGCCCTGCGTCTTAATATTTCGCCCCCTCCTTTCACTCTTGAAGTTACATCGAGGATACATGATGAACCTTTACGGGACTACTTTGTTTCCTTTGTTCTTTTCCTAAGCCCTTACTATAAGCGAGAGACACCGTGCCCGACCCAAGACACGTGGTGATGTGGCGCTTGTTTGGGACCCGCCTCTTAATTTTACCTCCGGGTTACGCTGAAATGTTGCTTGATCCTTCCGCTAATCCTAGAATTTTCAACAGCTGAATCTATTTTTCTTTGGGCTTGACTACGTGGTGGTTTGGTGCTTATTTGGGAACTGCGCTTGGACCTAACCGTTAGAGGTGTGTTGTTTGGACACGTGAAGGCTTCCACTAGCTCTTCTATAATTAGCCAATTCAATGGTTTGAGCTCTGCCCCCCTTTTGACTTCCGCCACATGGTGAACTTGTGCTCATTTAGGGACTATCTTTGGATTTTAATCTTGAAGATGCGTCATGCCGACGTGTGGAGGATTCCTTTGACCTATCCCGAGCTTGGAATTTTCAGCACTGGTGTCCCCTTTTATACCTTGGACACGTGGAGGACTGGGTGCTATTTCAGTGGTCTTTATATGGGTCATGCCTTTGGAGTTACATGATGAGTCACATGGCACCTTCCGTGGCTCGCTTTACTTTCCTCATGTTCTATCCAAGTCATTTATGTTTGACAAAGGATTTATATCTCACCCAAGACACGTGGAGGTTTCTCGATGACTCGTAATACTTAGTTGATTCAACGACCGGTTCTACCTCTACTTGGACCCCTAGCCACGTGGCAAGCCCGTGCACACTTGGAGACCCCACCTTGGATTCTATCCTTGGATTTGCGCCGATGAGGCACGTGGTACCCTCTACGGGTCTATGATTTATTTAGCCGAATCAACGGCCGATGAGACCCTTTTTAGACCTTTACTACGTGGTGGGTCAAGCGCTCATTTGGGACCACCTTTCAGGCTTGACCTTTGAAGATGCATCGATTAGACACTGAGGCCGCCATTGACCCTATTGTAATTATCCAATTTGGGCTTGCTCCTCTACCTCTATTTTTGGTTGGGTCCCTTCTGTTGGTACCCAAATTTGTTTTCCTTTTCAAGCCAAGAAACAACATTGATTTAAGGTAAGAGAACCTATTTTGTAACCTCATGTTATTTGAAAGGAGATACAAGTACCCTTCTTTTGCATAATTTTTTAGAGAAGAGCTTGGGAAAATATGATCAACACACTAGATCTCGACTCTCATGAATTGTAACTTCCGGATCATGGAGATACTTTCACAACAAGGCAAAGGTTACTAAAGACATTTGAGACCCCGATCTATCCCGCACACTTTTTGCAAATGGATTTTCGTCATATGTGGGTATACAGAGAAATATAGGGATAGTATGGATGGGATTGGATGTTTTAAATAGATTTTGGTGGGAGGGGAGACATGATGGACTTGACTCACCAAATCCTTGAGAGCTTATGAAAAATGGAAAGATTCAATCAACAAAATGCCACAAAAAGTTAAATTGTTTCCTCAACTAGAATATGTGCTTCAATGGAGGCCCAGATCAGCACTCTTTCACACAACTTGTGGGATTCTGTCATGAAGGCTCAGTCAGAGGACCCAATAAAGCACCAAGATTTAAACCAAGTCATGCCTGAGGTACACCCAGAGGCTTACAGATAATCTCTATCAACAAAATGAAAGAAAAGTGATTTTAAACCATTTATCCCATTCCCAGATGAAGGCTCTTCTGAGAAATGAAATTGTAGATGCCACTAAACTATCACAAGTTGAGAGACTATGTGATTGGACTATATTTTGGTACAAGATTGCAATAGAAACAAGAAAAACTACCCATATGCATTCAGAAATGAAATAAATACACTTTACTCAAGATTAACATAGAATAACTCAAAGTTTGATCAAATTTATCAACAAGGGAAAGTTTTCTAAAACAATCTCAAAGCTTGTCAATGGTTACACTTGCAACCACCTTGACACGATCAAATTTGACACAAAGAGAGATATACAAGATTCTCTGAGATGACTTCTCAAAATGGATGGGCTCTGTCAAGCTTTTTCTGCTAGAAAAATCAGTCTGATCTTTCCAAAACTCCCAACCATTTGCATGAAAAATTTGTGCCATTTATAACATTTACAATAGAGCCCCTTCTCCCCAAAAGACAAAAAAACATTTAATGCACTAGTGTTTGCCATGATTCTTTCGTGATTCTCAAAATCAATCTGCAAAAAGTCTCTAGGTGCTCGAGGGGGTAGATTTCATCAAATGCCTCCCGCATTCAACTCTTCACTCTGTAGATCACTCTTCCTTCAATTTTCCAACCACTTCTGCCCTTAATCTGTCAAATTTGGCTCCTTGCGTGCTTGGGAGAAGAAAAATGGAAAATCCGATCGGGCACGAAAGTCAGACCATTTTAATGGCGAAAGACACCTTCCAGATCTTCCCACCAAACTTCAGATATCAACATTAACTTCCTTCTCTACTTGGCATGTAGAAAAAACCAAGAAATCATGAAAACTCACACTTCCGACATGTTGCAGAAAAATGGAGGGAAAATCAGATTTCGACTCTCAACTATCGTTGATCTTTACTTTGAATTTGGGTCATCCACGTGGAAGATCCAAACTTAAAAATAGACCCGGGGGCTTCCTCTGACTTTTTACAACTTTTGGGAAAATTTCATATTTTTCTCCACATCTCCACCCTCGGGAAATGAGCCTAACACGTGTCCTAAGGTGGGCCCCAGTGGGACCATGGCCAAATTATGACATTTCACTCCCCTTTTGGAAAAGGGAAAATTTTCCAAGTTTTCCCCATAGCTCCGCCCTTGAAAAAATGGGCCTGACACGTGTCTAAATATGATTGCAGCGGAACAACACTTCCCTTTTTACTTTTGGCCCCTTTTTCCCAAAAGGAATTTTTTCAAATTTCCCCGATAGTCCACACTCCACCATTGACTGACTGGAGCAAGCTTTGACTTTTCCTTTATTGGGCTTATGGGCCATTTTGAGATTTTAATCCTTTTGATGTTAAGAGGAAAAAAATCCAATTTTCCTCCAATGGTCCGCTTCCCCATCTCTTTGACTTTTCAAACCACCACGTGTCACCATGGCGCACCTTGAGATGGTCCCAAAAATTTAATACCTTGAATGAGCACAAGTTCACCACGTGTCCTACTCCAGAAAATTTAACTCTGGGATGCTTAAAGCTCAAAAAAGGTGCCACATGTCATGCTCCGAGGCAGTCTCCTTTGGCCATTGAAAATTCTAAGTAAAATTCAAAGTGAGCGGAGGCCTCCACATGTCATCTTGTAGGTCAAAGTGAGACTTTTCCTACCCTTAAATTTGCTCCAATCAGAGCCTGGCGGGGCTGCGGGGTGGGTTCAAACTTTTTTTTTGCCAAAGTAGCCAAAAAGGAACAAGTTCAAAAATAGACCCACCATGCCCCATCCAATTGGAAGAAGCCACGTAAGCACCAAAAGAACCAATGAGAAATGAGCGGAGCCACGGGACCAACTTTTTCCTTTTCACCAAAAAGGTAAAAAGTGATAAGTTAAAGCATTCACCTACCATCCCCTGACCAACCAAAAGAAGCCACGTCCCTTGTCGATGCAAGGATGCAAATTTGACTGGGAGAAAATGCCCGTCAAACCATAAAATACAGAAAAATGATCATTCGAGCTAGAAAATGAAAATTTCTTCAAGGACAGAGAGTTTAGAAATGTTTACAAGACTCAAATATGTTTTTCAAAGATACATCCACTCATTTTCTTCAAGTATTTAGGGTAGAAATGACAAGGAAGACAAATCCCAAGGCTGTGGAGACCGAAAGGTATGATAAAACCTGAGTTTTTGGACTTTTCCAGAGGAACAAAGAAACAAGGAGCAAACCATGGACCCATAAGTGATATATGACTCAGAACAGATTAAAAATGGTAACAAGGATTAACCAGGCACAACACGGGGAAAAGGAAAGTGACAGAGGCCATAAATCAATAGATTTTCAAAGGAAAACTAGGGCGAGACTATTTTGAGCACCAACATCGGCTCCGACTTGGGGATGGGCACTCCCTGCGAGTGCCAAAAGAACAAAAGTAGACCAAGTGCCAAAATATCCATTGGGCAAAAAGTCATCTTTGTAGGGTAGAGCAGAGAGCCATCTTAAAAAACAAATAGAGAAACCAACAAAAACAGTCACCGAGGACCAGAATAAGAAAAAATAGAAAAAATAGGGAACAAACAACAAACTATACACTATACAGAAGACTTTTTCTGATTTAAAGAAAATAATCAAGGAAACAATTCAAGTGCCTACCATCCTGGATATGACCATGCCAAGAGGTTTTGATATGTTTTCATCAACTGGAAGTAGACCTCTTTTTCTTCTTTTTTCTGTTTGTAAACCACCCATCTTCTCTGAAGCTCCTCCATTGTGTTTAAGTCAAATTCTTTGACATTCTTCAAGGCTGAAACACAGACCAAATTCCCAAAAAAAGCAGCATACTTAGGAGCTCTATTTTCAACACTCTCATACTCCCTAAATCCACAAAGCTCACAAAATTGTTAAGATCAACATCTTCTTGCAAAACTTCATAAGATGCATTGCTTGGGTCTTCAATCAAGTACATCATCTTCTTCTCTCCATACAATTTCACCAAGTTTCCTTCAATGGGGATAGTGGCATAAGACATGTCCATTTGCACACTACCACCAACACTTGCTGCCCACTTTCTTGACAACAACATCCCCCACTTGGCAGGGTAGTCAACAATGACTACATCAAGCTTTAAGTTCCTTCCAGGATAAGATGCAAGTTGCACTACTAGATCTTTGACACACCCCACCACTGGCACCTCTCTAGAGTCCATGGCAGTGCACTTCCCATATGTTTTTGTTACTTTGATACCTAATTCATTCATGACCTCAAGAGGCATGACATTACATGAAGCTCCAGAATCAAACATATAGTTATGTAACAACTTGTCTTTGATAACCAGGGTAGTGAAAAATGGATCCACATTCAGCTGGGATTTAACCAAAGAAGTTCCTAAATAAACCTCTGGTGGTTCCCCCAGCTCTTCCAATACTTGTGGCTTTTCCAACTCTACAATGGTAAGGGGAACCTCAACCTTGTTTACATCTCTTGCCTTGTATGATCTCTCCCCCTTTGAATCCCAAATATTCAAAAGCCCTCTTCTTGTGCTCAGGGATCCTAAGCAGCTCAACAATTGGGATAGAATTTTGATTTGACTCAAAATTTGGGCTATGTCATATGGAGAAAATTTGGGTAGAGCAGCACTAGGGGAAAGATTGGCAAATTCATCAGATGGAATGGGATTCTTTTCATTTTGGGCATGGGGAGGAACACAAGTTTTTCTTGGGAAACAAGCTCTCTGCCAGATGCATTTTTCTTTGGGGTTTCTTTGGTAAGCACTTGGAAATTTTGACTTGGCTTGTGGCCCCTTGGTAGCTTTACTTCTGGTATTGTGCTCCTTTTCTTGGGAAACTACAACATTCATTAATAGCTACCTATCTTCTTCTGAGGGAACTCCTCCATCATACTTTTCAATCATTAATGCCCTCAAGTATTCAAAATCATTAGTGGGAATTCAAAAGCTTGTACAATGTCTACTTCTAAAGTATGAGAGGGGGAAGAAGAGGTACCCGGTGGATGCAATCCCAAAAAGTGGCAGCAGTTCTAGCACTTATTACCTCAGTTGAAGTTTCTTCCCTTGGAGAAACTCGCAGGGATCTCCATCATGCAGCATCATCATCATTATCATCATCAGTTGCTTCTTCTTCTTCTTTTTGATCTTCTTCACAAGGAGCATGGGGCATGAAACATTTGTCACACCAATCAATGACCTTTGTTTCTTCCACAACAACAACTCTAGCAGCCAAAGGATCAGGCACCATTCTATTTTCTCTACCTTGGGGCTTCCTATTCCCAAATCCAACAACTCCTTTGCCTCTGTCATCAATTCTTTGATGATTTGTAAATCTATCTTGGCCTTGTTTCTTGTGTTGTCCTTGTGAGCTCTTCCCAACTCCTTTCTCACTTAGGCTAATTTGTAGGAGATCTCTTTGACAACCCCTGCCAAAGTTTCACAACCTCTTCCAAATCAGCAGCCTTGCTTGTTTGGGGCTTTTCTGGGTTAACCAACTTTACACCTTCCTCTTTGGAGGTTTTCCAATTGCCTTGATATTATTTTCTATTTGCAAATCCATGGTGAAGGCCTACCTCAAATTTGTGGGGTTTTTGTCTCTTAAATAATATGCAGCCTTTTTATCAAATGCATCAGTATATTTGATTAAACATGACTCATCACAAGGCCTTATTCTAACAGAAATATTCTCAAGGTCTTATTAAACCTTGTGTTGAAATCATGTACCAACTCATTAGGGTTCTTTTTGATATTTTCAAACTTCGATAAAGAAACCTAGGTCATTCCTATCACCATATTAAATCTAAATGCATTGTTCATCTCATCCCAGAATCAATAGAATTATCTGGCAATGCTTTATACCAGTCCCTAGCATCCTCTTCCAAGGTATGGATAAATAGCTTGATATACACATCTTCATGTTCAATCTCAAAATCTTCCATCATATTGATAAAAAGCTTTAGATGTTGATCACCAGTAATAGCATTATTTCCCTGGAACTTTGGCATTCTGTTCCTTACATCTTGAGGCACTAGCATTTGGATATCCAAGCCATTCCCACAAAATTTATAGGCCCAAAGGTGTTTACAACAAAAGGGGGTCTGGGTTGAGCCATATTGATTTGAGGAGGTGACCTTGGAGGGGTGACAAATTGATAGGGGGAAGGTTCTTGGAACATAGAGTATAATTTTCAAAATGGATACCCCCAAAGGCCTTGTTTCTTGGAGATCTCTATCAACCTCAGAAAACACAGGAGCAGAGTGTGAAGCAAACCTTTCAAAATCAAATGAAGGCCCCTCTCTAGCTAGAGAGTTCAATTCCACAAAGAGGCTACCTGATTCAAAGTCACTAGAATGGCAGTCTTCAATGATAGGCCATTCACTTTCATCAATAGAGATCCCTCTTCTTGTCTGCTGATCTCCAACAACTCTCCAAGATTTTCTTCCTTCTGATTTTGCTTTTCCTAGCTCTGAAACAATGTCCTAGCAGGATCCCTAGCAAAGAAATATCTTCTTCCCTCCAACTTTGCAAATATTAGTAACAGATCTGATTTTGACAGAGTTTTAAGACACTGGTACTTTTTAAGAATCAGATCAACAGGAGTCACCACTAAGGAATTTCACCTTAGTTGTGTAGATGCACTAAATATGATCTGTCAAAGGTATGATCAATGCAAGAAACTGAAATGGAAAGTTTCTGACCTTTCTTCACCCAGATTTATCAAATGAAAGCTAGTGCACTAGGTGTGGGAACTGAAAGAATTACACACAACACTTAGAGCATACAAGAAGTGTTTTACCAGGTTCTTGATTTTGAACTGAGAATCCCCAACAACGGTGCCACTATGTTGGTGTTGTTGATGGGTCAAATAGATATGGCTTCAAATATGTATGCACGTGGATTAAATTGAACTAAGTTCCCGACAATGTAAATCAATCCCCAGAAAATGCCACTAATGTTGGTACCCAAATTTGTTCTCCTTTTCAAGCCAAATTGTTCCCAACAACAAAATAGTCCCTTTGAACGCGTGGAGCTTAGAGCCAAGCAGCAAATATTGATTCAACAAGGAGCTTAGAGGCAGATATCATAAATATATGTCATTTTGTAGCCGGGGAGGAGGTCTATCGTCCCTTTGTTACTTGGATTTTTGGAGAGATGGGTAGCACCTTAAAAGGATATGATCTTATCCTAACTATTTTAGGTTGTGCCTTTCAACCAAGGTAAGAGAACCTATTTTGTAACCTTTGTTATTTGAAAGGAGATACAAGTACCCTTCTTTTGCATAAATTTTGTAGAGAAGACCTTGGGAAAATATGATCAACACACCAGATCTGACTCTCACAGTTGTCACTTCCAGATCATGGAGATACTTTCACAACAAGGCAAAGGTTACTAAAGACATTTGAGACCCTGATCTATCCTACATACTTTGGCAAATGGATTTTGGTCTTATGTGGGTATATAGAGAAAACAGGGGTAGTATGGATGGGATTGGATGTTTTAAATAGATTTTGGTGGGAGGGGAGATAGGATGACTTGACTCACCAGATCCTTGAGAGCTTATGCAAAATGGAAAGATTCAATCAACAAAATGCCACAAAAAGTTAAATTGTTTCCTCAACTAGAATATGTGCTTCAATGGAGGCCCAATTAGCACTCTTTCACACAACTTGTGGGATTCTATCAAAAGGCTCAAGTTAGAGGACCCAATAAAGCACCAAGATTTAAACCAAGTCACACTGCCTGAGGTACACCCAGGCTTACAGATAATCTCTATCAACAAAATGAAAGAAAAGTGATTTTAAACCATTTATCCCATTCCCAGATGAAGGCTCTTCTGAGAAATGAAATTGCAGATGCCACTAAACTATCACAAGGACTGAGACCTATGTGATTGGACTATATTTTGGTACAAGATTGCAATAGAAACAAGAAAAACTACCCGTATGCATTTAGAGATGAAATAAATACACTTTACTCAAGATTACACAAAAATAACTCAAAGTTTGATCAAATTTATCAGCAAGGGAAAGTTTCTAGAACAATCTCAAAGCTTGTCAATGGTTGTACACTTGCAACCACCTTGACACGATCAAATTTGATACAAAGAGAGATATACAAGGCTTTCTCTAGATGGCTTCTCAAAATGGATGGGCTCTTGTCAAGATTTTTTTGCTAGAAAAATCAGTCTATGATCTTTTTCAAAACTCCCAACCATTTGCATGAAAAATTTGTGCCATTTATAACATTTACAATAGAGCCCCTTCTCCCCAAAAGACAAAAACATTTAATGCACTAGTGTTCACCATGATTCTTTCATGATTCTCATAATCAAATCTGCAAAAAGTCTCTAGGTGCTCGAGGGGGTAGATTTCATCAAATGCCTCCCGCATTCAACTCCTTGCTCTGGTAGATCACTCTTCCTTCAATTTTCCAACCACTTCCACCCCTAATCTGTCAAATCGGCTCCTTGCGTGCTTGGGAGAAGAAAAATGGAAAATCGATCGGGCACAAAGTCAGACCATTTTAATGGCGAAAGACACCTTCCAGATCTTCCCACCAAACTTTAGATATCAACATTAACTTCCTTCTCTACTTGGCATGTAGAAAAAACCAAGAAATCATGAAAACTCGCACTTCCAGACATGTTGCAGAGAAATGGAGGGAAAATCATATTTTGACTCTCAACTACCGTTGATCTTTACTTTGAATTTGGGCCATCCACGTGGAAGATCCAAACTTAAAAACAAACCCGGGGCTTCCTCTGACTTTTTACAACTTTTGGGAAAATTTCATATTTTTCTCTACATCTCTGCCCTCAAGAAATGAGCCTGACACGTGTCCTAAGGTGGGCCCCAATGGGACCATGGCCAAATCTGACATTTCACTCCCCTTTTGGAAAAGGAAAATTTTCCAAGTTTTCCCCATAGCTCCACCCTTGAAAAAATGGGCCTGACACGTGTCTAAATATGATTGCAGTGGAACAACTTCCCTTTTACTTTTGGCCCCTTTTTCCCAAAAGGAAATTTTTCCAAATTTCCCCGATAGTCCACACCTCCGTCGTTGACTGGAGCAAGCTTTGACTTTACCTTTATTGGGCTTGTGGGCCATTTTGAGATTTTAATCCTTTTGATGTTAAGAGGCAAAAAATCCAATTTTCCTCCGATGGTCCGCTTCCCCATCTCTTTGACTTTTCAAACCGCCACGTGTCACCATGATGCACCTTGAGATGGTCCCAAAAATTTAATACTTGAACAAGCACAAGATTTTCACGTGTCCTTCTCTTCATGGTAAAAATTGTCTCGAATGCTTAAAGCTCAAATGAAAGGCACCACGTGTCATGCTCTGAGGTAGTCTCCTTTGGCCGTTGAAAAGTCTAAGTAAAATTCAAGTGAGTGGAGGCCTCCACGTGTCATCTTACGGGTCAAAGTGAGACTTTTCCCTACCTTTAAATTTTCTCCAATCAGAGCCTGGCGGGGCCGTGGGGCAAGTTCAAACTTTTTCCAAAGTAGCCAAAAAGAACAAGTTCAAAAACAGACCCGCCACGCCCCATCCAATTGGAAGAAGCCACGTAAGCACCAAAAGAACCAATGAGAAATGAGTGGAGCCACGGGACCAATTTTTCCTTTTCGCCAAAAAGGAAAAAAGTGATAAGTTAAAGCATTCACCCGCCATCCCCTGACCAACCAAAAGAATCCACGTCCCCTGTCGATGCAAGGATGCAAATTTGACCAGGAGAAAATGCTTCAAACCGTAAAATATAGAAAAATGATCATTCGAGCTAGAAAATGAAAATTTCTTCAAGGACAGAGTTTAGAAATGTTTACAAGGCTCAAATATGTTTTTCAAAGATACATCCACTCATTTTCTTCAAGTATTTAGGGCAGAAATGACAAGGAAGACAAATCCCACTGTGGAGACCGAAAGGTATGATAAAACCTGAATTTTTGGACTTTTCCAGAGGAACAAAGAAACAAGGAGCAAACCATGGACCCATAAGTGATATACGACTTAGAAAAAATTAAAAATGGTAACAAGGATTAACCAGCAACAACACGGGGAAAAGGAACTCTATTTTTCTACACCTTTTGAATTGCCCTCATCGACACATGGCGCCTTCCCGAGTCGACTCGTATGTAAAGTTTGAAAACTTCAAGCTCTTTCTCTTATTCTCTCTGTTGAACCTCTAGTTTCCTTTGATGGTGTTGGCCTCATTTTCTGACCCTACCCCTCCATTGTCGAGTCCTCTTGCCCCTTAGATTTGGGATCGGTTGTCAGATTTGAAATGTGGGCTCACATGACTAAACCGACCCTTCGATTATCTCCTGTGCAAGGTCGTGTTTGATCAATTTTGCCGGGGAAATTGGGATAACAGTTTGGTGACTCATGAGGACATCTACCTGCTAGATGAAGTGATTAGTGGCCTTGAAGTATCCATTAGGCATGGAGTCATGAATGATAGCTTGGTACTGATCTTGTCCCCAAACCGTGATCCCGATTGCTGTGCTTGTGACCCTGAGCTTACCCCATTTTCCGCACTCTCAATTTTCATAAGAAAATATTGAAGATGAGGTTTCTGAGAATAGAAAATTTCATTGACTTGGGGCCTTCACCTGCTCTGAAATGGACTGTGGGCACACTGAACTACATAGTGATACAACCTTGGAGCAACAAAACACCACAACACCGCTATGTATAAAATTGAAAATCATACACACCCCAAGTGGGATATGTAGAGTGTGCAAAAGCACTTATTTTGCTAAAAGAAAACCTACCTACTCTACGCTAACCGAAATAAAGGAGACGCAAAACAATCCTGGAACCGATAGGGAGAAGTAGCTCCCCTTCCTCACAAACTACAACCATGTAGTTTATTTGGTACTAAACATGGTTGGAAATGAGAGTAAAAACCACCTGGCCAATGGTGTTTCACCCTCCTCAAAGTGTCAATGAACAAAATGTACATCTCCTGCAATTTTTTTGTGTTTGGATCTAGGAGGTGGTGTTGCTTGACCTTTGGTGCTTTGTAGCTCAACGTCATGCTCTGAAATGAGCATGACCAATGGCAACTCTCTTGGCTCCAATGAAGCCAAGTACTGATTGGCACTGATTGGGCACGGTCTGGTCCCTTAAATGTGCCCATGGTTCTAAATTTCGACTCCAAGGATGGAGTCTTCTCACAGACCTTCTTGGGTGGATGGTGTGGGAGAGATGGGATCTTTGTACTCTTTTCCTTCCTCTAGTGGCAATGAAACTCCTCCATGGATTCATCAATCAAATCAAGCCTTTCAAATGAAAGAAAAAAATCTTCAATAATGCTTTCTTCATCAAGTGACTTCAACTCTGATTTGATCTCTTCCAGTTGCTCCTCTTTGGTGGCAGGTTCTTGTGGTTGAAGGATGAATGATGGGGAAGTGAATGTTGTAATTTCTATGGGCCCCTCCTCATCAAAAAATTCCTCCAAGTCTGATAATAGATCAAACTCTTCGATGTCTTGCTGCAAGTGTGAATTCCATGAGGGGAATGAAGTCATGATTGCACAACTTCATAGAATGGAAGAGAAGATGGAAGATGTAGAAAGAAGAATGGGTGAAAATGGATGGGAAGAAGGTCTAGAACTCGAGAACGGGTTGTTGACCAAATGGAGTCACCAGATGTGCTTGAAATTACCTCCAAAGGCTGAAATATTCACCAAGAGCACATAAATTTTGATGAAATGAAGTGGTAAGGTGCTTCAGACTTGTCCCACCAGGCATGCCAAAATTGTTGATGCAAAATCACATAGTACCCCAATGGCCTCGGATCTGAGTGGGGCATCCGGTGTGACTGCATAACATGGGACCATCTCTCAAGCTGTGGGAATTTTAGAGTTGAGATGGCCCTCTAGAGAAAGTTGGCTTCTTCTTCCTAAACTACCTGCCATAAGCTACTCTAGTGCAGAAAACTATCTAATCCTAATCTAACCTTCCAAGGGACCAAGGAGAGAAAGTGCATGAAAACAAAGCCTACACTAAAATGGTGATACACCAAAGAAGGAGGTTTGTGGTCATAATCTCTCATTACCTGAAATGGAGAGAGGGTGAGCAAAGGAGAGGGTGGACAAGATGCACCACAAACCAAAGATGAAGTTCACATGGAACACCACTTCAACCCATTAAACACGGCTCCCAAAACCTGCAATCGACATCAAAATTATGTACAATATACCCTACAATGATGAGAGGCATGAAGAGACAATAAAATAAGGAAGAATGGACACAAGCATCACAAAATAGATTTTATTGCTCCAAGAGTTCGCGGTACATCATCGCTTAGTAAGAGGTAAGAAAATGACATTACAGATCCAAGAGAGGAGGCTTAGACTCTACTTTCTACCCTAGGGAAGAAAGAGAGAGGGGGAAGGAGAGAAACAATGACCAACCTTTTTAAATATTCCCCTCCTTTACAATATATAGAAGAATGAGAGAAGGAGAGAGGGAAGAATTCAAATTCTACTTCAACCACCCCTGGAAGAGCATTGAATCCACCTACTCCAACCACTCCAGAAAGCATTGAAATCCACTTGTAACAATGATGGGCTTCACTACAAGACCCATGCCCCATGTGTTGTTCCTTGCTAGGTAAGAAAGGAGTCCATTCTTCATCATGGTGGCAGGTGGGAGACTTGATGCTGACCTCGAAAATAGTGGACCGGATCATTAATGGTGGCAAGTGAGTAGCAGGCGCCGAGAGCTTTCAAAAACATCCCCTTTCACTCAAATCTGAGCTCTCGCTTAAAAGTCATGACCGCCTAAAGGTGCTTTGGGTTTGGGGTCTTTTTGCGCAATGTCCACGTGGCATCCCCATGCGTCTTAATATTTTTCCCCCTCCTTTCACTCTTGAAGTTACACTAAGGAGACATGTGGCACCTTATACGGGCCTGCTCTATTTCCTTTTTTCTTTGCCTAAGCCCTTCTTATTGGCAGAGACAATGTTCTGACGTAAGACATGTGGAAAGTTGGTGCTCATTTGGGACCTAACTCGAATTTTACCTCTAAAGTTGCTTGAACTCGACGTGTGGCTCCTTCCATCGGTCCTAGACTTTTCAACGGCGACTTTGTCTTTCTCGCACCTTGACTACATGGCAGATGGCGATCATTTGGGAAGCGTGCTTAGACCTGACCTTTGGAGTTGCACCATTTATACACATGGAGGCTTTCACTAGGTCTTATATACTTAGTTGATTCAATAGCCGGCTCGCCCGCTTTTGAATTTTGGCCACATTGAGCTTGTGCTCATTTGGGGACCCGCCTCGATTTTAACCTTAAAGATACGTCGTGCTGATGCATGGAGGCTTCCTTCGGCCTATCTCGAGCTTGGACTTTTCAACTCCCCATGTCCCCATTTCGCACCTTGGACATGTGGAGGACTCGACGCTAGTTCGTGGTCTTTCATGGGTCATGCATTTGAATTTACCCCGATGAGACACTTGCCACCTTCTGCGGCTCTACTTTAATTTCCCGTGTTCTACCCAAGTCCTTTGTGATTGATAAAGGATTTATGTCTAACTCGAGACACGTGTAGGATTCCGCCCGACTCTACAATACTTAGCCAATTCAAGAGTCGAATCTGCCTCCACTTGGACCCCTTACCACTTGGCGAGCCCACACACACTTGAGGACCTCGCCTTGGATTCTATCCTTGGAGTTACGCCGATGAGGCACGTGGCACCCTCCGCGGTCTGTTCTTTACTTAGCTGATTCAACAGCTAATGAGACCCTTTTTAGACTCTAAGTACGTGGTGGGATGGCACTCGTTTGGGACTCGCTTTCAAGATTGACCCTTCGAGATGCGCTGATTGGACGCATGAGGCCTTCGCCGACCACGTTGTAATTAGCCGATTTTGTCTTCGTTGACACATGGAAGCTTTGTGCTCATTTAGGGTCTTTGTTTTGCTGCGCCTTTTGGAATCGCACCAAGTTTACATGTGGTGCCTTCCATGACTCTACTCTATTTTACCCTAGTTGACTCGTATGTGAAGTCTATTAAATTTGAGCCCTTTCTATGATTCTCTCCTATTAAGCCTCTAGTTTCTTTTGACATCGTTGGCCTCCTTTACCGACCCCGCCCCTCCATTTTCGAGTCTACACTGCCCCTAATATTTGGGATCGGTTGTTAGATTTGAAATGTGGGCTCCCATGAATAAACTGACCCTTCGATTATCTCCTGTGCAAGGCCGTGTTTGATCAATTTTGTTGGGGGAATTGGGATAATAATTCTTTTGTAATGTTTTGGGAGGTAGATGGAGTTTTTTTGGATGTTTTGGGAGGTATGTGGAGTTAGTATTATGATTTATGTATACTTAATTGAGTCTAGTTATGTTTTGCGATGTTGAGAATTGATTCTTCTTATTGAAGGTATGATTTTGATCCCCTTTTTGACACAATGTAAGTACAAGCTTATGGTTTTGAGTTTCATGAAATATTTGTATGGGCACTATTGGGAATTATGTGTTGTTATAGTATGCTTATGTTATGAGTGCATTTTTGTCGTGGGTATGTGTGTGACAACTACTATGTTATGTGGACCATGTATGTTCCTTTCTGTGGTTTGGTTGAGTTCTTGTGATGTGATAAATTTACGTAGGTATGTAGTTATATGTCTTGTGGACCATTAGTGTTGTGTTTGGGCCTTGTGTGTGATGTGAGGTTGTGTTGGGCACCAAATAACATAAGTCAATCAACATTCTAAATAAGAATATTAATACCTTAAGAATAAGAAATACTTTAAACAAAAACACTAAGTGATAAAGTAAAAGAGAACTACCAATATTCTCAAAGCACATTAAGAGATTGTAAAATTACCTTCTTCCTTGTGTACAATTTTGTAACAAGTATAATTTTTCTGTTGGTGACATGAGTCATTGATTGATTCCTCCTTTCTCATGAGTACCTCTTTTAACCTTGGATTATATTGCATCAAGGATGATGCTCTTATAAGGGGAGGGAGATGTAGTTCCCATCGTCGATCATCAACTATTCTTCCTTTGTTATCGAAATTTGGAGGTCATAATAATATGTCTCTCTCCTCAGCGTGGGGACATTGTAGTTTTCTTCATGCATTATCGGATAGGATCTTGATCTCAAACCCCACTCATTATGATCTCGAACAAATTCTAGATTTTGTTGACCTTTGGGGATTTTCATATGAATCCTTCAATTTCTCGGGTTGTGATAATAACCATAATATTATAGGTTAATACAAATAATAGTTAAAATTTAAAATGAAACGAAAATGGATAAATGAGTAAAATAAAATATAAATATATATATTTAATAAATAAATAAACAATATAACAAAATAAGAAATATATATATATATATATATATATATATAAAGGGAAGGAATATGAAGGTTGTTTTAATGTGTTGGTTGGTGAATAGAGTAGATAACTCCATGTGAAGGCACACAAAGCTATATTTCTTGGGGAGGTGTGAAAGCATGGTGTTTACAGGCATGTGGGATGGGTTGTCAATTGGCAAAGCATGGGAAGTGACTCATCTACAACATCCTTTCAAACTGTCATTTTCCTTTCACAATAATACAAGCACTCTATTTGGGATCCAAGGCATTAACCACAATGAAACCCAAGTTAAAGTTACAAATTTAGTAGAAATTGGATAGTCATGCAGCGATGATTGGGTATATGCCCCATATTAAAATAATCAAAACATTGTGTGGAACTATGCTAAAGGTAGTTACAACTATTATCCATCCTTTAATCAATACCATTATGGGTTAAATAAGTCTTGCACGTTGAGAGAAATATAAACCCAATATTCCCTCATTTTACTATCCACAAATAAATCGATCTAGAGTTGTATTTGTGTTTGAAGTGGGTTCATTTGGCTCTAAAAATATCTACTTCATGCCACTTGTTTTTGTATAAAGAAGAAGAAGAAAAATATTGAGGTTTAGGAGGTGTTGTATTTAGGTGCATCGCCTAGCTGTATTGTATTTGTGTTTTCTACTTTTTAGCACATGTTATACATGCATGACCTAAGGTTTGTAGCTACCACTGAACTTTTCATGCTCAATATCTTTTATTTTGAGTGGTTTTTGTATTGTATAAGACATTGAAAGTGCCTTTCCTGTTATCCCACTTATCTCATTGGTGAGATTTGTTTCTTTCACACTTCCTCTGCATGAAATCCTCTGATTATCCATTCTCATCCAATTTCAATGGGATCCTAGAGTAACGTATAAGAAGGTATAAGGAAACAAAAATGGGATTTGTTGGAAAGGCTTTAGAAACCCCCATTAAATGTAGGCAACATATGTTAAATCTATTTACCGTTTTCCATTCTATAATAAATAAAGAGATTAAAAAAGAGGTGTCTCAAAAGGTAGAGAATGAAAATTTATCTTGTCTCATGTTGTAGTTTTAGAGATCTAATAGACATATAGAAAATATGGATGCCTACAAAAAGGACACATCAACATTTTGATAACACACCTTAGAAAGGGTTAGGTTCTTGAGTGTGTTGATTGATGGAAGTAATCACAATGGTAGTCGTGATGAGACTCAATGACTAATTGGGATATGAGTGGGAAAACCAAGGTTTTTTTAAGAAATGTCCTAAAGAGCCGATGGTATCCTTGGAGTGCCACAACTGTGCCTATGTGCCAATGGGTTTATTGAAAAAGGTTTGGAAAATTTCAATCATATGCAAAATGCGAGTGCTTCTAAAAGGCTACGGAATGGGTATAGAATATTTCAAGAAAATACGCAATGGTAGAATATTAGATACACGCAAACCAATTGTGAAATGCATATTTAAGATTCAAAACCAAATCCCAATATTTTTACTAGCTTCGTTCCTCCAGGCATGGTCTCCCTTACCTTCATCTTTTATAATTTTCATATTTTGGTTCTTCGTTTGCAATGTAATAGAATGTAGAACCACAAGATAGTTATAAAAATGGATATTTAACAAAACTTAATTATTGTAAAGTAATAAAATTCCACCTTGTGATTATGTAACCGAGTTATAATTTAACCATCAACCACGCTTTCTACAAAAACATTTTTATACTATGACCAGGGTATCAAAATTAGGTAATTTTGCTCGTTGGTATTGGCGAGAGTTAGGTGACTCGTCAAATTAATTTTTTATTTTTCTACCTTGCAAAGTTATAAAAAACACACTATTCAGAGAATCGCAAAATGACCTTCTGAACCCTAGAAAAGAGAAGTTTTGTTTTTTTTCCTTGTTATGTGGGGAGTCTTATTAAGCCTTAGATCGACCCTGATTGACTGTTAGTGTCACAGTTTTGAATTATAATTATAGTTAAATAATATATCAATTATTATATTTATCATACACCACTCCATATAAATAGGTATTTTCATCCCTATTTTTTCGTAAAACTACTTTCCGAACAATATCTCCATAGTCCTATTTTCGTGAATTATTTCAACAACTCTACTCACGTCATATAATAGCAAAATCCAATCTTCGAACTATTTTTGTTAAACACAACAATATTATAACAAACATATATAACTAAGTTATATTTTACCCTAGGGTAAATCATCCAAAATCATGTGAACATTAATATTCCTAACATTTCCCCCTTAATGTTCACATGGTGTAGTGCTCGCTTCCTTCGTTACCATGTGATATTGATTCTAATAATGTTAACTATATTATGGACATTGTTATGGTTTAATTTAGCATCATGTTAGATGTTAGATCATGGTTTATTGTGGACTTTGATTCATATATGGTGCATGATGATTATTAGAGACATTTTAGATATTGATGTTGATATATTGTTTGACATGTTTGCATTATAGATGTTGTTCAAACATGTGATATTTGGATATTTTGAGTAGACCTAGAAAATGAGAATTGAATTAAAATTGGTAATGATATAGTTGTGGATGAAATTGTAAGTGATAATTTGCTTGATTGTCTTGATGTTTGTTTTGATTCACATATATGTTGATGATCTTGAAATTATATTTATATTCATTTGGATGTTCTAATATGGCCATGAGGCCGAAGGAGGTATTTGTATTTTGTAGGTTTAAAATATCACAACAAACATTGAGGATTGATACCAACCACATTAGAATTCTCAATGAATTCAACAAGGTCACCATGGCAACTTATATTTGTTTGTGTGTTTGATTGTGTTAGGGATTCCCATGTGGGGATCACCTTTAAATGTGACCACGGGTTATTTGTATTTATTTATTTGGTTCCTTTTTATTGATGTTTGTATGTGTTTATTAAGTGATGTGTTTACCCCATTTATTTTAAATAAATTGTGGTATATAATGTGAGTAATCATATTGTTAAATTAAATTAATCAAATTGGGTCATAAGAAGTAATTATTGGAGTGGTTGAATCTTTTATTAAATGTTGTAAGATATGTGTAAGTGATGTGTAAGAGATATGTAAGTAAAAGTTGGAGTATAAAATACTTCATCTTCTTTGAATTCGAAATTGTCCTTGGAGACTAATTTTGAGGCTTGTGGGACAAGATAAACTTGTCCCATACCTCATAAATTTGCATACTAACCTTACCTATGGTTGGAGAGTTTAAATCTAGCTTTCATTATGTTTTTTTGTAAGTAAAGATGAATGTTTTAATTGCACTTCTTGCTTGAAATTAATTTCAGTCCTTTGGGGTGTGGGCTTGATTTGAGTGTGTAAGTAAAAATCTCATATTATTCACCTACTTATTTTGTGTGCCTTGGAGATTGAATTTGACTCATGAGTTGGAGTTTATGATGTGTGATGTGCCATCCCACTTGGATCCACCTTATCCCCTTCTCTTCCCTCTCTATATATTGGAATTCCTTAGCTTGTTTTTGGGGTTGCTTCACTTTTGCATATTTCATTTGGGGTGAATTCTTTTTTTGTTTGGAGCTCTTGCTTTTAGAAAGTTTGCAAACTTTTTATAGGCCTGTGTTTCGTTGATCTTGGGTTGTTTTGTATTGGAAAACTTGCTGGTTGGAATTTGGAACAAACTCCATTATAGAGAGGTAAAATCTTAGCTCTTGAAATGCTCTTCTTTTAATTGTGCAAATGTTATTGTTGTGAACGTTTTGGCATGTGTGTGGGTTGTTTGGGTAAATGGCCTAGGGATGGTGTAGGAGAAGACTTTTGGGTATTTCTGTGGGAGGCATAAGTGTTTTGGGGAGGTATAAGTGTGGAGGGAGTTGGGATCTGGGTTCCACCTTAAAATAAATAGCTTGAATTTCTTTACTTGTTATGGGGTGCCATAAGAGGTTGGAGAGGCACATAGAAATGCGAGGAATATGAGGTACTTGTGGGAGGCATAAGGGCATGTCAGGATCTGAAATTATATATATATATTTGGTGGTTTGTTCTCAGGTGGTGATACCCATTTCCCCTTTGGGAGGCATAAGCAACATCCCCCATAGTTTCTTTCTCTTTTGGCTTGCATGATGGAGCCTGAGTTTTATTTGTTATGTTTTAATGTGGTTGCAAACTACATTATGTTTTGGACTATGTTTTAATGTGAAATTTTCATGTGTGTTTGTGGAAGCCTATTGTTGCCATGAGTTAAAACACATCTTCTATTGCATTGTGGTTGGGGCTCGGGGCCAATGAAGAAGGATGGCTTCTACTTGTCATTGGATGTTTTGGTTGGGTGGAGAGCATTGCCTTTCCCCATGTTCTATTATGATGAAATTGAAATAAAGAACATGGAGGATCTCCATGTTGTTGTTCGAAACCTGAAAAGAAGACAGAGTTTGATAATTCTTAGTGAGACTTTTTTAGGCCTTTTTCCCACTTCAAGTGGATGACTTGTAATATTATTTGTATTGGATAGTTATTCTGTTTTGGAAATGAAATCCTATGTTTAAATGAGAAAGAGATATGCACTAAAATTTGTACTGTGTAAAGAGACGTGAAAGTGCATTTGAATGAAAGGAAAAGAGAAAGAGTGGTAATTTGTAAAGTTGTATGTGATAAATATAAATAGAAGTTGTATTCTTTTCCACAAATGGAGTTACTGCTGTAAAATCTATGTTGAAATATGTTGAGGAATTTCTGTTTGAAAGAGAGAAACACGTATGAAGAAGATATATTACTCTGCTTTTACTGAAATGCATGATTTGAAAAATAGAAGCTACATTCTTGTTTTTACATTTTGATTGAAGGAAAGATAACTAGTTAAAACTAGCATGAAATGTAATCAATCTTTGTATAATATGGAAAAAGAAATAGATTAATCTCTCAAGTTGTGAAATGTATAAACTTCATTTTTATGTCATTGTAAACTTTACAAATTTTGATCGAAAGATACATAACAACCCTGTAAAACTATGGAAAACAATTGAAACACTAAGACAATCTAGGAAAGATCAAAATGAGCCCAAACAAACTAAAATACTTATGAAAATTTTATAGAACCTTTCAAATCGGGTTCAGACAAAAAATCGACGTTTGCTTTATAAAAATTGGTAATTTTGGAATTTATAATCAATAAAACCTTTTGAACCTTGCAATCCATCCTAAAATCTTCTCGAGTAAAATCCTCCATACCCGTTGGGCATGTTGAGAAAGAGCTAATGGGAAATTTGAACAAAATTTATAAGTTTAAAAAGACCAGTTCACTTTTAAGTGATAGAAAAACATTTTCTTTAAAATTACCTCTCAAACTTCATCAAAATTAAAATCATAAGATTTTTATGTAAAGAGGACTTCGAGAAATTACCAAAAAGTCATAGTTTGCCAACAATGGAGTTCCTAGTCAAAAGTTAAGGCCTTCTGAAGTTTTACTTCATCTTGGCTTCAAAATCTAACTGTCAAATTTAAATAACATATTCTTGGGTGGACCCGCGGGCTAAATAATTTATTTTGCACTTTTTTCCCATAAATTCTTAAGGCACGAAGTTCCCCACCACTCCGTTGACCCACAAACCTTATGATTTGTCAAAATAAGCTAAGTTAAAATAAAAATAAAGAAAATTATTAAATTTGGGAAAATTTTCTAGGTTTTCCCCGCTTTCTCGTAAGCCAAAACCAATTGGGTGCTACCACGTGGCTTAACAAGGCTCCATCGGAGGCGCGGAATTCCTTCTGACCTTGGCACTTGCAAAATTAAAATTTGAGAAAATTTCCAATTTTTCTTCGTGGCCCCGCAAGCCCGTAGCCAATCAAGTGCTGCCACATGGCATAACGAGGCGCTGTCGGATGCATGGTTCACTTTAAACCTTAGTGCTCTAAATATAAATTTTTGAAAAATTTGTAAAGTTTCTCTGTCTCCCCGCCGGCCCATAACCAATTAGATGTTGCCATGTGGCTTCACAAGGCATCGACGGAGGAGCGGATCCCTTTCTGACTTAATGTTTCAAAAAAAAAAATTGGGGTAAAATTCTTAAGTTTCCCCACCGACCCGCCATGTGCAACCGATGATCGATTGACACGTGGCATCCTTGCATGTCGGGGAGGCGCGGGTGATTCTTAACCTTAACGTGTTTTAGGCAAAAATGTCAAATTTTCTAAGATTGCTCCGCTGGCCCTCTTCCTTGCTTGGAAAACTTGGACTGACATGTGGCATCTCTATGCACCAGTGAGGAGTGGGTAATTTTGAACCCTTTTGCCCTTTCAAAAAAATAAGGCAAAAAGTCAATTTTACCTCCGGTGTCCCGCTTTTCTGCCTAGGCTAGAAATTTGGACACGTGTCCCTCATGACCTCAAACTTAAATTTCCTCTTGGGCGCAAAGTCCCATCGCGGGCTCGTGGAGGTGTGGGTCAATTTTGCTATTTTTTCCAAAAGTGCAAAAATACAAACTACCTCCCCACCCCACCGACCCGAATCCCTTTTTGGGAAAATTTTCTTCTCTCAGGCCCGCAAGCCCGCCTTTGGGGAAAATATTATTCCCAAGGCCCGCCGACCCATAACTTGAGTTTTATAGGGAGTTAGGAGGACTTATTTATATCACTTGAAAGGTGAGAAAATTTCCTATCTAATGGAAAGATTTTTAGAAGATTTCAAGTGTAGTAATTTTGAGAAAAACTAAGTTGAATCTCTTAATACTGTCAAGCGGTGGGAGAGTGAGAAATTTTTGTCTTAATCTTAATAACTATTTTAACCCTTAGTTTTGACCCCGTAAATATAATAATTGTTGTAATGGGAAAATCATGAGCTAAGCTTTTTATTTGGCCTCAAAACATTTCTTGTGGTAAGTGTTATTGTGTAACCTAGTAGCAGACACTTTTAATAAAAAAATCCCATAATTTTTCTAACTAATCCTAGGTTGTTCTTAGATCTCAAGTGGGTTATTTTAGCAGGAATTTCACTTGGTATCATAGCGTGGGTTCAAGAGCTTGGACTCTTGGGCACACTAGAAAACTTGAGATGTGAACTTTAACCTAGCACATTTTTGAATCTAGAAAACAACTTTGTGTGGAAATTACATATTTTAGTAAACATGAAAACTGAATAAAACTTAAAAAGATGAACTATCTCTCGCCTTGAGTCCTGCTCGGGAGGTACGGATGGGTCAAGGGTACTTTTGATAGACCTAGACTTACCACCACTAGATCATGTTGTATTAGCCATCCTATCACAAATTTTACAAACACTTTAGGATGTTAATGTCCCTCTACGCAGAGGGGCCGTATGAGCACATTCACTCAGACAAGATAGGGTGGCATCCATTGAGGCTTATGCATCTCCTCGGCATAACAAGGAACATAGAGGAGAGAACTCCCATGAGGATTCAAGTTAGAGCACAGATCACCGCAGAGGGGAAAGGGAGATGGGTTTCAGGACTTAGAGATAGGTCTTGTAGCCCTAGGCTTAGGGATGAGCATGCACAAAGGCCTAACAGCTGCAAGATCACCGCTGCAAACCATATCGGGGATCCTAAAGCTACCGCCAACTCATTATTATGGTGACATAGGTGGATTTCGTGTAGAGGCCTGGTTAGTGAGCTTGATAGGGTGCTTCAAGCTCTGCCCTTGCTCTAGCAATACAAAAGCTCATGTTGTCATCCATCTTCTAAGGGATGGAGTACGCGTATGGTGGAGGAAAGAGGAGCGAAGCTCCATGTTGACTCGAGACAGCTTACTGGAACTCTTTGAGGAATGGTTTAGGAGAAGATGTTTATCTCGGAGGTTTGTACAGCTTAAAGTGGCATCTCATTACGTGGTTGAGTACAAGAGTAGATTTCTCAATCTACTCCGGTATGTTGATTACATGCAGGATGAGCGGGTTCGAATCCACGGAGTTCATCTAGGGCCTAAATCGGACATTGGAGGTGCATTGCAGATCCGTTGTCCACAAACATTAGCTGAAACCATTGAGAAATCCTATATAGCATAGGAGACTCGGGAAACACCTAATGTGCTAGAGACCGAGTCGGGAGCCATTTACAGTAGATGCGGGACAACAAATCGAGAGGGTTAGTACGTCATATTTCGCATAGAATGTTTCCGTTCTTAGAATAGAGTTACTTCTATATTTTCATTCTATTGAGAAATAGATAAGGGTTAGGGCTAGGAGGAATACCTGTTGAGTGTTGGGAGGGTGCGCGCGTCTGAGAGAGAGATCGATCGATTAAAGAACTCTTTTTGTCGCAGGAAGGACTACTAGTTCTGATGAAGGTACAGCTCCAAGGACTATGATGATGAAGACAAGGCTCAGGTGGGATGATCTGACAATCAAAAGTGAGCTTATCTTCTCTCCCAATGCTTGGATGAGTGTCGCTGTGCTCTAGTTACTCAGTTGTAGTCTTGGGCTCGATGTCCTTCTCTGCAAACTCTTCTCTTTCCTTCACTTGTCTCTGCTCTTGCCAAGTGAATTCTGGATCTTTCAAATGAATTCCGATCCCTTGTTTTTGGTTGGGAAGGTCATTTACAGGGAACCGATGGCGGTTACGTAACCGATGGCAATCGAGTAGGAACCGATGTCGGTTAAGTCAAAGTGGGCTATTTTTAGTAAAATAGCCAACTTTCCCTCCTTTTCTCCCGAGGGATTAGTTGTGGGCTTGGTCAAGTCATTATTAGGTTGGTTTTGGTGCGGGTGAGGAGTAATTAGTCATGGGTGTGGATGTAGACCAAGTTATAGGTCTTAATTAGGTTAGTTTAGGGTTAGGGCTAGGTCATGATGAGGTGGTAAAATGAGGTGGCAGGTTTAGAGATGTGGTTTTATTAATTATAAGGTAATTAATAAATAATTGTGTAAGGTTTAGGTGGTGAGGTTAAGTTGTGAAATGAGATGTGGGGCACAGGGTGTCGTAAGACACAAATTTGGTGTCTACATTAGCCCCTTGTTGTCGTGTAGCTTGTCTTATGAAGTTGCACTGACAATAATAAGAAGTGGTTACTCCCGTTGAGGGTATAGGTAATCCCCCTCAAATCTATCACAGATTGAGGTGACGTGAAATCAGGGATAGGGTTGATAAAGGGTGAATGGTGTTGAGATGATGGTAAGATGGTGGGGTAAGTTCAAGGAAGTAGACACACGTTGAAATGCAGTAGTGCGACTAGGGTACATGATTTGAAGAGCAAACAAGCAATTCATAGGCAAAGGTTGATAGTTTATCCAAACAAGGTTGATATAATCCTGGTATCCAAGGCATAGGAAGTAGCTCCAGGGGATATAACGGGTAAGGTACAGGAACGTTTAGGCATGTTCGGCAGTACCAAATGGTTGGTTTGGTTGAGATAAACGTCACGGTCTTGGTCTAGGAAAAGTTGGTCGATTGATCAAGTCAAGTATCCTAATCATGCTAAAAACACGAATAGGTGAGCACGATTGAACAAAAAGCTACATGTTGGGTGGATAAAATCGTAATTTGCGGGTCTTGGTCGAGGTACTTAATTGGTGTGGCCTTGGGTCAGGCCGATTGAGTGGTGAGGGCCTTGGGTCGGGCCTGATTGGTTGGGTGTGGCCTTGAGTCGGGCCGATTGATTAGTTGTGGCGGGCTTGGGTTAGGCCTGGTTGGTTGGTTGCGGCCGTTGGTTGGGCCTGATTGGTTGGTTGTAGCCTTGGGTTGGGCCGGATTGGTTGGTTGGTTGCGGGCTTGGGTCGGGCCTGGTTGGTTGGTTGCGGCCTTGGGTCGAGCCTGATTGGTTGGTTGCGGCCGTTGGTCGGGCCAAATGGTTGGTTGCGGCCTTGGTTGGGCCTAATTGGTTGGTGGCGGCCTTGGGTCGGGCCTAATTGGTTGGTTGCGGCCTTGGGTCGGGCCAAATGGTTGGTTGCGGCCTTGGGTCGGGCCGATTGGTTGGTTGCGGCCTTGGGTCGGGCCAATTGAAGTTAAAATAAGGCTAGTCAGCAAAGCCGGGGGTAGGTGATGCGGGAAAAAGTGGAGATTGGTGGATAAGGGTGGGAGTTAGGTTAAGGAAGTAGGTAACCGATATCGGTTACAAGACCGATACCGGTATTCTAGGGCATGAAATAACCGGTATCGGTTATAGGTCAAAACCTATAAAAAGAAAAATACGGCATGTCATTGTCACTTTGTGAATTTGAGCGCCCAATTTTATCTTGTCTGAGGTGTGAAGTGATTGTGTTAAGTTCGTGGGCTGAGTTGGCACTAGTGGAGTGGAGAAGTGAGTTATTGGTAGGCCCCAGCGATCAGGAGGCAGAGTTTGATTGGTGGAGGACCTGCGAAGGAGATTTGGAGCCATGGCACAGCCGGAGGAGCAGAGGTCTTTGGAGGAGCTAGACCACTACCACCTATCCCACCACGATGACGTGTAGTCGTACCGGTAGGCTCTGAACCCCTACTTATGTGAAGTTAATGAATTTAACTAGGATGTGGGTTTTGGGGTAGGAATCCAAAAGTTAATAAAATAATGAAGAAATGAAGGTAAATTGTAAAATGGAGTGGGTAGGTATGTTAGGTAGGCCAAAACGGCAGGGTGGGTAAGTTTTTAGGTCTTTCTTGTGGGTAAATGGGTAGAAATAGGTAAAAAGGGGTTTTGGGGGCGTTTTGGGTTCGGCTCTAGAAATTTGACAGTGACCGATGTCGGTCACTAGGCGACCGGCATCGGTCACAGAATAGTCTGTACAAATTTCCATGTCTCAGACCGCGTCGATCATATGTCGACCGGCGTCGGTACGTACAATGTGATTGGGGGCCGATGGCGGTCGAGGGTGACCGGTACCGGTCATCATGGGTAGGAGTTAGGGTTGTGAAATTTGTGGTGTTTGTTTGTTATAGGTGGTAGGATAGAGTTTTGTTTTTGGGGGTGTTGTAAATAGGAGTCGGGTAGGATAGATTATGTGTTGTGTATGAAGTAGAAGGTGTTAAATTGGTAGGGGTATGGTTAGATGGCTAGAGTGGACCGGGGTGGTTGGTAGGGTGTGAGATAATTAAAGGGGATATCGTAGATGTATAAGGTAAGATAAGTGAGTGCAGATGTGTGTATAGAGTTGGGTTGTGGTTGGGTGGGTAAATGGGTATAGATGGTTAAGGTAGTTGTTTTTGTAAAGGGTAGGCCTGATGGAGTGGGTTGTTTTGCAAGCACGCCAACAGCTGACGATGCGGGATCAGATGCCACCTCTATTGGGGCGGATGCGGCCACATGTGACTGCAGCGCAGTGGGCCGTCATGCGAGAGGTTGGACTCAGTGGAGTCCAGAGGTATAGGGTCGTGGATAGGGACCACAACCTAATGGTTTCCCTCATCGAGAGATGGGATCCGAAACCAATGTCTTCCATCTCCCTACTGGAGAGATGACTATCACATTAGAGGATGTGTATCACATCCTGAGACTACCGATCATAGGTGAGGCAGTGTTCCAGGTGGATGCGGAGACAGTGATGGACAACATCCTGCAGGTATTTGGGGATGCAGCCCCATTGATTACATATCACAGCGCGAGCATTGGCTACGGCGATATGTATCGCGCACACCGACAGGAGACACGGCTTGCCATGTTGATGATGATTGGTATCACCTACTTCACCCTCCCGGACTCAAAGGGAGGCCGCTTCCCACAGGCTTTGATGGGAGTATTGCATGAGATGGTGGAGGAGCATACCTACTATGCCTGGGCACCAGTGTATCTGGTGCAATTATACAGAGAGCTCTGGGGTTATTGCCGTATGAGGTGATTTGGTATATGTTCGAAATTTTTGTTACACTGCTGGGCCTACGAGCATATCGTCTGTATACGACCACTAGGGTTGCCCCAAAGAACAGGCCACAGTAGTTTACAGATATGGATTTTAGAGGTGGTTGGGGGTCGTGGGCCAGCCACGAGCAGTGATCGCAGGGCGAGATGTGACATTTTACAGGCGTATGTTAGAGGGCCTGACGGCACTAGATATTATATGGAGGCCGTACAGAGGCCATCACCCCGAGGAGGAGCCCGAGCGTAGCTACGATGGATCTAGTATATCTTCTGGATAGCTGGACGGAGACCCGGGAGTATGAGCAGATACCCCTAGAGAGGGTACGACGTCAGTTGGGCTTACGACAAGATGAGCCACCTCCCTTCTCACAGTATCGGAGGGAGGATGTAGAGGCACCATTGCCTGCACCACAACCATTTGACCCAGTCTGGGTAGCAGAGAGACCGACTGATGATACGGTGGATGATGCCGGAGTGACAGGTGCATTTTTGGTGTGGTGGGCAGGGCAGAGGGCAACCATGAGAGCACAGCCCGCACAGCCAGATTGGGTGGCTGTGATAGCGGAGAGGGACCGTCTCTTGGGCTAGGTGCAGCTATTACAAGGGCAGCTTGCTGCTGCACAGGCATAGATTAGGGTGCTATAGGCGGTTAGCTTGCCCAGCACGTGTACAAGCATAGACATAGTCGCAGCACCACAAACACGGCCACAGCACAGCACCAGTGCACGACGCACCGCCACAGTACGGGTGTACCGACAAGTCGGTCGGGCCACTTATTAGGAGCCGGGACCAGCCCCACCAGCCATGGTGGCACGGGCCTGCTATATGGAGGTGAGAGTGGAGGCCCAGTATTATTAGGACGTGCTAGATGGTACCGGGGCCGACTATCAGCCATATGTAGCGTATGGAGCTAAGACGTCCCGGAGTCACAGTGTCATAGGGGGCGCACCACACCGGTGGCTCTGTGGCGGGTAGGAGGCAAGAGCCGGCATAGGGGCAGCGGGGGGATGGGCAGAGGGTGGTGGAGAGAGCTGAGACATCCTAGGAGCGGATATGGGTTTTTGTTATTGGATATAGACACCAGTCTGTGAACCGAGTATATATATAGAGGCCTGCGTGCCCACATAGGATTTATTTATTCATTTTTTTGTATATACGGGCCTGCGAGCCGAGTACATTTTGTATAGTTGATATCGGCTTATGAGCCGAGTATATTTTTGACATGAGAGACCGGCCTGCGAGCCGAGTCGAGATTTTGACAGATACAGCGGCATGCGTGCCGACTTTGTGTTTTTAGATCACAGAGGCCCCATACAGGGCAGTTTGTATATTTTGACATTGAGTTGATGATGATATATATAGATGAGTTTGATCCACATGGTGTGTAAATTTTTTTGATTTGATGCATATATTAGAATGTCTCATGTGTTTTGTCGATGGTATTGAAATTTAATGTATATAGATGATGTTGATGAAATTTTGATGATATGTATATGTGTTGATGGTATTCTGATGATAAATATTGATAATAATGTCGTTATGTAGGGAAAAGAGGCGGAGCCACCAAAAATTTACAAAAACAAAGAAAAGGCCTAGGTTTAAGCAAAAGGAGACATGTGACCGATATCGGTTAGCTAACCGATGTCGGTAGCTATATGACCGATACTGGTTAGGTAACCAACATCGGTTATGCCAAAACAAGTTTTTCTAAAAATAGAAAAGCTTGGGAGGCAACTTAAGTTCGTATTTTTAGAGTCATGCAACAAGTTAAATACGAGAATGTGACGCTGTTGACGACTTATACAGGTAATTACATGGGAGAATTGAGTGATAAGGAGGAAAGAGACAGGTAAAGTGATTGTGGGCTGAGATTAAGAAGGTAGAAAGGCAAGTTATATTGAAGAGGGTGGTGAACATGGCTGAACAAGGAGAAGCATCCAGCGGGCAGAGATGAGAGGGAAGACAGGTTCCACCTCAAGCTGCTGCATCCCAAGAGGTAAAATTTTTGGTTTGGAATTCAACTCTTGCATGTTTTATGAATAGGATGAGAGAAGGTAAGTGGGTAGAGATGAAAAAGAAAAGGTGATAGGCAAGGGTTTGGGATGGGGTGAGTGTTATGGGGTAGGTAAGCAGGGGTTTTGGGTATGTTTGTAGGTATAGAGAGGGGTAAACGAGCAAATAATTATCGTAGGTGTTGTTTTTAAGCAGGCTATATAGAATTGACAGTGACCGATATCGTTTAGAGATAACCGGTATCGGTTAGATAACCGGTATCGATTATCTATAACCGATATCGATTCACGTATGCAATTCCGAATGTGATAAAAACACTTGGGGATTTGATTTATTGAATTGTTGTTTGTTGATTCGATGTATGCAGGCAGAGGCAGGGTTGAGGATGAATGATAGGGTGTCACTTTGTTGTCACGAGTCCGAGTGGATGTAACACCAGCTGAGTGGGCATTGATAAACCGTGTGGGGTTAAGTGAAATCCACTATTATTCACGAATCGCATGCAATCATGCTATATTACGAGCGTTGATTAAGAGATGGAATCCGAGAAAAGAATACCTTCTATCTGCCAACAGGGGAGATGACAGTGACGTTGGAAGATGTGTTCCGAATTTTGAGACTCTCAATTACAGGAAAGACCAAAGTATCGAGAAAGGCCTAGCTTTGGCGCGCAGGAGTGATAACAACAATATTTGGTCTAAATTACATGAGAGTTGACACAGCGAGGTTTGACATTCACTTATGGTATCATGTTTGCAGCACACCCTGAGGTAACAAGGTTGGCAATGGTATTAATGATAGTGGTGGGGTATTATGCATTACCAAGGGCGGATGGGGGAAGATTTCTAAAATCATTGATGTGTATTATTTGGGAAATGATAGAAAGGAGCGTGACTTTCGCATGGGCACCCGCATATCTGGCGAGCTATACAGGGGTTTATGGGCATGCAGGTGAAATCACAGGACTACACTGGATTGTGTGTACTTATTACATTGTTGGGCCTATGAGCACATTGTTTGTGTGTGACCAATAGGCCGACCCATCCAGTCAGGAGAGACAGGAGTGCAAAGGTTGGGATTCAGGCGATGGGTCCAGACAGAGCAAGAGGCGAGATTCGAGGCCGTGACATATGATGTCGAGTATTATAGGTAGATGTGGGAGATGGTGATGATTGTGGATATCCATTGGAGGCCTTACGGGAACTATATGGTGACGGAGAACATAGCCGAGGATTTGAGGGGTGTAGAGCGATTAAGGTGGATCGCGGGACACAGGCCAGGTGAGTACAAGAGGATTCCTCTAGATCGCGTGCGGCGACAATTTGGATTTGTTCAGGATATACCCATGGCTTATAGACCATACATGAGGATCGACATTGAGGCATCATTCTCACCTCCCCAACCGACACCTCCGAGACCAAGACCGACAAGAGAAACGATCCGATTGCGGGATAATGGATGCAAAAGCGACGAGGTTATAGATTATGATGGGTAGCGAGAGTTGAGGTTCACGTGAGAGGGCCGATCATCTTGACATAGCCGTGATTACGGTGGAGAGAGATTGCTGCGAGGTTTAGTTCACCAGCTTCAAACGCAGGTGAATGAGACAACAGGATTGTTAGCGGTTGCGCAGTCACGAGTGGAGAGACTAGAGGCGAGATTCCTCCACGCGAGAGGGCGTATTCATATGTTACAGGAGAGATTGGCAGATCAGTGGGAGGAACCAATAGCAGTGGCACCTTTGAGGATGGAGAGGCTAGGTGAGCGGCGTCGATGATCACGATCATCACCTAGTTCGGGATGAGGCGCAAGGGTCTAAGTGAATTTCATAGGGGTAGAAGAATAAATAAGGATGCCGACCTGTGCGTCGATGATAGAGAAGATGTATTTGTTTAACATCTAAATAAAACTGAATATGTATGTTGATTTGAGTTATGATAATAATAAGAAAGTTTGTGTTTTGAATGTTTTGAATTGATAAAGGACCAAGGTGAGTGTTATCAATATAAATATGCGAAATCATTTATATTTTAACAACACATGATAGGTTATGGTAGGGGATGGTCGAGCTAACCTTTGGAGACCCCATGTCTCCTAAGTGCTACCTACATAGCCCATTGCACAAAGCAAGGAGGGGCCTCAGACCGATGTAGTTCTCCCTTAGGACCAGGGAGAGGTGAATTCAGGCAATTTGGTTGTGGTTAGGCAATTTGTTGGTTGGTAAAAATATTGATATTGGTAGGGTAATGTTGTTGGTGTTGGTAAGGTATTGGCGGTATTGGTGTAGGTATAGGTGAAGCGAAGGTTAGCTTACCCAAGTATTAGGAAACGTGTCCTGATTAAGGTCAACACATAATCCTAGATTCGGGTAAAAGAGGGAAAAGTGTCCCATAGTTGGAAAGAGTTGAACAAACCACATATTATCGGAGGATGAACTTGAATCCCTAGGTACCTTGCATAGGTGAGAAGTCGATAGGTGAAAAGAGTTGTATAATCACAATATATCGGATATACGTCACGTCCCTTGAGTTTTGTTGTTTTGAAGAATGGTGACATGAGGTAGATGGTATAGCTGGGGTGCGATCGAACTTGTTATAAGGTGATTATTCTGACGAAAGAGAACCAAACCTAAATAGACAAGTCCATGACTCAAAAATGCTTTTGAATGTTGCTTTTATTTTTTATTTTTATTTTGAATATAGACTGATCGATGCGGGAAGTCTATATAGGATATGCATTTTGTTGTTCTTGAGCTCTTCATGAAGCTGATCAATGTGAGAAGCTTCTGATAGAGGCTGACTTTGTATAGCTGTCCTTCAAGGGAGTAGTCTATTTATAGTAGCGAGATGTGACTTTTGTGTATAGCTGTCCTTCGAGGAGCGATCCATGTATAACTTTGAGGTCTAGATGTCATTTTGACATGAAGCATCTAGTTTTGTAGGAAGTTTGACTCAAGAATATCCCATAATTGTATAATTGAGAATGTGTTATTTTGATACTTTTAAGTCATGGACCAAGACTAAAAGGGGAAGGCATCTTTAAGAGGAGATGATGACCAAACCATGTGAGCGTGATTCTATTTTGAGATGCATGAAGCAAGGTGTATGAGGTGGTAAATGAGCTCAAGGGACAAGCGCAAGGTAGACAAGAAGTGATATAATACTAAATTCAATAGTAGAATGGTCGAAGATGCAAGGCATTAAGGGGTTCAGGCTCAGGTTTACCATTGAGCGAAGCTAAACGGTAAGTGCCTGATCCGTAAGTGTGAGTGATAATGTAAGGCCCAATCCAATTTGGAGCAAATTTTCCACGCTTGCTCTTTTCTAGTTTGGTTACATGTTGATTCTCTTTGAGGACAAGATCACCAATCTTAAAGGTACGCTCATGAATTCACTTATCATAAGCACGCTTGATGCACTTTTGATAGATTTGAAGGTGGTCAAGAGCTATAAGACGACGCTCGTCAAGAAGCTCCAATTGGGCTAACCGCTCTTGGCGGAAATCATCATTGGTGAGAATATCCTAGAGAGATATTCTTAGGGAGGGTATTTGTATTTCAAGAGGCAAGACAGCCTCGGTACCATATACCAAAGAAAATGGTGTGGCATTAGTGGAGGTATGAATACTAGTACGATAAGCCCAAAGGGCAAAGGGGATGTGATCAGGCCAATTTTTCCCAGAATCGTTAACGACTTTCATGAGAATTTTGGTCAAGGTTTTGTTAGAAGATTTGGCTTGACCATTTGCTTATGGATAGTAAGGTGATGAGAAGCTAAGTTTGATACCAAAGTTGTCACAAAGGTCTTGTAACAACTTATTTTTGAAAGATTTTCCATTATCTGTTATCATGCGATGAGGAACACCAAAACGATAGATAATGTGATGGTTAATGAACTCTGTTATTTTTTATTTTTTGGTTGAAATGAGAGGAATGGCCTCCACCCATTTAGTGTAATATTAGGTTGCTATGATTATCCAATGGTGACGTTGCGAAGAGGGTGGGTGAATCTCACCAATAAGATCTAAACCCCATTGTGAGAAAGGTCAAAGATCTCGTGCGACCTGTAGCGGATGGCTAGGAGTATGTTGAAGGTTAGCATGTTGTTGACACATAACACAACGCTTAACATATTCGTAGCAGTCGTTATTAAGAGTAGGCCAATAATAGCCTAGGCAAAGGATCCGTTTGGCCACGCAAGGCCACTAAAATGTCCACCACAAATTCCGTCATGGACTTGTTGGATGGTATAGGTGACCTCCGCGCCGGTTAGACATCGAAGGAGGATGCCATCAAAGCCACGTTTATAGAGGATTCCCCCCATGACGACATAACGAGAAACACTTTTAAGAAAAGCACATTTGTCGTTACTAGTAAGGTCAGGTGGGAGAACAGAGGTTGTAAGGTAGTCGTGAAATTGGTGATACTAGGTATCCTGCGAATTAGCAGATACATTATTTACCATACAAACATCTGGGACTGAGTAAGATGGGGCAAAGAGTTGTTGGACCAAGACAAATATGTCAAAGTCAGTTGGTGAGGCAGGAATTTGCGAGGCCAAGCAAGCCATAGTATCCACAAATTTATTAGTTGAGTGGGGAATAGTTTGGACAGAATAATGAGTAAATAAGGTCAAAAGTGAGTCCACGTAATGTTTGTACTTTTGAAGTTCCTCATTTTTACATTGGTAGATGCCCATAACTTGATTGACTACCAGTTGAGAGTCACTGAAAATGTTAATAGAATTTAAACCTAAGTGTAACACAACCTGGAGACCCAAAACAAGGGCCTCATATTCCACTATATTATTAGTGTAGGGGAAATCAAGCCAGAATGAAAGAGGCATAGGTTCAACGTCAAGAGGAATGAGAACAACGTCGGCCCCTCTGCCGCGCTGGCATTTGGATCCATCGAAGAAGAGGGTCATTGGATATGACTCCTCACTGAGTGAAAGAGTGGCGATGAGTTCGTCAGGGAAAGTAAAATTGGTAAATTGTTCCCCAGTTAAAGGGGCTTTGCGAGTTAGTCTACGATAGTTTGTCCTTTGACTAATTTTTGGTGTACAAACTCAAGGTCGAGGTCGGCGAGGAGCATAAGCCATCGGGTGATGCGTTGGTTTAGATGAGGTTTGGCGTACATATAATGGATGGGGTCCGCGTTGGTGATGACAAAATTTTTGTGATTCAGGAGGTAATGTCGAGTTTGGTTGCCACGAATGATAGGGCTAGGCACAAATTTTCTACATGTGTATACCTAGTCTCGTAATCCACAAGAGTATGACTTATGTAATAAATGACTTGTTCTTGATGCTCGGAGTCACGATGTGCAAGCATGGCTCCTATAGCATGGTCGGTGGCAGAAAGGTAAAGGTAGAAAGGGCGATCGTCCTGAGGTGGGATAAGCACGGGTGGCTGCAAGAGATAGGCTTTAAGAGCCTCAAAGGCTTGGTGGCACTCTTCGCTCCATTGAAAGACAATGTCCTTTTTAAGGAGATGATGAAAAGGTTGACATCGATCCGAGAGTTGTGAAATGAAACGCCGGATAGATTGGAGTTTTCCCTGCAAACTACGCAATTGTTTGAGGTTAGTGGGTGGGGGCATTTCTAGGATAGCTTTGACTTTAGCTGGATCGACCTCAATGCCACGCAAAGAGACAATAAAACCAAGGAGTTTTCCCAAAAGGACACCAAAGACACATTTCTTTGGTTGAAGACGAACACAATATTGTAACAGGCAATCGAAAATAATGGTTAAAACATCGAGATGTTCACTGCGATGTTTAGATTTGCCAAGAAGATCATCGACATAATCCTCAAGGATAGTGTGCATAATGTCATGAAAAATGTAAGTCATAGCCTACTGATAGGTTGCGCCAGCATTCTTAAGGCCAAACGGCATGACACGATAGCAGAAGGTTCCCCAAGGAGTTATGAAGGTGGTTTTATGTTGATCGGTGGGGCTACCAAAATTTGATTGTATCCCGAGAAGCCATCCATGAGAGAAAGCATCTCATGGCCCGCAGTGAGATCAACAAGTTGATCAATACTAGGTAGGGGAAGTCATCCTTTGGGCAAGCGAGGTTAAGGTCCCAGAAATCCGTACATATCCGAAGTCCCCCCATTGCTTTAGTAGCAGTGTACGATGTTAGAAATCCATTGAGGATAGTCAATAGGTAAGATGAAGGAAATAGAAAGGAGTCGTTGAAGCTCTTCTTTGACCAAGAGAGAAATGCGTGGATGCATTTTTCTCAATTTTTGTTTAACTAGTTTGGAGTTGAGTTTCAGAGTAATGTTATGGACAGCGATGTCAGGATCAATTCCTGGCATGTCAGCGTAGGACCAAGTGAAAGCTTGGTTGCAGGCATGGAGGAAGGTAGTGAAGGTAGTTTGTTCTGATGCGTTAAGAGATTGTCTGATCTTCACAATGTGAGGATCATCCTCTGTGTGGATGTTGATTTCTATAGTCGACTCATTCAACATGGTTTGAGTTTCAGATGGTAAGGCGCGTTGAATATAAGAGTCGTCCGCACCAAGATAAGTGAGGATGGAGTCATCATCCTGGCACTCAACAACATTAATTGAAGGCGAGTCTTCTTCAATCATGTCTGGATACAGAAGGGGAAAAGAAGATGGGTCTTCATTATCGCGTTGATAAGTGAGAGGACCCAGGAAGATAGCGTTTACAAAAAAAAAGTTAGGAGGGATAGATTCTGGGTCTATCGACTCTGTGGTGACGATGGCGAGAATGGGTGATGATGGTTGAGAAGGGTGACTTCATCGTCTTCCTGAATACAACAAATATGTAGTTTCTTCGGTGTAGGTGGTTCAGAGAATCCAAGACCACGACGATCTTTGTGTTTGCGTGTAGTCACAGGAATGATTGTATGTCGGCCTTGTTTATAAAGACCGAAACCGAAGCCCTTCCAAGCACACAAAGGTCGGAAGGTGAGGAGAAACGACAATTAGTTAGATATTGAAAATTAGATTGGAAGGAAACCACACTAAGGGGAGGTTCAGGGGTGACAGAGGATGCATCGACACCCCCATACGTTAGGTTGGTGCGGAAATTAGGTGGTCCATAGGAGATTACTTCCCTCACACGACGGTCGTAGGTAGGATGCGCATGTAATCGTACTCTGTGGGGTATGGAAATTGCTAATGTTATATAGGCGCTCCCCAAGATAAGGTGTTGAAAAACATCTACCAAGGGATCTGAGGTTGGGATGTTGTCCACTGGGAAGGAAGTGGTATTTGCGGCGGCGGTTTCATTGGTTGAATGTGTAGGTGCGGTCGAGGTGGATGGTTGAGGTGTGGTCGAAGTAGATGGTTGGGTTGGATGAATGGGTTCCTTGACTGGTACAAGCACATCATTAGGGCGATATAACATATTGCAGGTTTTGAAGGGGGGAGCGTCAGCTTTTACGGTGTAGGACTTCCCCTCATACTCGAATTTTATGCATCTATGTAAGGTGGAGGGAACGCATCCCATAGCCCGGATCCAAGGGTGGCCTAACAACATGTTGTATTGGAATTATCCCTCAAGGACATAGAAGAGTTTGGGTAAGGTACGTGGCCCTACATGAATGTTAAGGATCACGGTGCCTAAAGTAGAAGTAATAGCATCATTGAATGAACGCAACATGGTGGGGTTGGCACACATGCAGCTAGAAGGGATATTCATTTGTTGGAAGGATTTGGAAGAGATGATGTTTAGGCTAGCGCCCTGTCAATCATAACACGACGTACTCGGATGTCCCGGACGTAAGCCGAGATGAAAAGAGCGGGGTCAGGATCTTCTGCACCAAAGTCGACAATTTCGTCTTCGGAGAAACTGACAAAGAACGGCTTGCTTGCGAGGGACGAGTGGTAATTTTTGACGAGAGAAGCAATGTGGTTGGGTGTTAAGATGGAGGCAATGGGCAAGGTTTCGTTAGGTAGGACCTCTATCCCTTGGAGGATCTCAATGAGAGCTTGTCGATGAGATTCAGAGGTTTGAATGAGATCATACAGTGTCATTTTTATAGGTGATTGGTGAAGTTGTTTGATCATGGTACGGTGGGAAACTCCATCAGAGATGGGGTAGGCAGGTCCACGAATAACCACTTTAGGTGGTGGTGCGATCGAGATGGTGGACGGAGAAAGAGAGGCCGCAGGAGTGCTTTCTTTAGCTTTCCCATTGTTTTTCTGCCCTCGAGTAGCAATACTAATCATGTTGATCTCGTGAACACGAGAGGAGGAAGATGGTAGGGATAAGTCATTGTCTTCGAGAGGTGGGGTTGCAATAATGATAGATCTTGGTGAGGTGGGGACAGGTGGTATAGGAGAGGGGATTGAAGCTAAAGGTTTCTCCCTTCGTAAGTTGTCTTTCTTAACCTTTCTATCCGAGAGAGGTGACTGACGAAGGATGGCTTTCAAAGCTTTGCATCCCTCTACATCATGTCCTGGTGTGCGGTGGTAAGCACAGATTTTAGACTCATCATAACCTATAGGTCGAGGTTTAGATGGATCATAGGGTCTAAGTGGGGGTAGGTAAATGGTCGCATTCTCCACCAACATATCAAGGATCTTGGCATAAGATCCTTTGAGTGGGTCAAAGTCAGAGGAAGATGAGGCTATTGATTGGGTGGGTTTTGGTAATGGTTGGGTATGGTTGGTTCGTATGGGTGGTGGTTTAGACAAGGGGTTTTGATAATTGGATTTAACTAAACGTGGCTTCTTCGGTGCAGAAGTCATGTTTAGCTGGTTAGATGAGGAGGCCACAGATGACGTGGTGGCAGGAAACAACCACGGAGAAAGAGGAGTGACAACAAACAAATCCTTTGATGATGGAGTTTTTTTAGGGTTGATAGGTGGACAGGATACTTGGGGTGATGGTGTTGATACACCCATGGATCTCTCAGGGTGCAGACGCAGTGTAGGTCATTTTAAAGAAAATGCAGGAGGTATGATGTATTGAGGCAAGGTGGAGGGGTGAGGTCCCAATATAGAAGGTAGGTGTGACGGCGAGGGTTTTAGTTGTGACAGAGGCATAGATTGGACTTGAGGGGATTGGGTTTGTCTCCTAGGTGGATGGATGGCTTTATTTTTGGATAAATCTAACCGTTGAGGTGGGTGTGTTAGGCTAGGTATTGGTGAAGTCCCAAGCGTAGGGGAAGGTTTGGTTAGGTTAATAGAGGTGGATGAGGTATTCGGTAGAGATGAGAGGGGTGAAGATGAGGACATAGGCATTTTGAGCTTTTGTAAACACCTCGGGTATATGGTAGAGGTGTCTGGATCGGTCATCTGCATTTGAGTAGAGCATGGTGTACTCAAACACTCCCATAGGACTCGCCTATCTTCTGAGGGATGAAAATATTCATGTGTGAAGAAGAAATTTTGTATGGAAGAGAGGTGGGTTGTGATTCCGGTCCACTGTGGGTGTGATACAGGGGGTAAATGAGGCACTGTATCAATGGGTGTTAAGAGGTCAATCGGTCACTGAAAAGATTTAGGCGATGAAGAACTAATAGGTAGGAGAGCATGTTTGAGGGGATCCGTCATGATTAAGGAGTTTGGTGATGTCGGTTCGAGAGGTTTCTCTTCTAAGGATGACAGAAACAGTGGCGAGCCTTCTTCTTTTACAGCAAGAGTGATGGAAGGAGATGTTTGGGAAATAGATAAGTTAGATAACATCCACTCACAATCTTGCAGGGATGTGGTGTAAGAAGACTCATTCGTGAGAAGAGAACTCTGGGTGGTTAATTCCTTTATGGGTAAAGGAATGGCAAGGTTATCATCTTGTCTTGAGGGTGGTGAAGTGGGTGCGGATCCCTGCGTTAGTGACGAGGCTTGATTCAGAATTTCCTCGATAGAAGCTTTTGGTTGGGAGTTGAAAACTACATGGATTTCATGAACACTCTCATCGGCTAAGATATCTTGGTTTACGTTACTGTTAGATGAGTGGTTTGGGAATGGTTTGTTGAAGATTTTAAAATTTTGATTAGTAGGGGCATTAGGATTATCGAGGGTTATATCCCCTACATCAACCATTTCCTGCACTATGTTTTTCAACATCTTGCAGTTTTCGTGACTGTGTCCCTTCACGCGGTGGAAGTTACAGAAGTCATTTTCTTTATACCAAGAAGGTATAGCACGGGTGGAATCAAACCCGAATGAGGTTTAACAGGAGGCAAGGTGATAGCTCCTGCTTTGAGCAATTTTTCCAAGATCACACCATAAGTTTCTCCCAAGGGAGTGTAATTGATGGGCTCGGCTTTATACTTATAGGTGGTTTTTGGCGGGGTACTAGACGGTGCTTGGGATTTGACCATCACCGCATGTACAGCTCCTTTTGATTTCGAAGCAGTCGATGCGTGAGAATTGGTGGTGTTGGGTTTGTTGGTGGAGTCTTGGGTTCGAAATTGGGGTTTTTGTTGCGCAACCTCAATTTCTCCTCCTCTAAGGCTCGAATTTCTAGTTTTCGAGCCATAGTAAAGGCCTCATCAAAGGTGCGGAAAGTTTGAATTTGGAGGGTGGGAGAAATGTGCTTAGTGCAGGCCCACGTAAAGAGTTTGATGAGTTCGGCCTGAGGTAAGGCATAAGTAAGTTGGTTGATGAGGCCCCGCCATCGTCCAACAAAATCTGCGATAGATTCGTCTTCAAATTGTCGGATGGCATAGAGGTCGGTGATGGATACTTTCTTGGCAATATTGATGGAGAAATGATCCAAGAAAGATTGGGCTAATTGGTTAAAGGAGAAGATTGAGTGCTGGGTTAAAGCACTGTACCACTCCAAGGAAGGTCCTGATAAGGACATGGGGAAGGTACGGAGTAGTAAGGCATCGTTGTGGGCAATCGGGTAGCGAGGCATGTCTAAACGATCGCAAGTGTTGTTAAGGATCCTCCTTACTATTAAAGCGAATGAATTTCGGTAATTCCCATTAAGGAGGATATGAATGAAGGGGGACAGAAGGATGAATAGGCTCCCAACAAACTTGCTCGTATGTTAAGGTGTTACGGCTTCCTGAAACAGAAGACTCAAGATTTTGCATCTTGTCCATCATCTGTTTGATTAGATCATTGGTTGGGTTACATGATGGTGCCGTTGTTGTAAACGGAGGAGGATAAAAGCCGCTACTAGACAAAGGTGGGGTTAAATATTGATAAGGTATTGATGACAAATGTGTTGAGGTGACCAAATAAGGGTGTCCTATATAAGATGTTGAGCTCACCGGATAAGTTTGTGGAAATGAAAAGGTGGGCGGAGCTTGAGAAGGAAAGCTCATGTGGATAGGTGACAGAGAGCAAGTTATGAAAGGGGCAGTGGATGGTAGTGATATGTGGGGCCCTAGATTAACCAAAGAAAAGCCAATCGGTGCAGTATGACCCCCCGAAGCCTCTAAGTTGGGAGATGGGGCTAAGGATGAAGAAGGTAAGGCCGAGTTATTAGGTGGGGAAGGAGCTAAGTGAGCAGCTATACTAATGGGCATACCAACGAGAAGCTGACCGTCAGGTGTACGGTCAGGGGTATGAGACAAATAATACTGTATGGTACTAGAATTAGCATCCAAAAATTTGGTAAATTCCTTATCTCCTACAAGGATCTTGGGAACATCACTGGTGTCCGTAGGATTCCCCATAGGATGTGAAGGGGGAGATTTCGGAAAGGCACGGAATAGGCATGTGAAACCATGGTTGTGGCTTGTTTCCGAGTGATAACAACCATGGACAAGATTAAACAACAAGGATTCAATCTATCGAGAATGTAAAATAGCAACAAAATGTTGGAATTGGTAGGTTCTTTGGTTTGTCGAGAACTATGAAAGACGAAAACAAGAATCGATATTGGTCCGATAACCGATGTCCGCTCGATCACTGCCGGCCGCGTCGGTCGGTTAACGAGATGTCGGTAGAATAGGACCGGTGTTGGTCACTGTGAAAGCAAAGAGAAGATGTAAGAAGTTGCTGATTTGGGGTTAACAATGCTTAGTATACCCACCAAACTGTTCTGAAGTGATCACTGATACAGGGTATGACAGAGAAACAGAACTAAAAAACAAGCAAGATGCACAAGAAAATTAAGAGACTAACCCTAGGATTAGTTTTAATTATTGTGGGCTTATGCCTTAGATGCAAGATGATGTCAATCCTAAACAAAAGACCTAAGGGAGATGTCAAGTTTGTTTTGGCTTATAAGGTTACCTTAATCGGGCGGAGGAATACCGCGAGAAAAAGGGGGATGTTTGAGCTGTTGTGTTGATTATGATGTGATTTGGTATGTGTTGTGCAGTGAAAGTAAGATTAATTTCTTGTCAATACCATGGATATCACCCCCACGTATACGACCTGTTACTTAATCTACGTTCACTAGAATTAAAAACAGCAAGCAAGAATGTGATGCACATGTTTTAAACCCAAATTGAAAATGATATTCGATGAAGCAAAAAAGATGACTTTAACTAATGCAAAGATGAGGAAGAGAGACAAATTCTTTTACCAAAATGACAAAATATCTTGTGAATATTTAGAAGAAGAAAATAGCAAGTATGCTCCTTATATGAAAGCAAGCAAGAATGAAAGAAACCCAAGAAAGGGTCCCACCGAGCGTGCCAAAATGTTTCACGTAGAATGTTTCCGTTCTTAGAATAGAGTTGCTTCTATCTTTTCATTCTCTTGAGAAACAGATAAGGGTTAGGGCTAGGAGGAATACCTGTTGAGTGTTGGGAGGGTGTGCGCGTACCGTAGAGAGAGATCAGATTGATTGCGAAGAACTCCTTTTTGTCTGGGAAGGACTACTAGTTCCTGATGAAGGTACAACTCCAAGGACTGTGATGACGAAGACAAGGCTCAGGTGGGATGATCTGACAATCAAAAGTGAGCTTATCTTCTCTCCCAATGCTTGGATGAGTGTCGCTATGCTCTGGTTACTCAGTTGTAGTCTTGGGCTCGATGTCCTTCTCTGCAAACTCTTCTCTTTCCTTCACTTGTCTCTATCTTGCCAAGTGAATTCCGGATCTTTCAAATGAATTTTGATCCCTTGTTTTTGGTTGGGGAAGGTCATTTATAGGGAACCGATGGCGGTTACGTAACCGATGGTGGTTGAGTAGGAACCAATGTCGGTTAAGTCAAAGTGGGATATTTTTAGTAAAATAGCCAACTTTCCCTCCTTTTCTCCCGAGGGATTAGTTGTGGGCTTGGTCAAGTCATTATTAGGTTGGTTTTTGTGCGGGTGAGGAGTAATTAGTCATGGGTGTGGATGTAGACCAAGTTATAGGTCTTAATTAGGTTAGTTTAGGGTTAGGGCTAGTCATGATGAGGTGGCAAATGAGGTGGCAGGTTTGGAGATGTGGATTTATTAATTATAAGGTGATTAATAAATAATTGTGTAAGGTTTAGGTGGTGAGGTTAGGTTGCGAAATGAGATGCGGGGCACGAGGAGTCGTAAGACACAAATTTGGTGTCTACACCTCATCCTCATGGTGGATACGGTTCAACACAGTCATCCTTTAGAATACAAGTAGTATTAGCAGTAGTCTCGCCCACCATATAGACCTCCATGGAGATTTGATGCATATAGGGGTCAGAGTATGAGGCATCCTCCTAGGGGTCCCATTAGGACACAAGGAGCACCTAGAGCTCAATCAAGAGGTTCTCGCTAGCAGAGACCTCATTATTCCATAGTAGGGTCATCAGGGTCCACATCACACCCCTCTAGGGCACCAACTAGAGCATTACTCGGGAGAGGATCAGGTGGTTGTTTTGGGTGTGGTGTTCCTGTACATTTTTGGAGAGATGGCGCATAGAACCCTAATAACCCTAGAGGTAACATTGGTGGTATTCCTACCTCCATTTTTTTATTCTGGTTCTTCTGATTCTTTAATTGCACCATCTTTAGTAGAGCGATGCAGGCTGGTGGAAATTAGGAAGGGTCATAGTTGGTATGTTGAGATGGCTTCTAGAGCCAAGATCTTTGTAGACTCCTTAGTTAAGGAGTGTGTAGTGGATTTGGGACCTTTCACCACTACCTCGATCTTCATATCCTTCCGTTGGGATCTTATGGAGTCATCTTGGGCATGGACTAGTTATCTGCACATAGATCCAGAGTGGATTATTACCACAAGATCATATCTTGTACAGATGATCTAGGAGTTGAGGCAGTGATAGCGGGGTTAGGAGACCTGTTTCTATTCACACCATCTCCATTATGTAGCTTAAGCGGTGTGTGCGATGAGGTTGTTATATGTTTGGTGTCATAATTCTTGTGCCGATCAGAAGATGGGTCTAGTGGACCATCACTAGATGACCATCCCATTTTGAGAGAGTTTTCTGATGTCTTACCATGGGAGCTACCAGGGTTACCACCCCCAAGGAGATATATTTTCATATAGATCTATTTTCGTGAGAAGAGCCTATCTCACGAGCACCTTATCGGATGACTACCCCTGAGCTCTGCGAGCTCAAGTTACAGCTTGAGGGCCTTCTGGAGAAAGGCGTAATTCATCCTAGTGTATCCCCTTGGGGTACACCGGTGATCTTTGTAAAGAATAAGGATGGATCCTTGTAGTTTTGTATTGATTACTGCCAGCTGAACAAAGTAACAATCAAGAATCATTATCCCCTTCATGCATTGATGATTTTTTTGATCAGATGAAGGGAGCCATAACTTTCTATAAGATAGACCTTAAGTCAGGCTACCATCACCTAAGGATTTCGGAGGTGCAAATTCATAAGACCACCTTTAAATGTACAGATATGGCCACTGTGAGTTCACAGTAGTACATTTTGGTTTGACAAATTCCCCTGCAGTGTTTATGAGTTTGATGAATGGGGTATGTAGGACCTTCTTAGATCACTTTGTGATCATCTTCCTTGATGAAATTTTGATTTACTCATGTATGCGTGAGGAACACGAGGGGGCACCTTCGTCAAGTTCTTGAATGACTTTGGGAGCATCGGCTTTACGAGAACTTGGAGAAGTGTGCATTTCTTTAGATGGAGGTACAATATTTGGGTCATATCATCTCTGGGAAGGTATATGTTGTCAATCCTTCCAAGATTAGAAACTATCATGGATTTTCCAAACATCCACTACTTTGACCGAGGTGCGCAGCTTCATGGGATTAGAAGGTTACTATAGGAGATTTTTTTAGGACACCTCTCGGATTGTGCACCCCCATCACTTCCTTTCAATGGAAAGGGAAGAAGTTTGTTTGGTCGAAAGGTGCAAGCGTGCCTTCAGGACAACTCGAAGGAATGTCTCACTACAACACCTATTCTTGTAGTTTCGGATCCAGAGGGTGAGTTTTTGTATGCACGGGTGCTTCTTTGGTAGGACTTGGAGGTGTTTTGATGTAGGATGGTAGAGTGGTGGTATTTTAGTCTCGCAAACTCAAAGATTATGAGCTTAATTATCTGACTCATGATGTTGAGCTTGCAGCAGTTGTGCATGCTTTGGTTCGATGGAGGAATTTTCTTCTTGGTCAGAGATTCACACTCAGGATAGGTCACTTGAGTCTTCATCACCTCTTCATGCAACCCAATATCAACGCTCATCAATAGTGTTGGATGGAGTTGATTTTTGAGTATGATATGGAGATAGAGCATGTGAAAGGGAAGGAGAATGTGGTTTCAGATGCTCTTAGTAGATGAAGGCATGTGGATATGGCCACCTCAGTGAGCACAAATTTGTAAAGTAGGATTCTATAACAACTTCCTCACAACAGCTTCTACATTGCAGCTAGAGCAGAGATCGAGTCTCAGAGACCCTCGAGGGGAAGTTTGATGGTTTTTCTTTAAAGGCTAATGGTATTATCAGCACGAGAGGCCGGATTTATGCTCCCAGAGATGGAGGCTTGAGGCAAGACATCTTGGAAGAGGCACATCATGCACCCTATTCAGCCCATCCTAAGGTGAAGAAGATGCACGCCAGCTTGAGATAGTTGTATCATTAGAGAGGGCTTTTTAGAGACGTGGCTCAGTTCGTGTCATGCTTTTTAGAGTGCCAAAGAGTAAAGGTCAAGCATCAACATCTAGTTGGCCTTCTCTATCCTCATGCTATACCGGAATGGAAGTGGGATACCATTTCCATGGACTTCATTGTTGGGCTACCAATGTTGAGATACCACCACGATGCCATCATGGTCACAGTGGATAAATTGAAAAAGTGGCTCATTTTTCTCCAGTAAAGACCACTTATACAACTAGTGCAATGACACGGGTATAACTTGGTGTGATTGTGAGGTTGCACAGGATTCTGTTAAAGATCATTTGTGACCATGATCCTTTGTATACTTCCCATTTTTGGACCACCATGTAGTATGCCCTCGGGACGAGGATCAAATTCAACACAACATATCACCCTGAGACAGATGGAAAAACTGAGTGGGTGAATCAGATTTTAGAGGACATGCTTAGGATGTATGTGATGGATCATCAAAGGAGATGGGAGGAGTACTTGTACTTGGTGGAGATTTCCTACAACAATAGTTTTCAGAGTTCTATAGGCATGGCTCCTTTCCATGCCTTGTATGGTAAAGAGTGCAAGACACCTCTTAGCTAGGACAGGTTAGAGGACAGGGTTTCTCTTGGACCATCTTTGTTGCGGGATATGGAGCAGCAGGTGGTTATGATCGGGTAAAGGCTGCAAGAGGCACAAGATACGAGGCGAGAAAAGTACACCAACTAGCATAGGACTGATCGTAGTTTTGATTTGGGCATGAAGGTGTTCCTTCATGTCGTGCCACAGGCCACAAGAGCCCTATCCATTATGGAAAAGGTTCTAAGTTAACACCTAGATTCATGGGTCCTTTTGAGATCTTGGAGCATATCGGCCCTTTGGTCTACCATCCAACATTACCACCTAGCTCATCTCACTTACATGATGTGTTTCATGTTTCAATTCTTAGGAGATATGTTACAGATCCTTCTAATGTGCTAGATTTGACATCATTGTCGGTGCGAGGTGATGGTGGAGCCCATTCGCACTATAGATGGCGGGACCACAGGTCTTCGAGGTAGAGAGATTGATAAGGTCCATGTGCAATGGGACAGATATGATGAGACTGTAGCTACATATATTATGGACATTGTTATAGTTTAATTTAGCATGATGTTAGATGTTAGATCATGGTTTATTGTGGACTTTGATTCATATATGGTGCATGATGATTATTAGAGACATTTTAGATATTGATGTTGATATATTGTTTGACATGGTTACATTATAGATGTTGTTCAAACTTGTGATATTTGGATATTTTGAGTAGACCTAGAAAATGAGAATTGAATTAAAATTGGTGATGATATAGTTGTGGATGAAATTGTAAGTGATATTGCTGATTGTCTTGATGTTTGTTGTGATTCACATATATGTCGATGATCTTGAAATTATATTTATATTCATTTGGATGTTCTAATATGGCCATGAGGCCGAAAGGAGGTATTTGTATTTTGCAGGTTTAAAATATCACAACAAACATCGGGGATTGGAGACCAACCACATTGGAATTCTAGATGAATTCAACAAGGTCACCATGGCAACTTGTATTTGTTTGTGTGTTTGATTGTGTTAGGGATTCCCATGGGGGATCACCTTTAAATGTGACCAAGGGTTATGTGTATTTATTTATTTGGTTCCTTTTTATTGATGTTTGTATGTGTTTATTAAGTGATGTGTTTACCCCTTTTATTTAAATAAATTGTGGTATATAATGTGAGTAATCATATTGTTAAAATAAATTAATCAAATTGGGTCATAAGAAAGTAATTATTGGAGTGGTTGACTCTTGTATTAAATGTTGTAAGATATGTGTAAGCAATGTGTAAGTGATGTGTAAGAGATATGTAAGTAAAATTTGGAGTATGAAACACTTCATCTTCTTTGGAATTCAAAATTGTCCTTGGAGACTAATTTTGGAGGCTTGTGGGACAAGTTAAACTTGTCCCATACCTCTTAAATTTGCATACCAACCTTACCTATGGTTGGAGAGTTTAAATCTAGCCTTCATTATGCATTTTTGTAAGTCTAGCTGAATGTTTTAATTGCACTTCTTGCTTGAAATTAATTTCAGTCCTTTGGGGTATGGGCTTGATTTGAGTGTGTAAGTAAAACTGTCATATTATTCACCTACTTATTTATTGTGCCTTGGAGATTGAAGTTGACTCATGAGTTGGAGTTGAGGATGTGTGATGTGGCATCCCACTTGGATCCACCTCATCCTCTTCTCTTCCCTCTCTATATATTGGAATTCCTTAGCTTGTTTTACACCCTTTTGGTTGCTTCACTTTTGCATACTTCATTTGGGGTGAATTCTTTTGCTTTGTTTGGAGCTCTTGCTTTTGGAGAAAGTTTGCAAACTTTTTATAGGCCTGTGTTTCGTTGATCTTGGGTTGTTTTGTATTGGAAAGCTTGCTGGTTGGAACTTGGAACAAACTCCATTATGGAGAGGTAAGAGCTTGGCTCTTGAAATGCTCTTCTTTTAATTGTGCAAATGTTATTGTTGTGAATGTTTTGGCATGTGTGTGGGTTGTTTGGGTAGATGGCCTAGGGATGGTGTAGGAGAAGACTATGGGGTATTTTGTGGGAGGCATAAGTGTTTTGGGGAGGTATAAGTGTGGAGGGAGTTGGGATCTGGGTTCCACCTTAAAATAAATAGCTTGCATTTCTTTACTCGTTATGGGGTGCCATAAGAGAGTTGGGGAGGCATAAGGAAATGCGAGGAATAAGGGGTACTTGGGGAGGCATAAGGGCATGTCATTCTGGATATATAATATATATATATATATATATATATGGTTTTTTCTCTGGTGATACCCATTTCCCTTTGGGAGGCATAAGCAACATCCCCCATAGTTTCTTTCTCCTTTGGCTTGCATGATGGAGCCTGAGTTTTGTTTGTTATGTTTTAATGTGGTTGCAAACTACATTCTATTTTGGACTATGTTTTTAATGTGAAATTTGCATGTGTGTTTGTGGAAGCTTGTTGTTGCCATGAGTTGAAAAACACATCTTCTATTATTGTGGTGGTTGCTCGGGGGGCCAATGAAGAAGGATGGCTTCTCCTTTCATTGGATGTCTTGGTTGGGTGGAGAGCATTTCCTTTCCCCTTTTCTGTTGTGATCAAATTGAAATAAAGAACATGGAGGATCTCCATGTTGTTGTTTTGAGAACTGAGAAAAAGAAAGACAGAGTTTGGCAGTCCTTTGTGAGACTTATTTTTGTAGGCCTTTTTCCCACTTCAAGTGGATGACTTGTAATATTATTTGTATTGGATAGTTATTCTATTTTGGAAATGAAATCCTATGTTTAAATGAGAAAGAGATATGCACTGAAATTTGTACTGTAAAGAGACGTGAAAGTGCATTTGAATGAAAGGAAAAGAGAAAGAGTGGTAATTTGTAAAGTTGTATGTGATAAATATAAATAGAAGTTGTATTCTTTTCCACAAATGGAGTTACTTACTGTGTAAAATATGTGTTGAAATATGTTGAGGAATTTTTGTTTGAAAGAGAGAAACACGTATGAAGAAGATATATTACTCTATTTTTTTTGAAATGCATGATTTGAAAAATAGAAGCTGCATTCTTGTTTTTACATTTTGATTGAAGGAAAGATAACTAGTTAAAACTAGCATGAAATGTAATCAACGTTTGTATAGTATGGAAAAAGAAATAGATTAATCTCTGGTTGTGAAATGTATAAACTTCATTTTTATTTCACTTTATAAACTTTGTAAATTTTTATCAAAAGATACATAACAACCCTGTAAAACTATGGAAAAAAATTTGAAACACTAATACAATCTAAGAAAGATCAAAATGAGCCCAAACAAACTAAAATACTTATGAAAATTTTATAGAACCTTTCAAATCGGGTTCAGACAAAAACTCAGACTTTTGTTGTATAAAAATTGGTAATTTTGGAATTGCTAATCAATCAAACCTTTTGAACCTTGCAATCCATCCTAAAATCTTCCAAGTAAAATCCTCCATGCCTGTTGGGCATGTTGAGAAAGAGTTAATGGAAAATTTGAACAAAATTTATAAGTTTAAAAAGACCAGTTCACTTTTAAGTGACAAAAAAACATTTTCTTAAAAATTACCACTCAAACTTTATCAAAATTAAAATCATAAGCTTCTTGTGCAAAGAGGACTTTGAGAGATTTCCAAAAAGTCCTCATTTTCCAAAAATGGAGCTCCCAGTCAAAAGTTATGGCCTTCTGAAGTTTTACTTCATCTTGGCTTCAAAATCTAACTGTCAAATTTAAATAAAATATTCTTGGGTGGACCCATGGGCTAAATATTTTATTTTGCACTTTTTTCCCAAAAGCTTAAGGCACAAGTTCCCCACCACTCCACTACCCTCAAAACCTTCTGATTGGTCAAAATAAGCTAAGTTAAAAAAAAAATTAAATTTGGGAAAATTTCTAGGTTTTCCCCGCTTTCCCATAGGCCCAAACAATCGGGTGCTTTACCACGTGGCTTAACGAGGCTCCCGTCGAGGCACGAAATTCCTTCTAACCTTGGCGCTTGCAAAATTAAAATTTGGGAAATTTTCCTATTTTTCTCCATGCCCCGCCCCATGTAGCCAATCAGGTGCTGCCACGTGGCATAACGAGGCACTGTCGGACGTGTGGTTCACTTTAAACCTTAGCACTTTAAAAATAAATTTTGGAAAAAATTTGTAAAGTTTCTCCCCTCCCCCCCCCGTAGCCAATCAGATGTTGCCACGTGGCTTCACGAGGCATCGGCGGAGGAGTGGATCCCTTTTGACTTAACGCTTCAAAAAAAAATTTTGGGTAAAATTCTTAAGTTTCCCCCGACCCCCGCCATGCCCACATGACCATGATTGATTGACACGTGGCATCCTTGGGTCGTCGGAGGCGCGGGTGATTCTTAACCTTAACGTGTTTCAAGCAAAAAAAGTCAAATTTTCTAAGTTTGCTCTTCCCCTGCCCACTTCCCCGCTTGGAAAATTGGGACTGACATGTGGCGTCTCTACGCACCGGTGGAGGAGCGGGTAATTTTGAACCCTTTCCCTTTCAAAAAAATATAAGGAAAAAAGTCAATTTTGCCTCCGGCGTCCCACTTTTCCCTAGGCTAGAAATTTGGACACGTGTCCCTTGCGGACCTCAAACTTAAATTTCCTCTTGGGGCACGAAGTCCCACTGGGCTCACAGGGGCGGGTGAATTTTGCTATTTTTTCCAAAAGTGCAAAAATCCAAACTACCTCCCCAGCCCCACCGACCCGAATCCCTTTTTGGGAAAATTTTCTTCTCCAGGCCCGTAGGCCCGCCTTTGGGAAAATTTTCTTCCCAAGGCCCGTCGACCCATAACTTGAGTTTTATAGGGAGTTAGAAGGACTTATTTATATCACTGGAAAGGTGAGAAAATTTCCTATCTAATGGGAATGTTTTTAGAAGTTTTCAAGTGTATTAATTTTGAGAAAAATAGGTTGAATCTCTTAATCCTATCAGGGGGGGAGAGTGAGAAATTTCCCTCTTAATCTTAATGATTATTCTAACCCTTAGTTTTGACCCTGTAAATTTAATAATTGTTGTAATGGGAAAATCATGAGCTAAGATTTTTATTTGGCCTCTAAACCTTGCTTGTGGCAACTTGTTGTTTTGTAACCTAGTAGCAGACACTTTTAATAAAAAAAAATTATCCCATAATTTTTCTAACTAATCCTAGGTTGTTCTTGGGTCTCAAGTGGGTTGTTTTAGCAGGCATTACACTTGGTATCAGAGCATGGGTTCAAGATCTTGGACCCTTGGGCACACTAGAAAACTTGAGACATGAACTTTAACCTAGCACATTTTTGAATCTAGAAAACAACTTTGCATGGAAATTACATATTTTAGTAAACATGGAAACTGAATAAAACTTAGAAAGATGAACTAACTCTCACCTTGGTCTATGCAGGAGATAGATGTGAGGGGTATTTTCACATAGACCTAGACTTACCACCACTAGATCATGTTGTAGTAGCTATCCTACCACATATTTTACAGACACTTTAGGATGTTAATGCCACTCTACGCGAGGGACCGTAGGAGCACATTCAGTCGGACATGATAGGGTGACATCCATTGAGGCTCATGCATCTCCTCGGCATAGTGAGGAGCATAGAGGAGAGAACTCCCATGAGGAGTCAGTCAGAGCAGAGTCACCAGAGAGGGACAGGGAGACCGGGTTTCAGGACACAGAGATAGGTCTCGAGCCCTAGGCTTAGGGATGAGCATGCAGAGAGGCCTAGGGGTTGCCAGACCACCACTGCAGACCATATCAGGGAGATCCTAAAGCTACGACCAACTCATTATTCTAGTGACATAGGTGGATTTCAGGTAGAGGCCTGGTTGGTGAGCTTGAGCGGGTGCTTCAAGCTCTTCCCTTGCTCTAGCAACATGAAAGCTCATGTTGTGATCCATCTTCTAAGGGATGGAGCAGGCGTATGGTGGAGGACAGAGGAGCAGAAGCTCCATGTTGATTCTAAGATAGTTACCTAGGAGCTCTTTGAGGAGTGGTTCAGGAGTAGATATTTATCTCGAGGTTCATACAATAGAGGATTGATGAGTTTCATGACCTCCGATAGGCATCTCTTATAGTGGCTGAGTATGAGAGTAGATTTCTGGATCTACTCTAGTATGTTGATTACATGCAGGATGAGCGGGTGTGGATCCACAGGTTCATCCGGGGCCTGAATCTGGACATTGGAGGTGCAGTGTGGATCCATTGTCCACATAAACATTGGCTGAGGCCATTGAGAAGGCCTATATAGCAGGAGACTCGGGAAAGACCCAACAGGCTAGAGACCGAGTCCAAAGCCGTATACAGATGCAGGACAAAAAATCGAGGGGGTTAGTACCTCCTCCTCCTCATGGTGGATAGGGTTCAACACAGTCATCCTTTAGACCACAAAGCAATAACAATAGTAGCAGTCTCGCACCCACCATATAGACCTCCACGGAGATTTGATGCACAGAGGGGTCGAGTATGGGGCCTCCTCCTAGGGGTCCCATTAGGACACAGGGAGCACCTAGAGCTCAGTCAGTAGGAGCTCGCCCAGAGAGACCTCAGCAGTCCACAACAGGGTCATCAGGGTCCACAACACACCCCTCTAGGGCACCGACTAGAGCTGCTACTTAGGGGAGAGGATCAGGTGGTTGTTTTGGGTGTGGTGTTACTAGACATTTTTGGAGAGACTGCCCACATAGAACCCTAATAACAAGGGTAAGACACAGATCTCAGAGCCTACTTGTTGGTGACATGGGGTGCAGTCATAGGATGTGCAGTATGTGGTTGAGAACCACTAGGAAGAGCATCAGAGTATAGTTATTGAGACTACAGGTAACATTGGTGGTATTCCTACCTCCATTTTGTTTGATTCTGGTTCTTCTGATTCTTTTATTGCACCATCTTTAGTAGAGCGATGCAGGCTGGTGGCAGTTAGGCAGGGTCATAGTTGGGATGTTGAGATGGCTTCTGAGCCAAGATCTCTATAGACTCCTTAGTTAAGGAGTGTGTAGTGGATTTGGGACCTTTCACCACTACCTCGGATCTTTGTATCCTTCCGTTGGGCTCTTATGGAGTCATCTTGGGCATGGACTAGTTATCTACACACACATAGAGCCAGAGTGGATTGTTACCACAAGATCATATCTTGTATAGATGATCTAGGAGTTGAGGTAGTGATAGTGGGGGTTAGGAGACCCATTTCTATTCACACCATCTCCGCTATGCAGCTTAAGCGGTGTGTGTGATGAGGTTGTCAGATGTTTGTTGTCACATAGTTAGTGACCAATCAGAAGATGGGTCTAGTGGACCATCACTAGATGACCATCCCATTTTGAGAGAGTTTTCTGATGTCTTTCTAGGGAGCTACCAGGTTACCACCCCCACGGGAGATATATTTTCATATAGATCTATTTCGGGAGAAGAGCCTATCTCACGAGCACCTTATCGGATGACTACCCCTGAGCTCTGCGAGCTCAAGTTACAGCTTGAGGGCCTTATGGAGAAAGGCCTAATTCATCCTAGTGTATCCCCTTGGGGTGCACTAGTGATCTTTGTAAAGAAGAAGGATGGATCCTTGCGGTTGTGTATTGATTACCACCAATTGAAAAAAAAGTAACGATCAAGAATCATTATCCCCTTCCATGCATTGATGATTTGTTTGATCAGATGAAGGGAGCCACAACTTTCTCTAAGATAGACCTTAAGTCAGGCTACCATCAGCTAAGGATTTCAGAGGTGGACATTCATAAGACCACCTTCCATATGAGATATGGCCACTATGAGTTCACAGTGGTACCTTTTGGTTTGACGAATGCCCCTACGCAGTGTTTATGAGTTTGATGAATGGGGTATTTAGGACCTTCTTAGATCGCTTCATGCTCATCTTCCTTGATGAAATTTTGATTTACTCATGTACACATGAGGAACACAAGGGGCACCTTCACTAGGTTCTTCAATGTCTTTGGGAGCAGCAACTTTACGAACTTGGAGAAGTGTGCATTCTTTCAGATGGAGGTGTAGTATTTGGGTCATATCATTTCTAGGGAAGGTATCACATCATCGATCCTTCCAAGATTAGAGCTATCATGGATTGGCCAGCACCCACTACTATGACTGAGGTGCACAGCTTCATGGGATTAGTAGGTTACTACAGGAGATTTGTTTAGGACTTCTCTCGATTGTGCACCCCCATCACTTCCCTTCAATGGAAAGGGAAGAAGTTTGTTTGGTCGAGAAGGTGTGAGCAGGCCTTCAGGACACTAAAGGAATGTCTCACTACAACACCTATTCTTGTAGTGTCGGATCCACAGGTGAGTTTTTCATATGCACGGATGCTTCTTTGGTAGGACTTGGAGGTGTATTGATGCAGGAGGGTAGAGTGGTGGCTTTTGAGTCTCACAAACTCAAATATTATGAGCTTAATTATCCGACTCATGATCTTGAGCTTGCATGGCAGTTGTGCACACTTTGGTTTGATGGAGGAACTTTCTTCTTGGTCGAGAGATTCACACTCAGGATAGATCACTTGAGTCTTTGCCACCTCTTCACGCAGCCCAATCTCAATGCTCATCAACGGCGGTGTTGGATGGAGTTACTTTGTGAGTATGATATGGAGATAGAGCATGTGAAAGGGAAGGAGAATGTGGTTGTAGATGCTCTTAGTAGATGGAGGCATGTGGCTATGGCCACCTCAGTGAGCATAAATTTGCAGGAGTAGGATTCTACAACAGTAACTTCCTCATGACAACTTCTACATTGCAGCCAGAGTAGAGATCGAGTCTCAGAGACCCCTCGAGGGAAGTTTGATGGTTTTTCTTTAGAGGTAGATGGTCTTCTTAGGCACAGAGGCCAGATTTATGTTCCCAGAGATGGAGGCTTGAGGCAGACATCTTGGCAGAGGCACATCATGCACCCTATTCAGCCCATCCTAGGGTGAAGAAGATGCACGCCACCTTGAGACAGTTGTATCATTGGAGAGGACTTTGTAGAGACATGGCTCAGTTTGTGTCACATTTTTAGAGTGCCAAAAAGTAAAGGCCGAAGCATCAACATCTAGTTGGCCTTCTCTATCCTCATGCTATACCGGAATGGAAGTGGGATACCATTTCCATGGACTTCATTGTTGGGCTACCGATGTCGAGATACCACCACGATGCCATCATGGTCACGGTGGATAAATTGACAAAAGTGGCTCATTTTTCTCTAGTAAAGACCACTTATACAACTAGTGTAGTGGCACGGGTATATCTTGATGAGATTGTTAGGTTGCACGGATTCCATGGAAGATCATTTGTGACCATGATCCTTTGTATACTTCCCATTTTTGACCACCATGCAGTATGCCCTCGGGATGAGGATCAACTTCAGCACAACATATCACCCTAGACAAGATGGAAAAACTGAGTGGGTGAATCAGATTTTAGAGGACATGCTTAGGATGTATGTGATGGATCATCAGGCGAGATGGGAGGAGTACTTGTACTTGGTGGAGTTTTCCTACAATAATAGTTTTCAGAGTTCTATAGGCATGGCTCCTTTCCAGGCCTTGTATGGCAGAGAGTGCAGACACCTCTTAGCTGGGACAAGTTAGAGGACAGGGTTTCTCTTGGACCAGCTTTGTTGCAGGACATGGAGCAACAGGTGGTTATGATCAGGTAAAAGGCTACAGGAGGCACATGACAAGAAGAAGAAGTACACATCAACATAGGACCGATCATAGTTTTGATGTGGGCATGAAGGTGTTCCTTCATGTCAGGCCACACAAGATCCCTATCCATTATGGAAAAGGTTCTAAGTTAGCTCCTAGATTCATGGGTCCTTTTGAGATCTTGGAGCATATCGGCCCTTTGGCCTACCATCTAGCATTGCCACCTAGCTTGTCTCGCTGCATACATGATGTGTTTCATGTTTCAGTTCTTAGGAGATATGTTATAGATCCTTCTCATGTGCTAGATTGGACATCATTGCAGGTGCAGGATCAAGGGTAGGTGATGGTGGAGCCCATTCACATTATAGATCGTAGGACCCTGGGCCTTCGAGGTAGAGAGATTGATCAGGTCCAGGTGCAGTGGGACAGATATGATGAGACTACAGCTACATGGGAGGATGCTACTTTGTTACGAGTTCAGTTCCCACATCTATTCTAGTGACTTCTAAGAGGAAGTCGAGCCTAAGGGGAGGGGGATGTAGTGCCCACTTTCCTTCGATACCTTGTGATATTGATCCTGATACTGCTAACTATATTATGGACATTGTTATAGTTTAATTTAGCATGATGTTAGATGTTAGATCATGGTTTATTGTGGACTTTGATTCATATATGGTGCATGATGATTATTAGAGACATTTTAGATATTGATGTTGATATATTGTTTGACATGGTTACATTATAGATGTTGTTTGAACTTGTGATATTTGGATATTTTGAGTAGACCTAGAAAATGAGAATTGAATTAAAATTGGTGATGATATAGTTGTGGATGAAATTGTAAGTGATATTGTTGATTGTCTTGATGTTTGTTGTGATTCACATATATGTCGATGATCTTGAAATTATATTTATATTCATTTGGATGTTCTAATATGGCCATGAGGCCGAAGGAGGTATTTGTATTTTGTAGGTTTAAAATATCACAACAAACATCGGGGGATTGAGACCAACCACATTGGAATTCTAGATGAATTCAACAAGGTCACCATGGCAACTTGTATTTGTTTGTGTGTTTTGATTGTGTTAGGGATTCCCATGGGGGGATCACCTTTAAATGTGACCAAGGGTTATGTGTATTTATTTATTTGGTTCCTTTTTATTGATGTTTGTATGTGTTTATTAAGTGATGTGTTTACCCCTTTTATTTTAAATAAATTGTGGTATATAATGTGAGTAATCATATTGTTAAAATAAATTAATCAAATTGGGTCATAAGAAAGTAATTATTGGAGTGGTTGAATCTTGTATTAAATGTTGTAAGATATGTGTAAGTGATGTGTAAGAGATATGTAAGTAAAATTTGAGTATGAAACACTTCATCTTCTTTGGAATTCGAAATTGTCCTTGGAGACTGATTTTGGAGGCTTGTGGGACAAGTTAAACTTGTCCCATACCTCTTAAATTTGCATACCAACCTTACCTATGGTTGGAGAGTTTAAATCTAGCCTTCATTATGCATTTTTTTTTAAGTCAAGCTGAATGTTTTAATTGCACTTCTTGCTTGAAATTAATTTCAGTCCTTTGGGGTATGGGCTTGATTTGAGTGTGTAAGTAAAACTGTCATATTATTCACCTACTTATTTATTGTGCCTTGGAGATTGAAGTTGACTCATGAGTTGGAGTTGAGGATGTGTGATGTGGCATCCCACATGGATCCACCTCATCCCCTTCTCTCCCCTCTCTCTATATTCAATTCATTTTATTGTTTTGAATTCCTTATCTTGTTTTTGGGTTGCTTCACTTTTGCATACTTCATTTGGGGTGAATTCTTTTTTGTTTGGAGCTCTTGCTTTTGGAGAAAGTTTGTAGAATTTTTACAGGCCTGTGTTTTATTGATCTTGGGTTGTTTTGTATTGGAAAGCTTGCTGGTTGGAACTTGGAACAAACTCCATTATGGAGAGGTAAGAGCTTGGCTCTTGAAATGCTCTTCTTTTTTAATTGTGCAAATGTTATTGTTGTGAATGTTTTGGCATGTGTGTGGGTTGTTTGGGTAGATGGCCTAGGGATGGTGTAGGAGAAGACTATGGGGTATTTCTGTGGGAGGCATAAGTGTTTTGGGGAGGTATAAGTGTGGAGGGAGTTGGGATTTGGGTTCCACCTTAAAAAAATAAATAGCTTGCATTTCTTTACTCATTATGGGGTGCCATAAGAGGTTGGGGAGGCATAAGGAAATGTGAGGAATAAGGGGTACTTGGGGAGGCATAAGGGCATGTCAGGGATCTGAAATGATATATATATATATATATATATATATATATATATATATATATATATATATATATATATATATATATATGTATATATATTTGCAGTTTGTTCTCAGGTGGTGATACCCATTTCCCCTTTGGGAGGCATAAGCAACATCCCCCATAGTTTCTTGCTCCTTTGGCTTGCATGATGGAGCTTGAGTTTTATTTGCTATGTTTTAATGTGGTTGTAAACTACATTTTGTTTTGAACTTTTTTTTTAATGTGAAATTTGCATGTGTGTTTGTGGAAGCCTTTTGTTGTCATGAGTTGAAACACATCTTCTATTGCATTGTGGTTGGGGCTCGGGGGCCAATGAAGAAGGATGGATTCTCCTTGTCATTGGATGTCTTGGTTGGGTGGAGAGTGTTTCCTTTCCCCCTATTCTGTTGTGATCAAATTGAAATAAAGAACATAGAGGATCTCCATGTTGTTTCTAGCAACTAAGAAAGAAGACAAGTTTGGTAGTCCTTTGGAGATCTTTTTGTAGGCATTTTTCCCACTTTGAAGTGGATGACTTGTAATATTATTTGTATTGGATAGTTATTCTGTTTTGGAAATGAAATCCTATGTTTAAATAAGAAAGAGATATGCATTGAAATTTATACTGTGTAAAGAGACGTGAAAGTGCATTTGAATGAAAGGAAAAGAGAAAGAGTGGTAATTTGTAAATTTGTATGTGATAAATATAAATAGAAGTTGTATTCTTTTCCACAAATGGAGTTATTGTATGTAAAAAAATCTGTGTTGAAATATGTTGAGGAAATTCTATTTGAAAGAGAGAAACACGTATGAAGAAGATATATTACTCTGTTTTTGTTGAAATGCATGATTTGAAAAATAGAAATTGCATTCTTGTTTTACATTTTGATTGAAGGAAAGATAACTAGTTAAAACTAGCATGAAATGTAATCAACGTTTGTATAGTATGGCAAAAGAAATAGATTAATCTCTTGGATGTGAAATGTATAAACTTCATTTATTTCACTTTAAACTTTGCAAATTTTTATCGAAATACATAACAACCCTGTAAAACTATGAAAACAATTGAAACACTAATACAATCTAAGAAAGATCAAAATGAGCCCAAACAAACTAAAATACTTATGAAAATTTTATAGAACCTTTCAAATCAGTTCGAGACAAAACTCGACTTTTAGCTCTATAAAAATTGGTAATTTTGGAATTTCTAATCAATAAAACCTTTTGAAAAACTTGCAATCCATCCTAAAATCTTCCGAGTAAATCCTCCATGCATGTTAAGGGCATGTTGAGATAGAGCTAATGGGAAATTTGATCAAAATTTATAAGTTTAAAAAGACCAGTTCATGTGTGTGGGTTGTTTGGGTAAATGGCCTAGGAATGGTGTAGGAGAAGACTTTGGGGTATTTCTATGGGAGGCATAAGTGTTTTGGGGAGGTATAAGTGTGGAGGGATTTGGGATCTAGGTTCCACCTTAAAAATAAATAGCTTGAATTTCTTTACTTTTGTATGGGGTGCCATAAGAGGTTGGGGAGGCATACGGAAATGTGAGGAATACATGGTACTTGGGGGAGGCATAAGGGCATGTCAGGGATCTGAAATGATATATATATATATATATATATATATATATATATATATATATATATATATATATATATAATATATATATATATATATATATATATATATATATATATATATTGTGATTTTTGTTCTCAGGTGGTGATACCCATTTCCCCTTTGGGAGGCATAAGCAGAATCCCCATAGTTTCTTTACTCATTTGGCTTGCATGATGGAGCCTGAGTTTTATTTGCTATGTTTTAATGTGGTTGCAAACTACATTCTGTTTTGGACTATGTTTTAATGTGAAATTTGCATGTGTGTTTGTGGAATCTTGTTGTTGCCATGAGTTGAAACACATCTTCTATTGCATTGTGGTTGGGGCTCGGGGGCCAATGAAGAAGGATGACTTCTCCTTGTCATTGGATGTCTTGGTTGGGTGGAGAGCATTTCCTTTCCCCCTGTTCTGTTGTGATCAAATTGAAATAAAGAACATGGAGGATCTCCATGTTGTTGTTCTGGAACTGAGAAAGAAGATAGAGTTTGGAAGTCCTTTGCGAGACTTCTTTTTAGGCCTTTTCCCACTTCAAGTGGATGACTTGTAATATTATTTGTATTGGATAGTTATTCTGTTTTGGAAATGAAATCCTATGTTTAAATGAGAAAGAGATATGCACTAAAATCTGTATTGTGTAAAGAGACGTGAAAGTGCATTTGAATGAAAGGAAAAGAGAAAGAGTGGTAATTTGTAAAGTTGTATGTGATAAATATAAATAGAAGTTGTATTCTTTTCCACAAATGGAGTTACTACTTTGTGTAAAATCTATGTTGAAATATGTTGAGGAATTTATGTTTGAAAGAGAGAAACATGTATGAAGAAGATATATTACTCTGTTTTTGTTGAAATGCATGATTTGAAAAATAGAAGTTACATTCTTGTTTTTACATTTTGATTGAAGGAAAGATAACTAGTTAAAACTAGCATGAAATGTAATCAACGTTTGTATAGTATGGAAAAAGAAATAGATTAATCTCTGGTTGTGAAATGTATAAACTTCATTTTTATTTCACTGTAAACTTTGCAAATTTTTATCGAAAGATACATAACAAACATTTAAAACTATGGAAAACAATTTAAACACTAAGATAATCTAAGAAAGATCAAAACAAGCCCAAACAAACTAAAATACTTATGAAAATTTTATAGAACTTTTCAAATCGGGTTCAGACAAAAACTCAGACTTTTGCTATATAAAAATTGGTAATTTTGGAATTGCTAATCAATCAAACCTTTTGAACCTTGCAATCCATCCTAAAATATTCCAAGTAAAATCCTCCATGTCTGTTGGGCATGGTGAGAAAGAGCTAATGGCAAATTTGAACAAAATTTATAAGTTTAAAAAGACTAGTTCACTTTTAAGTGACAGAAAAACGTTTTCTTAAAAATTACCTGTCAAAATTCATCAAAATTAAAATCATAAGCTTCCTATGCAAAGAGAGGACTTTGAGAGATTTCCAAAAAGTCCTCGTTTGCCAACAATGGAGCTCCCAAATCAAAAGTTATGGCCTTCTGAAGTTTTACTTCATCTTGGCTTCAAAATCTAACTGACAAATTTAAATAAAATATTCTTGGGTAGACCCATGGGCTAAATATTTTATTTTACACTTTTTCCCCAAAAGTGCTTAAGGCACGAAGTTCCCCGCCACTCCACCGACCTGTAAACCTTCTGATTGGTCAAAATAAGCTAAGTTAAGAAATTTTTTTATTAAATTTGGGAAAATTTTCTAGATTTTCCCACTTTCCCGTAGGCCCGCAACCAATCGAGTGCTGCCACATGGCTTAATGAGGCTCCGTTAGAGGCATAAATTCCTTCTAACCTTGGTGCTTGCAAAATTAAAATTTGGGAAATTTTCCTATTTTTCTCTCCGGCCCCCGCCCACAGCCAATCAAGTGCTGCCACATGGCATAACGAGGCGATGTCGGATGCACGTTCGCTTTAAACCTTAGTGCTTTAAAAATAAATTTTTAGAAAAATTGTAAAGTTTCTCCGCCTCCCCGCCGGCCCACAATCAATCAGATGTTGCCACATGGCTTCACAAGGCGTCGGTGGAGGAGCGGATCCCTTTTTGACTTAATGCTTCAAAAATAATTTTTGGGGTAAAATTCTTAAGTTTCCCTACCAACCCGCTACCCCGCAACCAATGATTGATTGACACGTGGCATCCTTGGGCATCGGCGAGGCACGGGTGATTCTTAACCTTAACGCATTTCGGGCAAAAAAAGTCAAATTTTCTAAGATTGCTCCATCGGCCCGCTTCCTTGCTTGGAAAATTGGGACTAACACGTGGTGTCTCTACGCGGTGGAGGAGCGGGTAATTTTGAACCCTTTCACCCTTTCAAAAAAAATTAAGGCAAAAATCAATTTTGCCTCCGGCGTCCCGCTTTTCCGCCTAGGCTAGAAATTTGGACACGTTTCCCTTGTGGACCTTAAACTTAAATTTCCTCTTGGGCGCGAAGTCCCGCCACGGGCTCATGGAGGTGCGGGTGAATTTTTTTATTTTTTCAAAAGTGAAACAATCCAAACTACCTCCCCATCCCCGCTAACCCGATTCCCTTTATGGGAAAATTTTCTTCTCTAGGCCCGCAAGCCCGCCTTTGGGGAAAAGTTTCTTCCCAAGGCCCGCCAGCCCATAACTTGAGTTTTATAGGGAGTTAGAAGGACTTAATTATATCACTAAAGGTGAGAAAATTTCCTATCTAATGGAAATTTTTTCATAAGTTTTTAAGTGTGTTAATTTTGAGAAAAACTAGGTTGAATCTCTTAAGCCTATCGGGGGTGGGAGAGTGAGAAATTGCCCTCTTAATCTTAATGACTATTCTAACCCTTAGTTTTGACCCTGTAAATTTAATAATTGTTGTAATGGGAAAATCATGAGCTAATATTTTTATTTGTCCTTAAAACCTTGCTTGTGTAATCAATTTTTGTAACCTAGTAGTAGAGACACTTTTAATCAAAAAAAATTATCCCATAAATTTTCTGACTAATCCTAGGTTGTTATTGGGTCTCAAGTGGGTTGTTTTAGCAGGCATTTCACATGGTAACAAATAACTGTCACATACCTTCTGCAGCTTGTCACCTGTGTTTTCTCATGATCTTGGTACAACACTCAAACTAAAGGTAGAAGAATGAACACATCAAATTTTTATCAACCATGCGCTATCGAGAATACATCTTACTAAAGAGGATGGGAACACACTCAAGAATCATTTTCTTATCAACTAGTAATTCTAGGGAACACATATGACCTAGAAATGTGGGAACACAAGAAGAAACTCATCTAAACAACGTTTAATGGTTTTCCAGAGACTAACCACAAACCTAGGTATGAACATGAACACATCTGACTATTAAACCTCTTCAAGACTCATGATGTTGCATTTCACTATGATATTTTTTCTTCATTATGTTATTACATTGGGAATTATGTAGGAATACTCACATACACAAGTGAACAAGAACATATCACATATGTTTTTATTTTCACACCTGCTGAAATCCACACAAAATTGAACTGTTGAAATCAAAAAAACTTCACGTTAAAATAAGGCACACCACTCTAAATAAAAAGCACACACATGCCACCAAATCTATGAAGTGGCCCCGTCATTGGCGACTGAAGAGATGTTTGTAGTTGTCCTCGAGCCTTAGATTCCCACATCCTCCATATGTCATTTCTTAGCTCAATTAATTTTTTCTTTGAGGCTCATTTGAAAATGCCCTCCATCAAGTACAACTTGGACATCAGGTTACACCGAGAATGCATCTAGTTGATATGCAGGTAATTTTTTATTGTTTTTACATAATTTTGACACTTTGAATTTTTGACAATGGGCCCAAAATGACTTGATAAAACTTGATAATGGATTTTAACATTAACAACGATATTTTGACAAATTACATCTTTTAAACACAATAATTGACTCTTTAATAGACACAAAAATAACTATTTTTGCATGTATACATATGATAACACTACTAATACTCATATACAAATTTTAACCCGAAAAAATCAATAGCAAACATTACACTTTGAGACTATAATTTAAGACCATATTATAACCTAAATGAATCCTTTATAACCACTGAACCCTATTCCTTTAACTTAGATAGAAGGGACAATCCAACCTAAACTTTTACCTCCAGGAAATTAAAATTATAGAAAATTGATTTGAAAAACCTTCAATAATGAAGAACTTATCTATCGGTGACAAAAATATACTTGTGTGTCTTTCATTGCACTTCCATGATACCTCGAGATCCCAAGGTTTGAGGAGACATTAATATTAATATATTTGACATCTTTGGAAAGTGTAAGAAATATATGATGCAATTACAATGACCAATGTACGTTATGTGTAGAAGAATATTAGAAGAATCTCAGCCCAAGTTTGAGGATAACAGCAAGGCATCCCACTGAGCTAAAAACATAGTAGATTTATGGGGATCTGTTTTATACATAAATACCTTAACCACATATATTGTAATGAGAAGAGACCGAGATTCATTAGAGGGAACAAACTTGGAATATGCAGAGCTTCTTTAGAGACACCACTTCACATCCATCTCCCACTGTCCCATGTCTTTGCTTCAAGCTTAACGCACCTACTGTATATATCATATCCTTTAAAGAAAACCAATTACTAATAGTGGACCATCAAAACTATACTCATTTTTCTTTGTCTATTGCTCATCCTTTGTGTCTATCATACAGAAGACAAAGCAGTCAATTGGATAATATTTTTCAGGCATTGAATATTGAAAATTTTGATCTCAAGTGAAGAACTCTCCAAGTCTTGATTGTAGTGTCGAGATTTGATTTTGATGGAAAATAAAACTCCTTTATCAACTATCTATTCAAGTTTGAATCCAAACTGCAATGTTAGGATGAAAGACCAGTTCCAATTGAGGGGAAGCTAAGCCTCAACAGGTTGTTTCATGACACAATTCAAGTCTGCAAATTCATCAAAAGCTGAGGAATAAAATCTAAAAATTCAAATCAATGATTCTTTAAAAAAATCCATAGCTTTGGAAAATAAATACACATTGAGACTTCCCTTCATCAATTCACCCTTCCATAGGAGCCTGCTCTAATACAAAATCACAGGTTTGGATCAGACTTACAGAAAAATAATATATCAATTTTTTATTCATCATACGCAACTCCATATAAATAGGTATTTACATCCCTATTGTTTAGGACACTACTTTCTAAACAATATCTCCATAATCCTATTTTCTTGAGTTAGTTCAATAATGCTACTCATGTATAATATAATAGCAAAATCCTATATTTGAACTATTGTTATATTTTTGCTAAACACAACAATATTACAATAAACATATATAACTAAGTTATATGTTACCCTACGGTAAATCACCCACAATCATGTGAACATTAATATTCCTAACATGGTACTCTCTTTATCACCCCTCTAGGAACCTTGTTACCTATTTTACACTTTTAGGAAACTGCTAAAACTAAAAATTTGGATTTTGTTTCGGCTCACCGTTTGGACCCTGAGCAACGAAATGCTTTTCCGTATTTGCAAACCTCTAGTATTTTTACAAGAAAATCACTTGGAACCTTCATTTTGGGGAAAAACACATTCCTAACTAGTTTAGTAAGGGGGTTTTGTAAACCATTGGTCGATGTTGACTAGGTGAAATTAGACGATTACGACGGGTGGCTCTGAAAAACCAGTCACCATTTGTAACCTATTTTTCCATTTCCGAGTTCCGTCGACTCTGGTAAATTATCGATATATAGGAGAGCATGAAGAAAGTTTTTCATTGAGTATTCATTTATGGGAAGTCAGTTTTTGGACGTAGTTTCTTCACTCTCGAGCTAAAATTTGGTTGATTTACAACTTTTTCTCTTACGACCGATGGTCCCGCAAGACATTTTTACAACATGGTTCCTCAACTTCTAAGACAAATTCAGATGATTTTGCAGCTATTAGAAAAATCTAAAATAAGGTCGCAGGATCCTAGTCAAGACAATAAACTATCGTGATAACTTTTTGAAACTTAGAAATAGTTGTATGAAAACCCTCTCTTATGGTTTGTTGTGTGAAATGTGACTTTTGGAAAAATAGTGTTTCTCTCAATTCTCTCTCTCTTCCCTATCTATTTCTCTTTCCTCCCTTGGATAAGAAATAAAATGAATATATGTAGCTAACCTCTCTTGTTACATGTACATTATTATTATTATTATTATGTAAATGGAAAACTAAAGAAGATAATTATATTGGATTTGGGTGGATGCCATGTCAACATTTTTTTGTTGACTCATGCTCACATGGTTTTGTAAGGCACAATAAGATGGTGAAATGGTGTGGTTGTTATTCATTTGGGTATTTTTGTATATTTATATATGATAATTGGAAATATGGGTGTGTGTGTGTGTTGCTACGTTTACAGTAAAGTGTCATTTTCCTAATTTCTTTCAAATAAAAGATTTTCCTTTTTGTGCATGAAGTTTAAATAAACCTATAGTTGTTCTTTGTTGTCGTTTTTTTAAAAATAATTAGCCAAATATTATTTAATGCTCTTCTTGACCTCATTTATAGCTATGTTGTGAAACTTATATCAAGTATGGTAGAAATAAGTATCTCTATATAAATAAAAATTGAATTGTTCTCTAAACCCCTTCAATTCTACATCCTCCCTCGATTTATTGCATGGCTACTAGGTGAGCCTTGACACTAGAAATTCGGTAGCAACTTGAGATTTCTTCCATATTGAGTGATCCCCAATTTGACCACGAGCATCCTAGGAATGAGTGCTAGTTTTTACCAACTAATAGTTCTACCCTCCAGTATCATGCTTCAATAGAACCTCGTGATGATGGGTTGTGCCCTTGTGTTTCGCTTTGCAAATGTTACATCTAGTATAAAATAATATAAATCACATAGACTTAGTGTTAAGCATGTCATGTACTTATGAAATGATGGTTAAGGACATGAGTTAAACCCAGGTCATAAGATACCTAGATATGAAACTTGCAAGTTTGAATTCCTTTATCCTAACAAATAGGGGTGTTATCATGGAAGGAGTGTTCTAGTTATGTATAAGTTGTGGGGTAAGTACATTGTCTTCCATAGTTTATCTTTAGGTATGGTGTAGTTCTTTTTGGTGCTAATGGGAATTAATCAAATGTGGACATCTTACGAGAATTATCATAAATCACATAATTAATATATTTTGTCCAGTGAGAAGGGTAGTAGCTAGAAGATCATAGGGTGTAAAAAAATTATAATTGCATATCACTTTGTAATACATAACTAATACTTAAATTACCTAGTAATAACCCAAGATTGGTTAAGTGTGAAATCTTACCCCTTATGATCCCTCATGACTTGGTAAAAGACAAAGAGTATACACACCTTAGTTGTTTTAACAAGAACTCACTATGAAGTCAATGGAATGATGTAAGGGATTACCGAAACATGAGAGGATAATTTTGGAACAATTATTAAATGTCATACACACTGAATGATGAAAAATTTATTAGACAACTAAGATTATTTTTATAACAAATAAAAAGTAAGATAATGACTCTTGATTGATCTTGTAACCTAGTAAATAGGAAATTTGTGATACATAAGGGATGAACATAATCACCACACCTGTCAACGTGGTTAAAAAAATATTATTACATGACCAAACTAAAGGAAAATCAAACTTGAGGATTGACCATGTTGACTCGAGGAAAATCCTCTATTGTTTATCATGATCAATGCAAGCTAAGTATCTAAGGGAAGTAGCTAGAATATATTGTTAGTTGTAATAACTTAAAGAAAATTAGTGTAACTTTAGTGCATAAATGTTATTATGAAAGGAACGTGTGACCTATTTACCTTTGAACTAATAAACTTCCTTTGTTCCATGTGAACCCTCCTTGTTGCAACTAAGATAAAACAGAAAAGTTAGATGGAATCATTACAAGTAAAATTTTAAGTAAGATAAAAATAATGTAGCCTAGTTAAAGAAGAATGGGGGACTACATGATAAGTGATTTTCAAGTAAGTAAGATCAATAACGAAATATACTTGTAATAAATGTGGGAACGAGAAAAGTGTTTTGTCATGGATGGTGGTTATACGGGAGTTGTGGCTATACGGGAGTTATACTGTAGTTGACTTATTATGTTGTGACTTGTCATTTGGGGAAAGGTGGATTGGATTTGCATCATGTATTTTTCATGATATCTATGTGGGATAATGTTTGTGTAAGCTTCTCATGTGTTATGCATTATCCTAAATAATCCCTTTTGTTTTCATGTATCAATCAATATAAGTCAAAAAAATTATTCCGGTATTTTTACTGTTGTATATGTGTGTCAAATTTGTGGGCGTTACTGATTGTGACTTTTTCTCTTAGTACTTGCATTTACATATTTTGGTTGTGTCACATGGATCCCTATCCCTTTTATTGGTGTTTTGTCTCTTTCTTTTCTTTGGGACTATTCCACCCACTTACGACATGTAATGCCAACTCCTCTTCGACACTTATTATATTTTGATTTCAATTATTGTTGACTATAGACATGGATATTATCATATCATTTTAGTTTAGCAAGATGTTACAAGATAGATATATTCTGACAATTGATGGATTGTAATTCATACTATGATTTGTGTGGATTCTTAGAGACGTAGAGAGACATTTTATATTGATGATGATGATGTGTTGTTAGCATATATATTTACTGAATTCGAATTCTCATCATGTTGACTATGATTTAGCATTTGAACTAATCTCGTGATCTTGTTGATATTGATAAAGATATAGAATTGAGATGTTGAAATTTCAGACAAATGATAACATTGTTTAGTTGAGATGATCATTAAGTTAGATGAGGATGTTTATTTATTTATGTACGTATATTTTATCATTGATGTATTTGATGCGGCCACAAGGCCGAAGGAGGTATTTTGTGATTTTACAGGTAATTATATCACAACAATAAAAAGGGGGTTATGAGACTAACTACAACGGAATACTGGGTGGAAACAACGATGGTCACCATAGCAAATTTTATTAAAAAAAAAATTTTAGTTTGTTAAGGTCCCCATGGGGGTGGATGGCCTTCAATTGTGACCATGGGATTTGTGTGCAATCCTTTCCCTTTTTCTTTTATTTATTGTAGTGTATGTGATTTATTTTGTGATGTAATTTATTTGATCATTTTTTATTGATGTGCCTTAATTAAGTGAATTAATCATGTTTAGTAAGATAATTGGGGATGTGAAAAAATGGGTCATTTATTAGAGTAGTTGATCCATTGGATTTTGTGATTTAAGATGAGTGTATTTTACTTTGAGTGATGTACACTCTACCTTACCTTGGAAATTAAGATTTGGGATTAAGGGCAATGTTTGGAGGCTTGTGGGGCAAGTTAAACTTGTCCCACACCTTTTAATTTCATTTACCAACCATACCTATGGATTGGGGGGTCAAAAAGAGACCCCATTATGTGTTTTGTAAGGTAAAAAGTGACATTTATTACACTTTTCTTACATGGGTTTTAAATTGTGTCCTTAGGGGGAGTGGGTTTGGATTGTGTGTGTAAGAGGCTTTTCATTTCTCTCAACATCCAATTTATTGTTCCTTGGGGTTCAAGTTTTACTTATGATGTGGAGTTGAGGATAAGTTATGCGGCATCCTAGATTGAGTCACCTCACCCTCCTCTTCCCTCTTTCTATAGATGCAAGTTTAGTTTTTTTGTTTAGGAGTTATTTCATTTTTGTTATGCACTTGTATTTTTTCAGTTTGAGATTTTTTGGAATGCTTGTTGAATTATTGGAACTTATTGGAGTTGGATTGAGCTTGAAGGAGCTTCGAGTATGATTATTTGATCAAGTTCTTACTATGGAAAGGTAGGAGCTACACTCTTTTTACTTGTTTGTTTTTATATGTGTGCATTGCATGTATGTGAATAGGTTATGTGCTTGTTGGGATCTTGGGTAGAATGCCTAAGTATCGTGTAGGAGAAGGCTATGGGTATTTTTCCATTGTAGGGAGGCATAAGAGTTTAATTCATGTCTTGGGAAGGAGTTTGGGTTGGTTGCCCCACCTTTGATAGGAAAATGCTTGCATTTCTTACTTTGTTCTTTTGAGGGAGACATAAGAGATTGTATGGAGGCATAAGAGAATGTGGGAGGCATAAGAGGATCTTGAGGGAGGTATAAGAGTTTTGTAGGGGTTTTGAAATGTATTTTGGAGGTTTTAAGGTGGGCACCTAATCCCATTGGGAGGCATAAGTGATCTCCCCATAGATCCTTGCTCCATTGGATTTGAATTTTCAAGCCTTGTGTATTTGATAATTCCATTCTTGTTATTTTTATCTTGTGTTTAGATGTGTGTTTAATGGTTGTAAAAAAATTATTGTGATCTAGAAGAATTATGTTAGTTGTCATGAGTTGTATCCATTCCTTATTACATTTTGATTAGGGCTCGAGGGCCAATGAGGAGGATAGCTTCTTTCCTCATTAGATTATTGGTTGGGTGGAGAGTGTTTCATCTCCCCCATTTTTGTTATTTTGATTGAAGTGAAGAAATGGTGGAGCTCTTGTTGAAGATTTGTGACTTGGATCATTTGTTGAAGTCAAAAATAAATCCTTCATTGTAAAAACCTTTCATGTCATTTCCACTTAAGGTGGAAGGCTAGTAGTCTTGTATTTAGAAGGAAAGTTGTATTGTATTTGTATTCATCAAGTTATAATGTATTGTTGGAAAGGAAACTTTTTGTATTGTCAGAAATGAGCTATGCTCAAAGCAAAAAAATTTTTTTTATTGTAGAAGTTGCATTTTGTGAGAATGAAGGGAAAAGTGTGAAGTTGTAAATCATTAAAAATGTATCCTCAATAAATCTTAATTGTATAATAGTTGTTTTTTCTTTCCTTTAGTAAATGGTTGTAGTTGAAATGGAAAGATGCACTAAATTATATTGAGTTACCTTGTTAAAAGATTACATTTTTTTGTAGTGGAAAAGAAAGCAATGATACTAGAAATAGATTAAGTTTTATTCCTTCATTTGAACTTGAGAGAAATTTCATTGGAAAATTAGTCTTGTAGTTTTTTCTTGTATACTATTGAATTAGAAAATCAATGTAATTTAGTGATTTAAGTCATGGAATGAATAAATGGTTAAACCATTCAATTAGAGACTTTAGGCATATAAATTCAACTAAGGATAAAATGTAAATCACTCTAGTAAAATTTGTCTTTGCAAAAATTACAGAATTGATGATTCTGTTTTCAAATAACAGGACCGCCCCCTTTTAGAGTGTCGGTCTCGAACCATGCCGATTGATCGTAGAGCGGTGGTCTATGAACCACCACCCAGGGAATGCGACAATTTGTGAATCCTCACCCAGGTAGGGAGGTGGTCCCAGAACAGCCGGTCTTCTTAGGGCAGTGATTTCATCACTTTTGGTAGAAAAGTAAAATCCACAACTATGCAATTTTAAACTTGATTAAACTAAAATATGAGCCTATAAAATGTAAGAGATAACTACCAACATGCTATAAGGGAACAAAATCATTTTTTGAAGCAAGTAAATCCTTGAATGTGAATTTAAATGTATCAAATCTCTTAGATTAAATGGGAAAGAAGGTTTTACCCAAATAGAGAACTAAAAATGGAAATAACTAAATAACTACTCCATATTTAGAGTAGAAACCTCTACAATTAACAAATGGAATACATTTCTATAATAAATCCTTAAGCTAAACTAAAATAAGCTAGATCCAAATGAATCCATTCATGGCTTCTTCCCTCTTTGCTTTCATGGCTCCTCCAACCTGAAATTTAAACAAAAGAAAAGAGACCAAATGAGGTGGCTAGGGCAAAGAAAAATGTTTAATAAAATTTCATAAGGATAGTTAGGGTTAGTATTGAACCCTAAGATCTAGTGTCCACAATTGATTTGATTCAAGGGTTAGAATCAATCCTACAATTCTTAGGTGGGAATATGTATTATGGGTTCTTAAATAATTTAAATGTATGTGAAAATGGGTGAATGGGGTGATTTAATACCCTTGTATGTTAAGCTAATTATGTAACTCTTCTAGTATGTTTGTAATAAATGATTCAAAGGACATTAAGACTAATAATTTTAGGGAACTAAGGTAACCAAGGATAAGGGTTTAATAAATATGGGTTTGAATGTTAATTGAAGAGGGGAAAAGCATTTAACCAAGTAAAATAATTTATGACAATTTCTTAGTAAATTGTAATAAAATTGACATTATAAATGGATTAATAATCTAGACCTAATCTATCCAATGTAATGTAGCATTACTGGTAGGAATTAATCAAACCTATTATAGGGTTGGCCTCCTTGTAATATTTTTAAAGAAAATAAAAAAATGCAAACTTTCTAGATAATTATTAAGGTTTAATGTTGTTTTAGAATGTTGAAATTGCATGTTACATGACAGTACTACCTAGGCGGCTAGTGTCCCTTATGGGTGCTTTAGTCTGATCTCCTTTATTTTCTAACTTACTGATCTCTTCCTCACTTTATGTCTTTTCTTATCTTTATTTTATGACTTGGGTTGGATTCTAGTGTCACTAAGTATCGAATTTCAAATAAGGAAGTCATACTTATACATAACCTACTAATTATTATTAGGGGTTAGCAAATTTGACTATCACTTTGTATGTACAATCTATAAGAGAAATACTCGAAGATTTCATTTTGGGTTGCATTATTCACTACATAGGAGGGTTTATTCAAAATTCAATTTCACACATTCATCTTGGTGGAAAATTATATGTAATCCGTTATATTGTTGTAACCAACACAAAGGTGAACTAGCTTTAAGGGACAAAAATTCGCTCACACACATAAAAAAACTACATAGAGACTGAAATATAGTGTAGCGCTCAGTGACAATCACACTACAGTGACCAATGAGGTCTGACTGACTCAAGCATATGCATTATTTGTTTCATCTAATGTTTTTTGAGCTTTTTACAGGTAGGTAGGGTTTTTTTATAGGTTCAGGTGTGACATAAGAACCCTAAAAGAGATCGGATGCGATAAACAATGAAAACAAGAAAACATGTTCAGATCTTGAAAAGACCAGAAGCAGAGCATTTGATAGAACACTAGCACCTAAATCAGAGACTAGTTCCTGGGGAGGTCTTTTCCTTTGCATGGTCCTATTCTAAGAGTTCGCAAATATCAATTTCTCAGACAAATCCTGCATAGTCTAGATCTATCCTTCTCAACTTGTTTTCCAACCTGAAAGCAGCTTCGAGATCACTTGATCCAATTTAAGTCATTCTTATCTCCTATCTTGCACACTTTCTTGTACTTTGCATGCTAGATTATGCTTATTTTGCCTTATTTATTTGATCTTAACCCTCTGATTAAGATTTAATATTTTCATTAAATCACATTCACAATGGAAGAACCATGTGAGTAGCCACAAAACAAAGATATTTGTTGTATGCATTTTCTTGTTTGTATTCCAAATGTATATTTAAAGCATAATATTCACGAATAAATTGTGTATCATGCATCATGTTATCCACACTAGTGGTTTTTGCGATCCATTTTTTCATTGTCTAGTGTGTGAGTACATATTTATTCTTATACCCAAACCTCATGTCTTACCCATGAATACAATGAAAACTATGGTACTATCATCACTCAAACTTTTGCAAATAATTTCCTGATATTTTCCAAAAGGTCTCATATATTACCCATCCTATAAATAGTCATATCTAGTTTTCTCTTTTTCCTTTTCCATTGTAAATAGTTTACTTCTGTGCACAGTTTTGGTTTCCATTTTTTGTAAATTCTAGCAGCATTTTGGAGTTTCCCTCTTCTCCTAATTTGTCTCATGAGCACACAAGATGTTTGTTCGATTATATTATTTGATAGAGGACATATTTTCTTGAGATTTTAGCAAAAAATATGATTCGAGTTGTAACATTGATGATACGGATGAAATAGAGTCTACTTGATGCAATTTTCTAGTTAGTAAGTGTAGGGGAAAACAGGAATCTCTCTCTTTTTTGCATTTGAAGGTTTTCTATCTCACTTGACTTAGATCTTGTTCAATCAAAGTTTTCTATGCTTTGGAAAACTTCAGATTATTCCTTGTTCAAATTTTTCTATATAGCACCCTGCATCTAGTGAATGAAATCACGTATATGACCTTTTCTTAAATACATGTCTTGTTGAACCTTGTGTGGTTCTTCATGCAATTACCTTGGATAATTTTGAGATCCTCGAAAACAACATAGAGTGTATTAACCTTGGGACACTTTTTACCCAAGTAGATAACTACAAAACAACATTTAAGGAATGGCTAGTGAGATGAAGAGTTGATATGCCAAAAGCCATATGAGGCCACATTAAAATTTAGGGCTCTCTCATTTTTATATATGAGTAACAAATTCAGTTATATATTCATTCATTTGAGTAACAAAATTTATGACAAAAGAGCACCAAAACTATAAAGTTCTAAATTCATTTCTATTTCTAAACACTATTATCTAATGTCCCGACGTCACGTATTGTTTAGAGAAGATTTGTGAGTCATGGTGATTTGTCGTGTGAGGTTTTTTTACTAAGGTGTAAAAAGAAAACCTAGGAGAAGAATTGTGAAACTCAAGCACTTTGTTGGAAAGGAATCCAAAGAAGGACAAGATAATAGTGTTCCAAATATTAAAGGTAACATATTGTTTAATTTTAAAGAGCTTGACAAAGAGGGAAAATGTGAACTTATGAGTATGTCTCGATTGAAAAATCTCCATGGTTAAGTAGGAATTATTCTATATTTAATGCCATACATAAAATCTAGAATAATAAAAAAAAGGAAGAAGAAATAAATTAAATTAATGTGTTTGGTTTTAGAAGTGATGGTGGTGGAGTGGATGATGGCGGAGGGTTGAGAGGTGGTGTGAGGGCATGAGAAACCCGTGGTGTGATGGCATGAGAAACTGTTAAGGCATGTGGGTAGCGGAAGGAAGTCGACATGTCTTTTTCCTTGGATAGTAATACAAAATGAACTTTATTTGATATCCGGATGCTTAAACCATGCAGAAACCCAAGTTCGAGTTGTAAATTTAGCATTTTTTTGGACAAGTGCAATGCACATGAGGCATGGTTTTCCTCATGACAGGCTCACTATTCAATTACAACACAAAGCCCCAACCTAATCAGTTTACATTTTCCCGCTTATTCCCAGCCTGTGCGCCAAGGTTGAGGTTTTGTCAGATGTTGTAGTTGGAGACGGTTTGACAGACATGCATGCAAAATGTGGAAGCATTTTCTTGGCATGTGAAATGCTTGACTGAATACCTAAAAGCAATGTGGTCTTTGGCCTACAATGGCTATAGGATATACATGAATTGGGTTTGTTGAAAAAGCTCACAAACTTTTAGGCAAATACATGCGTAGGTGTAGAGCCTCCTACCCTTTGCCAACTTCCTCCTATCCTATGCCAAAATGGGGATTTTTCAGATGCTTGGTTGCAAGTGCCTGGTAGTCAAGTACGCATAATGGGAAGCTCACATAAGCCAAGTCTTCTGTTGGGGGAAACACGTCAGAGAGAGGTGGTCTAATGGAACACGCCCGACCATGTAAGCTTCATTTTTGTTTTATTTTAAAATGCAAGCTTGCAGGTTTAGTGGGAAAGGGTTGTAAATACTTCAATGGCATGAGTGTTGGTAATAACATTCCACCTAGAACTGAATATTATGCCTACTTGGTTGACATTCCCTTGTGGTGCTGGCTATCTCGAGGGGACTCTAAACTTTATCATCAACTCACTAATTAAACCTGTGGTGGTTGTGTGGACGTGTTTGGTTGGTACCCCTGTAGAGCACATAATAATATGGGGCTGCAATAAATTTCAACTCTTCTTTTGAGGTGGATCGTTGAAATGCTACAACTTATGTCTTCTATCAAACATCTATATTTAAGGAGAACAACCAGTCAAAAAGTTTCATTTTATTGAAATAAATGTGTTTCCAAGCTCCGTAAAACTTTTCCAACATTCTCCTAGCTCGTGTTCAATATGGAGCCTTGAGTAGGCCCTAGAAAACCATCAAAACTTAATGGGAAACATATTCTGTTGGAAAATTTCAAGTGATTGGGAATATTTGTATGTCGTAATGGAGGTCAGATCAACACTTGTGAACTGTTTGAAAAATGCCCAAGTGAGATGTTGAACCGAATCCTGCGGGTTTGACCGACTTCATCCCTCCAGGCATGGTTCATCCCTCCTCATCTCTCATAATTTATGTTCTTTAGTTTTCTTTTGCAATGAAATGAAAATTTATAACCAGAGGATTTTCTTATATTATACTGTATCAAATAAAATTGTTTTAAAAATAGTAAAAATTTGTATTGTAACTTACAAGATCCAATATTTATTGGTAGACAATAAACTTGAACACTCACATCGTGATGATCTAGTAAACATCACAACCAAACTAGATTTCTACATTACCCTTTTTAATTGACAAGTTGAAATTGAGTTCCTATAAATGACTTGAACACTCCCTTGTTTAATTAGATAAATTACAATTTCTGGGGACTCGCAAAGTAACCTTCATAACTCCAAAAAAGGGAGGTTAAGATTCCTTCACATACCTTGTTATGTGAGGTGTCACTTCAATCCTTGGATTGACCCCGAATGAACATTTGTGATCTTTTTGATGCCCTTATAGGAGCCCTATTACATTGTTTTGCAGTGATAGGAAGTTGTTAAATCTAGAAAGTTGGCTTTCATTTTGAACCGCCATTTGAAACCTGGATAGAGAAATTATTATCCATCTTTACAAACCTCTAGTGTTTTTACTAGATAATTACATGGACTTTCAATTTAGGGAAAAACACTTTTCTAGATAGTTTGGCAATGCATTTTGTAGGCCTTTGGTCACTAGTTTGACTAGGTCAAACTAGGCCAATTATGACCGGTGGCTCTAGAAAACATGTTTCCATTTGATAACCGTTTGCTAATTCTCAGTCCTGTCGACTCTGGTGAATTCTCCATATAAAGAGGAACTTGTAGGATGTTTCTCATTTCACATTCATCTAGTGGACGTCAGTTTTGGACATGGTTTTCTAAGCCCTCGAGCTAACTTTTATTCAATTGCAACTAGGTCAATTACGACCGAATGGCCTCGAAAACTAGCCACCAAACGTAAACCGTTTGCCAGTTCCAAATTCTTGTTAGTTGTTATGAACCCTTGGAATATAAGTGGATATGTAGAAATTTAACCGTGATGTGTTTTCTCATCGAAAGACAACATTTGAAAGTGGTTTCTTAGCCTCTGAGCTTGATTTGAACGTTTTTGTAGCTAGCAAGAAAATGTAAAAATAGAAAGTTGTGGGACCCTCGTCGGTTGCCAAACCACCGTGGAAAATTTTGACACATGTAAATAACTATTTGAAAACTCTATAGTGTAACTTGTTGTGTGAAATAGAAATTTTGACAAAATGGTGTTTCTCTCTCTTCCTTTCTCTTTATCTCTCCTTGGTTACGAAATGAAGTGAAATGAAATGAAATGAATACATGCCCCTAAACCTTTTATTTCGAATGCAAATTGTAATTATTATTATATGTAAATGGGAAGTTGAACAATGTTAATTATGTTAGATTAGGGTGGATGCCATGCCAATGATTTATCGCTGATTTCATCCTCACATGGTTTTGCAGGATGCAAGAATGATGGCGAAAAGGTGATGTGTAATTTATTATTTATCATTGTAATTTATATAGTTCATTGTAAAATGAATACATGTATAATGTAGTCTCATGTTATAGAAAATTATATTTGAAATTTGCTAATATGTATGAGATGCTAGTTTTAGGGACATTTAGGAAATGTGTATTTAATCATAGTTTCAATTTGATTCATAAGATGTATGGTAAAAAGGTTTGATATATATATGGTAAATGAATTTGAAGTTAATATATTGTAGTGTTTTTTTAGTGTTCAATAAACAATTAATTAATTACGGTGTTGTATTCTTACCTTGTAAATGTAATAAAGAGATTTAATCAAAACACTCAACCCTAGTATAAGATCTGTGCATAACATGTCTTCTTTTGTGATCCTTTTTACCATAGAAGAGATTAAAACCATAGAATGAACTTAAACTTTACACTCGATGGAACATCCTAGTTTAGGTAAATAAGAGCCCAAGAATGGGTTTATCATCTTATTTGGTATGTTTAGTGACATCATCATAAACTTGACAGATAGGAGCAACATAGTCAAACTATATCTGGAGTAAGTAGAGCTAACTCTTCCTTCGTATCGTAGTGGACTACCTTGTCTTCCGAAGATAGATTTAGAATTAACTTCATCATCGAATGAAATTCCTGTTGGATTCAAGATGACCTAATTGGAGATCGTGATATAGTTGTTATATGACTTGAACCCTTGTTAGTGAACTCTTTAGTCCCTCTCAGCTAAATGTCTTATCTTTGGCTAGTGACAATATAATGCCTTGATCTTTTACGAAGGGTTTATAGGGTAAATATGTTTCTAACCTTAATCTAATCTATAATAGGGCATAAATCCTAAGTGAAAATTGGAATTAAAATAAACCTTAGTTATTAGGAGGTTAACTTGTGGGTAGAAAATTATAAGTAACTCTTTGCAAATGAAATTGATTTGAAAGATGTCAACTTTAGAGAACCCAGGAAAATGAAATTTTGTCCCATAATTCCTCATTATGCCCTTTTATGACATTAAGAATAAAATAAATTTCACATGCGAATCATGAAATGCAGAAACATGGGATCTTACCTTGAACACAAATCACTTGTGGTTCATGTGTAGTTTATGATGCTTCCAACCATGTACTTCTTCAAGATGTTAGGAAAGTACTTTCGTAACTCTTTTGTTTTAAAGCGAGGGTAATAATGAGACCAAAATGTGATGTAATAGTAAAGCATATAAGAATAAACACGAGATTTGAGGTCAGGAATAATGCCACTCTTGGAGCCCTTTTAACCCAATTAAACATTTTCATGTGTTACAAAGAATATGAGTCTCCCCTTGGTGAGATCAAACTTTGAGTAGAAAAAGATATATATTTATAATCTAAATAAAATTTCTTGTTTTGGGAATGTCGAATCGGGAAATAAAGATACCGTGATCGAATAATGTTTATAGGGAAAAGGTATCTTGAATCTAAACCACCCTCCCTTAAATCCTAATATTGCTTTCTGGACATCAAGTCAGATTCACTTGAGTTGCAAGGGTAAAATGTAGACATTGAATAAACGTTTGAGAAGCATATTCTTAACATAAGAACAAGATAATTAAGTACTTTGTATGCAATTTGAATTATGCCAAATAAGTATGTAAGTTATGGAAATTTCCATAAAGGATAAAAAGCCAACTTAAAATGGTCGAACTGTAAATTAAATGTGGAATGAACTTAAGAATCTATAGCTGGAAAAAGGAGGAAATTATCCTTGCTCAATAATGTTCTTGGAATGTTAATCATAACTAAGATGCAATTAATGAAATGATGTGTTGTGGGTTTTCCAATCCTTGAGTCCTTTTCTTGTGGTTGGTCATTGCTAGTATTCATTCATTGGGAAAAGTGTGGCATCGACATGTCTATGGTGTTGTCATGTGTCTATGTGAGTCGATGACTTGTAAGTGTCGTATGTGTCTTTGAGTTTTCTTTACTTGGAGCCCTTGTGGCATTGTGTAGTGAGAAATGTAAGTAAAAAAAAAATTATCCTGGTATTTTTACTTGTTTTTTGTGTGTGAAAAATGTGGGCATTACACTTGGTATCGAGAGAGGTTCATGCTCTCGAACCTCTAGGGAAGATTGGATTTGTGATGGTATTGCATGATGGTGGTGGATATTGGAAGAGTAATGTGATATAAGCGTGATGTGAACTATGTCGTAATTGTGAAATTGTGAACACACATGTTGTGTATGTCACTTAGTGCATATTTTTTATCATGTTGATGTGCTTGTGATGAGAGTATTCTCTCTCCTTTTCATGGATTCTAGGAAGATTTCACGTGTGATGTACCACCTTATTGTGTGTAAAAAAAAGAATGTTACTTGTGGATTGTGGAGTGTTGGAGCATTATGGCATTATGTGATATGAAGGTGTATTGATGTTTTGCATGACAAGACTAGTTTAAAAGTGAATTGGATTTCATCGTGATGTCATCACCATGTTGTGACAAATCTTGTGTGTCACCATGTTGTAATTGGAATTGACTATATGTTGTAAGGTTATACATTGTGTTCCTCATACGTATAATTCATGTAAAATGTGATGGTTCATGTCGTGATTTAGGGAATATGGTGAGTGTATGATCCCTAGTGTACATAGTGATTGCACTTTGGGTGCATAATGTGGTAATGTGATGTATCATAACCCATAAAAGTAATGATTATGTTATACCCTATATATATACCATGCATAATATGCTATGGTTAATGTGCGTGAATCACCATTGTGTTAGTGATGTAGTTATATGTTATGTTGTGGACCCTACACTAACCAACCCTAAGGGAAATCAGTAAAATGTGTATGTTTGGAGTGAGGAAATGTGTACCATTGACCAGTCACTCGAGCCGAGTACGAGATAGGAAGTGGAGCCTCACATAGGCTAAAACCCACTTTTGTTCATTTGGTATGTGTGACACTTGCTCAACGGGTGTCATGCATATTTTGTTTTCATGACACCTTAGGCTCAGTAGATGGTGACTTGTACTCCTTTCTCTCTCCTGATATGGTTATCGTATGGATTCAACCTATGTGATTTTGACTATGTTGAGCCTTGTCAAAGTGGTGGCGGGATGATTCAGATAGAGATGATGACAGTTGTATTATTTGATATGTTATTTTACGAGCTGAGGCTCGATGTTTCGAGTGCCAACAACTCGTTGAGTACCCCCCTGGTGGCCATATAAGGCCACATAGTTATTGTAATGTGTTATTCCTATACACGTATTTTATTCATAAATTGAAAACTTTCCCTTTTCTTGCTAGAACCAACAATTTTCTTGATTGACATGTTCTTATATTTTGGGCATTTATTTGGTTGATGCACTAACATGTAGATTTTTGCACTAACTATGGTTATTTGGCCATTTGTTTTGCTTAGATTTAAATTTTCTTTTAAAGTTTAAAATTTTATAGCCTAGCCCAAGGCTTTAGATCTTTCCACTTGGCATTTGAATGGTTTGTTATGTTAGTTCTAATGTCATAATGTATTGGAATAGGGTCATGGGATTCACCATGGAGTGGTGGGACCTATGGACCCGCTTCATTGTATGGGGGTACACCCCAAGGAGTTACATATAACTAGCGGGTTGTTGAACCACAAGTTATTATGTCACTTGGGTTAGAGGTGTTTGGACCTTATGTGCCCAGGGCCATAGGGTGACCGACCTCTTTTGTGGAGCTAAAAGGAAAATTTATATTTATTTTATTTTACTTGAGGGAGGCATAAGAGACTTGAGGGAGGCATAAGAGATTTGTGTGGGTGTGATTGATGCTTTGGGAGGTATATGCAGTTGTTCTATGATACTTTGGGAGGTATATGGAGTTGTTTTGTGATGCTTTGGGAGATACATGGAGTTGTTTTGTGATTCCTTGGGAGGTATATGGAGTATTTTTGTGATGTTTTGGGAGGTGGATGAAGTTGGTATTTTTATTTATGTGTACTCTTGTGAGTCTGGTTAGACATTGTTATGTTTGAGGATTGGCACTCCTCTTGGATTATTATGTACCACTAGATATTGTCTTGGCACTATGTTGGTATAGTCCTGGATTTTTGGGTCATGTGATACCCATGTTGTATATGTATCAGCATGATGATTTTGTTTATCAGTCACATGTGTGTATTGGATCTATGTCTATGACATGATTATTGAAAATTATTTGTTATGTGGACTACTTGTTGTCTTTCCATGGTGGAATTAGAGGCCTTGTGATGTGATACAATCGTGAAAGTATGTAGCAAAATGTCTCATGGGTTGTTTGTGTTGTGTTAAGTTTTTGTGACATCTTGATGTTAGTTATTGTTTGGTACCCATGAACATAAGACAATTGAAATTCAAATCAAACAATATTAAGAGCTTGAGATTAAGAAATATTGTAAAAGAAAATACTAATTGAGTAGTAAAGTAAAGATAACTAACTACCAATCTTCACAGAACATTATAATTTAAGATATTGCCAAAATTAGTTTTCTTCCTCATGGTCACGTTGTACCAACCAGTTGTTTTTATTTTCATACATGACATGTGTCATTATTATCTTCTTGCCTACATATCCTCTAAGCTTCACATTGTGTCGCATCGAGGACGATGCTCTTATAAGGGGAGGGAAATGTAATGCCATACATAAAATCCAAATAATAATAATAAAAAAGAAATAAATGAAATTAATGCGTTTGGTTTTAGAAGTGATGGTGGCGTAGAGACGTGGTGGAGTGGGTGATGGCAGGAGTGGTTGAGAGGTGGCATGAGGGCATGAGAAACCTATTAAGGCATGTGGGCAGCTGAAGGAAGTCAGACATGTCTTTTTCCTTGGACAGTAATACAAAATGAACTTTATTTGATATCTAGATGCTTAAACCATGCAGAAACCCAAGTTTGAAGTTGTAAATTTAGCATTTTTTTTGGACAGTACAATGTGCATGAGGCATGGTTTTCCTCACGATAGGCTCACCATTCCAATTGCAACACAGAGCCCCAACCTTATCAGTTTACATTTTCCCACTTATTCCCATCCTATGCACCAAGGTTGAGGTTTTGTCAGATGTTTGTAGTTGGAGATGGTTTGACAGACATGCATGCAAAATATGGAAGCATTTTCTTGGCATGTGAAATGATTGACTGAATACCTGAAAGCAATGTGGTCTTTGGCTCCGTAATGGTCAGGATAGGATATACATGAACTGGGTTTGTTGAAAAATCTCACAAACTTTCAAGCAAATACATGCGCAAGTGTAGAGCCTCCTGCCCTTTGCCAACTTCCTCCTATCCTATGCCAAAATGGGGATTTGTCAGATGCTTGGTTGCAAGTGCCTGGTAGTCAAGTACATAATGGGAAGCTCACATAAGCCAAGTCTTTTGTTGGGGGAAACACGTCAGAGAGAGGTGGTCTAATGGAACATGCCCTACCATGTAAGCTTCATTTTTTTTTATTTTAAAATGCAAGCTCACAGGTTTAGTGGGAAAGGGCTGATAAATACTTCAATGGCATGAGTGCTGGTAATAACATTCCACCTAGAACTGAATATTATTCCTACTTGGTTGACATTCACTTGCGGTGCTAGCTATCTCGAGGGGACTCTAAACTTTACCATCAACTCACTAATTAAACCTGTGGTGGTTGTGTGGATGTGTTTGGTTGGTACCCTTGTAGAGCACATAATAATATGGGGCTGCAATAAATTTCAACTCTTCTTTTGAGGTGGATTGTCAAATGCTGCAACTTATGTCTTTTGTCAAACATCTATATTTAAGGAGAACAACCAGTCAAAAAGTTTCATTTTATTGAAATAAATGTGTTTCCAAGCTCCGTAAAAATTTTCCAACATTCTCCTAGCTCATGTTCAGTATGGAGCCTTGAGTAGGCCCTAGACAACCATAAAAACTTAATGGAAAACATATTATGTTGGAAAATTTCAAGTGATTAGGAATATTTATTGTCGTAATGGAGGTCAGATCAACACTTGTGAACTGTTTGAAAAATGCCCAAGCAAGATGTTGAACCGAATCCTTGTGGGTTTGACCGACTTCGTCCCTCTAGGCATGGTTCATCCTCCTCATCTCTCATAATTTATGTTCTTTAGTTTTCTTTTGCAATGAAATGAAAATTTATAACTTGAGGATTTTTATATATTATACTATATCAAATAAACTTTTTTTAAAAATAATAAAACTTTTTATCGTAACTTACAAGATTCAATATTTCTTGGTAGATAATAAACTTGAACGCTCACATCATGATGATCTAGTAAGCGTCACAACCAAACTAGATTTCTACATTACCCTTTTTAATTGACACACTGAAATTGAGTTCCCTGTAAATGATTTGACCACTCCCTTGTTTAATTAGATAAATTGCAATTTTTGGGGACTCACAAAGTAACCTTCATAACTCCTAAAAGGGAGGTTAAGATTCCTTTCACGTACCTTGTTATGTGAGGTGTCACTTCAATCCTTGGATTGACCCCAAATGAACATTTGTGATCTTTTTGACGCCCTTATAGGAGCCTGTTACACTGTTTTGCAGTGATAGGAAGTTGTTAAATCTAGAAAGTTGGCTTTCATTTTGAACCACCATTCGAAACCTGGATAGAGAAATTATTATCCATCTTCGCAAACCTCTAGTGTTTTTACTAGACAATTACACAGACTTTTAGTTTAGGGAAAAACACTTTTCTGGATAGTTTGGCAATGGCATTTTGTAGGCCTCTAGTCATAGTTTGACTAGGTCAAACTAGGCCAATTATGACCGGTGGCTCTAGAAAACATGTTTCATTTGATAACCATTTGCTAATTCTCAATCCTGTCGACTCTGGTGAATTATCCATATAAAGAGGAACTTGTAGGATGTTTCTCATTTCACATTCATCCAATGGATGTCAGTTTTGGACGTGGTTTTCTGAGCCCTCGAGCTAACTTTTATTCAATTACAACTAGGTCAATTACGACCGATGGCCCCGGAAAACTAGCCCACCAAACGCAAACCATTCGCCAGTTCCAAATTCTGTCAGTTGTTATGAACCCTTGGAATATAAGTGGATATGTATAAATTTAACCATGATGTGTTTTCTCATCGGAAGACAATGTTTGAAAGTGGTTTCTTAGCCTCTAGCCCATTTGAACGTTTTTGTAGCTAGCAAGAAAATGTAAAAATAGAAAGTTGTGGGACCCTCATCGGGTTGCCAAACCACCGTGGAAAATTTGACACATGTAAATAACTATTTGAAAACTCTATAGTGTAACTTGTTGTGTGAAATAGAACTTTTGACAAAATGGTGTTTCTCTCTCTTCCTTTCTCTTTCTCTCTCCTTGGTTACGAAATGAAGTGAAATGAAATGAAATGAATACATGTCCCTAAACCTTTTATTTCAAATGCAAATTGTAATTATTATTATATGTAAATGGGAAACTGAACAATGTTAATTATGTTAGATTAGGGTGGATGCCATGCCAATGATTTATCGTTGATTTCATCCTCACATGGTTTTGCAGGATGCAAGAATGATGGCGAAAAGGCGATGTGTAATTCATTATTTATCATTGTAATTTATATAGTTCATTGTAAAATGAATATATGTATAATGTAGTCTCATGTTATAGAAAAGTTATATTTGAAATTTGCTAATATGTATGAGATGCTAGTTTTAGGGACATCTAGGAAATGTGTATTTAATCATAGTTTCAATTTGATTCATAGGACGTATGGTAAAAGGTTTATATATATATATGGTAAATGAATTTGAAGTTAATATATTGTAGTGCTTTTTTAGTGTTCAATAAACAATTAATTAATTATTGTGTTGTATTCTTACCTTGTAAATGTAATAAAGAGATTTAATCAAAACACTCAACCCTAGTATAAGATCTGTGCATAACATGTCTTCATGTGTGATCCTTTTTACCATAGAAGAGATTGAAACCATAGAATGAACTTAAACTTTACACTCGATGGAACATCCTAGTTTAGGTAAATAAGAGCCCAAGAATGGGTTTATCATCTTAGTCGGTATGTTTAGTGACATCGTCATAAACCTAATAGATAGGAGCAACACAATCAAACTTATCTGGAGTAAGTAGAGCTAACTCTTCCTTCGTATCCTAGTGGACTACCTTGTCTTCCGAAGATAGATTTAGAATTAACTTCATCATCATCAATGAAATTCTCTTGTTGGATTCTAGATGACATCATGAGATCGTGATATAGTTGTTATATGACTTTAACCCTTGTTAGTGAACTCTTTAGTCCCTCTCAGCTAAATGTCTTATCTTTGGCTAGTGACAATATAGTGCCTTGATCTTTTATGAAGGGTTTATAGGGTAAATATGTTTCTAACCTTAATCTAATCTATAATAGGGCATAAATCCTTGAGTGAAAATTGGAATTAAAATAAACCTTAGTTATTAGGAGGTTAACTTGTGGGTAGAAAATTATAAGTAACTCTTTGCAAATGAAATTGATTTGAAAGATGTTGACTTTAGAGAACCCAGAAAATGAAATTTTGTCCCGTAATTCCTTGTTATGCCCTTTTATAACATTAAGAATAAAATAAATTTCACATGTGGAATCATGAAATGTAGAAACATGGGATCTTACCTTGAACACAAATCACTTGTGGTTCATGTGTAGTTTATGATGCTTCCAACCATGTACTTCTTCAAGATGTCAGGCAAAGTACTTTCGTAACTCTTTTGTTTTAAAGCGAGGGTAATAATGAGACCATAATGTGATGTAATAGTAAAACATATAAGAATAAACATGAGATTTGAGGTTAGGAATAATGCCACTCTTGGAGCCCTTTTAACCCAATTAAACATTTTCATGTGTTACAAAGAATATGAGTCTCCCTTGGTGAGATCAAACTTCGAGTAGAAAAAATATATATATTTATAATCTAAATACAATTTCTTGTTTTGGGAATGTCGAATCGAGGAAATAAATATACCGTGATCGAATAATGTTTATAGGGAAAAGGTATCTTGAATCTAAACCACCCTCCCTTAAATCCTAATATTGCTTTCTGACATCAAGTCAGATTCACTTGAGTTGCAAGGGTAAAATGTAGACATTGAATAAACATTTGAGAAGCATATTCTTAACATAAGAACAAGATAATTAAGTACTTTGTATGTAATTTGAATTATGCCAAATAAGTATGTAAGTTATGGAAATTTCCGTAAAGGATAAAAAGCCAACTTAAAATGGTCGAATCAGTAAATTAAATGTGGAATGAACTTAAGAATTTGTAGCTAGAAAAAGGAGGAAATTATCCTTGCTCAATAATGTTCTTGGAATGTTAATCGTAACTAAGATGCAATTAATGAAATGATGTGTTGTGGGTTTGCCAATCCTTGAGTCCTTTTCTTGTGGTTGGGTCATTGCTAGTATTCATTCATTGGGAAAAGTGTGGCATCAACATGTCTATGGTGTTATTGTTAATAACAATTTAAACAACACCTATCGGATGGCTTTACTATTAATTACAATTCAATTGGGATTTCTAACTAGGAGTTTCCCAACATGTTTCTATAGATGGTGATGTAAACAACATAATAAGTATAGTTGATATGTTGGTTTATGGATCCTTTCATGAATAACACGCCTTTCCATCCATTTTAGTGCATGCCATGTCCTTTCTCCCAATCTTGATCCTTTACAATATTAAAAATATATTGAAGATGTAATACACGGGCTTCTCCTTCAAGTGGAAATGTGTTGATGATGAAAAAAGCATTGGTGTTTGAAATATCTAGTGGAAAGTTATCACTTTTATCCCGCAATATTTGCATTGATTTCTAACAGCATTTAATGCCATTAAATGCTATTTATTATCCATTACTAGTGAATGTTTTCTCGACAAGACAAACTCACACAGAGATATTTCCAAATCAAGTAGACCAATTACAATAAACTCTTAACTTTTATGCTACTGCAACTACAAACTCACATAGATATTTTACTTACGAACTTGAACCCAAGACTCTATAGGAAATTCCAAATCTCCAATGTCTTCTCGATGATCTTCGGTGTAGTGAATGAGTCTCAACATGCCTATATATAGGAATGTGAGAGGCTTTTCACCGGATCAAAGGGCAAACCTGAAACCGAAGACCGCTACCTAGGTGACCAAAAGATTCCTACTTTGAATAAAGTAGGATGACACGCATGAGTACACACCACTCATGATAATGCCTTTAGATAGTGGGGAGGTCCACCATGCTTTCGATAAGACCTAAAGTAGAATCTTATCTTGCTTTATTATGGATGACAACAAGCCTGTCATCATAGCTTTTACGGACTATACTGGACACTAGGACCAATGTCTTCATCGATGAGCTAGTAGATTCCCACCACTCATGTCTTTCTGCAAAGTAAGGATCATGGGTATTTCGCTCATACCACAATCTTGATAAGGATGCTGTCCCATCAATATTTCTGTTGAGATGTCTCCTTATTGGGAAAAGATACTGATCTCGGGATCCTCAAGAATTGACCAGAGCAGGAGGATGCACGTTCATGGTGTGATGGAGGATGATTTTTCTCCAAAGTTGTCCATTGGGATTTGCATGATGTCCCTGTTGCACATTAGTCCTTACATAATAACAAATTTTAACATACCACGGAATTTTACAATTGATCAAAATGTTTCTAATAGTGTCAGGATCAACATTTAACAGTGGACTGTTAGAAAGCTTTGTAGGAAGGAATTTGGAAAGGAAATACTTAAAATGATTGGCAATATATTGCCTATCTCCAGGAGTGCTGGGCCGGTTCCAGATATCATTCTCTAAAGGATGTCCTTCTGGCCAGAGTCTAGAAAACTCAAACCTCCAAAGAGTGTTTGGTCTAGGGACCAACTGTCTTAGCCTTCGCCCTTCAACTGGAATATCATTAGCAGGAGGTTCAACATATCTGAAATGTCTCCATTGCCAATTTAGTGTGAAGAATACCATTGGATCTTGCCTTGTATGAAATCTGATTGTTGGGACTTCTGGATCAACAAATCTACAGGCTACTTTTGTAGTTTGATACGGAGAAACAAAAATGTTTCCTCTTGAAAGAAGAAGATGTTGGGATTCCCAAGACATTTCATTATCACATATTTTCTTTGAATCTAGATAGTTCTGACAAGTAGCAGTATTCCAAATACATTCTACAAACTCATGGAAGACCTGAGTGATATTCACATTCCTGGATTGATTTAATTCTCTGCTGGCAAAAGTCAGCAAGAGAATTCTCCTTTCCTTTAATGTGTTCGATATCAAAACTGAAATTATCGAACCACATTCCCCATCTCTGCAATCTATTGAATGCAGTCTTATTGGCTGGGATCACCATTATTCATTCTAGCTTTAAAATCTTTTAAATCTGATCTCAGAATGAAATGTTCATTCTGGATAAAAACAAGAAAGGCTTTGATAGCCTTTTTTGCAGCTAGAATTTCTTTATGTGTAGAATGATATTTTAGTTCAGAACCTTGAAATGAACCAGATGCATACCTACAAATTTTTTCTTTACTGTTGTCTGTCTTTTCTTTCAGAACAGCTCCCCAATAATGCTCACTAGCATCTGTTTCAATTATCTTCAATCCTTGACCAGGCAAGGACATAGCTGGAAGGTTCAAAACTTGCTTCTTGATTCTTTTAACAGCCTGAGTCATTTCCTCAGACCATGTAGGGGCATTCTTCTTTAATCTTTTATTAAGAAGAATTTTGTCAGCAGCAATGTCTTTGTAAAATCCTGCAACATAATTTACACATCCAAGAAATCTTTGCAATTGTTCTTTCTCTAGTAATTTGATCAGAAATTCTTGGATTTTAGACACAATATGGCTTTGCATTTCTATGGATCCATCTTTTATCTTTATTCCTAGGAAATTCATCTCATCCTTGAAAATATCCATTTTAGTGGGAGACAAACATGACCATTTTGATATACTGTCTCATAAACTTTTCAAGGTGATCTATATGTGATCCTTTTGGTGATTTAGAAAATATTAGTATATCATCAATATATACTATCAAGAATTCAGATAGCTCACCAAATATGGAATCCATTTTTTTCTGGAAAATGGAAGGTGCAGTCTTCAAACCAAAAGGAAGAACTTTCCATTCATATTGACCTCCTGGTACCACAAATGCAGTTTTGTATGTATCTTCAGGCTTGAGGAAGATTTTCCAGAAACCACTTTTTAAATCAAACTTGCTATAAACTTTTGATCCTTTGATTCTTGCAAGAAAATCATCATTTGCAAGGGATTGGATGTTGAACTGCTGTAACAAATTTATTCAGAGGCTTATAATCAACTACAAGCCTTTTCTTTTGCGAATCTGCTCACTTCTTTTGTTGACGTAGAATGCAGCACATGCCCAGGGAGAATTAGATTCTTGAATGAATCCTCCTTGGAGTAGCTTCTTAATTTCTTCTTGACATTCCTTTCTTTCAGAAGGAATCATTCCTCTATGATGGGCTTTAAACTTAGGCACAACTTCATTTCCTTTGTCATCTTTTACAAGCTACAAATCAAGTGAACAGATATGCTTTCTTCTAGAAATGAAAGCATGAGGATTATCAGAACAAAGATCTTTTTTGATCTTTGTAATAATATCATCTATGTTACTTTTACACAGAGCTATGGACTTATGGATCCATTCATGGTTAGGCTCTTTTTAGGCTCTGGTAAAGGGATTATAGTTCTAAATGTGTACTTTCTAGGAATTTGACATCTGGGTTGAACAAAGATATGAAATCTCTGTTAAGACTGAAAGTTCCACA